>NW_006494789.1:4798719-4820996 GCF_000471905.2 Amborella trichopoda
AATGGGTGTCACAGTATGACAGTACCCACTACCAATTGGTGTCTCATTACGTAGGGGTCAGTCTCATCATAGCATACAATGTCACATTAGTAATTTAGTACCGCATTATTACATTCTCAGTATCACAGTAATAGTGCCAGTATTCCAATTAAGCTTTACTGCTAAATTTCGCACAATATAGGCAATGAGGGGTGCTTGCAAATAGGGCTGTAACTTTTGGTCTATTTTGAGTTCCAATACGGCTCCAAAACAAATTTTATGTTAAACATATCTATCTTTCAAATGAAGGTGGTTTGAAGCCAATTAGACCTCATTTGACCTCTTAGAGGTTCAAGGGGATAGAGGGTTTACTAGTTCTATCCTGTTGTGCACAGGAGACAACAATATTCCCTACTTCAAGCCATGATAACTTTCAATCCGTGAATAATTTCAAGATAATTTTAAAATAAAACATTACGCCAATAAACATATCTTTCTAACAAGACTAATCTGAAAGCATTTGGACTCTATTTGGTTGTCCAAAGGTTTGTGCCAAACAAGATGATAGTTCTGAATTTTACCAAAACTGTCTACAGTGACATATCTTCACAAAATAATGCATAATTTTCAATCTAGGAAGAATTTCAAGACAATATCTACAAAAAACATTTAGCCCTTTCAAAGATCTTTCAAATGACTGTATTTTTATAGGAAATTGATTTTGTTTGGTCAACTAAAACCAGTGCCAACAGTAGTGTCAGTGACAAATCCAGGAAAAACAGTCAACAGTGACACACATGTAAATTTTGAAACATAACTTCATTTCTATAAAGGATACAGTCAAAACAGTGACACACATGTACATTTATGGCCTTAAAAGTTTCATTTCATAGACCTCATTCAAACATATAGGCGATCTGCACTTCCTCCCATACAATGCCTCGAAAGGTGTCATATGGATACTGGCCTGGAAACTGTTGTTTTTAGAAAATTCTATATAAGGCAGGTGATTATCCCATTTCCCTGTAAAATCTGTGACACAGGCCCTCAACATAACTTCTAGGGTCTGTATGGTCCTCTCTGACTGTCCATCTATCTGAGGGTGGAAAGTTGTACTAAAAGTGAGTATGGTCCCCATAGCCGACTGTAGGCTGCTCCAAAACCTCGAAGTAAATCTAGAGTCCCTATCGGACACAATACTAACAGGCACCCCATGCAGTCTTACTATCTACTTGATGTATAACTGGGGCAACTTATCCATGGTATAAGTAGTATGGACCGACAAGAATTGAGCGATTTTAGTGGGTCGATCCACAATAACTCAAATACTATTATGCCCCATACTTGATCTAGGCAGGCCAGACACGAAATCCATAAATATATGCTCCACTGCCACTCTGGCATGGATAAGGGTTGTAATCGTCCAGAAGATTTATGATGTTTTGACCTTCACTTTTTAACACGTCAAACACCTAGAAACAAATTGTGTTATATCTTACTTCATGTTATTCCACCAAAAGACTCTTTTTAGATCCTGATACATTTTCATGTTCCCTGAATGCACTATATAACAGGAGTGATGTGCCTCTTCCAAAATAACCCTTTCTATTTTCTCATGGTTAGGGACACAAACCCGACTTTTAAACCTTAACGTTTCATCACTGCTCAAGGTAAAATCCTCCTTACCTTCTGACTTTATTTCCTTAAAAACATTCCTGCACCGAGGATCCTCCTTTTTCGCTACTCGAATTTCCAGAAAGAGATGAGGCTATATTCTTATACATGAAATTATTCCTTTTGCATCCTCATAGGGTAGGGTTGGGTGCTACTCTACTGCTTCTTCTAATAGTTTCATCTCTTGGACCATGATGTGAGCCATAGACACCACGAGCTTCCGAGTTAAGGCATCCGCCATGACATTGGTCTTACCCGGGTGGTAGTGGATAGTACAATCATAATCATTAAGCAAGTCCATCCATCTTCTCTGTCTCATGTTCAATTCTTTCTGAGAAAACAAGTACTTAAGGCTCTTATGGTTGGTGAACACTTTAAATTGAGCTCCATACAGATAATGTCTCCAAAGTTTTAGGGTGAAAACCACAGCCGCCAACTCCAAATCATGAGTGGGATAGTTTTGCTCGTATGACTTTAATTACCTGGAGGCGTAGGTAATAACCTTTCCCCTTTGCATTAATACACACCCAAGACCTTTATGTGAGGTATCAGTGTAGACTACAAAATCTTCATTCCCCTCATGCAAGGTCAGTATTTGGGGCTGTCAGTCTCTTCTTCAGTTCTTGAAAACTTTTCTCGCAATTGTCAGACCATACAAACTTGACTTCCTTTTGGGTTAGGCGGGTTAGGAGGAGTGCTATCTTCGAGAACCCCTCTACAAAACGTTTATAGTACCCTGCCAGGCCTAAGAAACTATGGACTTCAAAAACATTTAGTGGTTTTTCTCACTTGAGCGCAACCTCAATCTTACAAGGATCAACTGCAACCCCTTCTTTGGAAATTATATGATCGAGGAAAGCCACGCTTGGGAGCCAGAATTCACTCTTACTAAGCTTTGCATACAATTTCTCTGTCCTTAGAGTTTGGAGGACCACTCTTAAATGTCGTTCATGTTCTTTCTAATTCTCGAAATATACCAATATCATCTATAAAGGCCGCTACAAAGTTATCCAGATAAGGTCTAAAGACTTTGTTCATCAAATCCATGAAAATAGTCGGGGCCTTTGTCAATCCAAAAGACATGACCACGAACTCATAATGGCCATAACGAGTCCTAAAAGAGGTCTTGGAGATATCCTCTTCCTTAACCTGCAGCTAATGATACCCTGACCGGAGGTCAATCTTAGAAAATACTTGGGCCCCTTGTAGTTGATCAAATAAGTCATCAATGACGGGGAACATGTATTTATTCTTCACTGTGACTTGATTCAATTTTCTATAATCAATGCATACTCTTAAGGTTACATCTTTCTTCTTAACAAACAAAACCGGTGCGCCCTATGGTGACGCACTGGGTCAAATGAACCCCTTGTCCAACAATTCCTGTAATTGCTCTTTCAATTTCTTTAACTCAACTGGGGTCATCCTATAAGGGGCTTTAGAAATAGGATTAGTACAAGGGCCCACTTCTATTTCAAATTCAATCTCCCTAATGGGGGGCAGAGAAGTTAACTCTTTAGGGAAGACCTCTGGATATTCTCTCACCACCGGTATCTCTTCCAATTTAGATTGAACATCTCGATTTTCTACTACATAAGACAAGTATCCTACACATCTTTTGGCCAACAGGTGAGAGGCCCAAAGGGCTGAAATAATGTGTAAAGGAGAAAAATCCTTGATGCCCTTAAAATGTAGTTCAGGTTGGTCTGGGTGTCTAAAGGTCACAGTCTTATCAAAGCAGTTCACTGTGGCATAGTGGGTGGACAACAAATCCATACCTAACATAATATCAAAGTCTCGAACATCTAAGAGTATCAAATCTATAGATAATACATGCCTTTCAATCACAACCCCACACTGTTTATACACTACATCAAGTTCTATTGATACTCTTGTAGGTGTACATACTACCAAAGTCCAAACAAGTTGTACAGGCTTAACATTCAAGTGACATACAAAGTGTGGTGCAACAAATGAATGGGAAGTGTCAGGATCAATTAACACTCGTGCTTCAATTCCACATACGGAAAGTGTACCTTGAATAACAGAGGTTGATGCCTTGGCCTCTTGCTCGGTCAGGGCGAACACCTGCCCTTGAGTCCTCGTTCGATCCTCTGGTCCTCTAACAGGACAGTCCTTCACCAGATGGCCTGGTTAACCACACCGGAAGCAGGTCCTAGTCTTTCTAAAGCACTCCACTGCCGTATGATTACTCAGACCATAGTGAGAGCAGACTTGGCGTTGGTTGCCCCTTACATCATTTGGAACAACCCCCAGAATCCTGACACCACCCTAATTATTCTTTCCTTTCAACTCTCTTTTTGGAAGTGGTTGCACCTTCTTCTTAAAACTCTGAGACTGTGTGACACTCAAACTCCCTTTTCTTCTAGCCAAAAACTCTTCACAATCTTTCTCTACTTTTAGGGCCAGGTCCACCAGCGGGGAGAAAGTCTTAAGGTTTTCTTTAATAATCCTCCCCCTTAAATCAAGCCGAAGGCCCCTCTCAAACTTGCTAGCTTTTCGCGCCTCAGAGTCAATAATTTGCAACGCTTATCTAGATAGTTCAGCATCCTTTGCAGCATACTGTTCTACTGAAATCTTTTCCTATTGCAGCTCTATAAACTCCACCTCTTTTCTTTCCCTTACGGAGTCAAGGAAATACTTCTCATAAATACTTTTAGGAAATTCTCCCAAGTAGTTACAACTCCTGGCCTTTCTCGCAACTGCTTTACTGAGCTCCACCAGCTTCCCCTTCAAGCATAAATGTACCCAAATCGGTATAGTTTAGAACTCCAAAGATCTTTTCTATTTGTCATCTCCAGCTCTCAGCCTTCTTTACTCCCCCATGCCCTACAAAGTTTGGGGGTGCCAACCTCCAGACTCTTTCTGTCAGATTACTATCATTCAAGTTAGAGGCGGGGGTAGACGAGGCCGGCATAGATTCTCTCATCATTTGTGTCATGGCCCCCAAAGTTCTAAAGAATTCTCCAAGGGCTTTTGTGTTATCGTTACTGGAACTCGCATTATTAGCATGAGACCTTGGCATCTTAGTCCTACAACAGGGGCACCCCAGTCACCAGTCTACACAAAACTATTCTAGACACACCTCTACAACATTCTAAGCCAAGAATCCTATCCTGGCTGCTCTGATACCATAACTATCATGACCCAGCCTCCTGACCCCTACCGGAGGGCAACAGAGTACGGGATCGCGACCGGATATCACTAACATCAGTCAGGTGGGAGTGGCTCAACACATAAAAACACGAAATCAAGAGCAAACCACAAAATAAAAACTAAAATATACACAAGAAGACAGGTATGAAAGTCAAAAGCACAGTCGTTCCATACACATTGATAACCAAGATTTTTTACAATCTTTTTCTAGGAACTACCTGCCAAAAGAAACAAAATAACATATACATCATAGTGATATGGCTACCACAACATACTATGAAAATCTTAGAAAGATGGGTCTTCAAGCTTCTCCAACTTTGAGCTTGCCTTTAGTACAGATACAACACCCTTCACTCTACAGTCATGAAAATAAGATGGAATGAGCTAACAACCCAGTAAGCAGATCTACAACATTGCATTCCAATTAGTGTAATGGTAATAACAACATGCAGTGCACACAAATTCACATAGTATCAAGTGGGGTCCTCTTGTATACTTTTAAATATTATAACAATATTATGATACTAGCAGTTTAATACATAATGCATGAGTCATAAATCACTTCACTTTAAGCAGAGCAGTAGGGATAACAAAACACAGTTACAGAACTAGTAAGGCCTACTCCCAAAGTAGAAGTTCCCTTGCTTAGGTTAGGCCAATCCTGCTGTCTGAAACCTCCACCCTCCATCAGGAAGGAGGACAATGACAAGTGGTTGTCCCACTTCGTAATACCGTCACACACACACACACAAACATCTCCAGCGTGCTTTGGGATTTTCGATAGGCAGTGGCCTTGCAAGACACGGCCCTCTCCTTATGCCCATCCGACGAGAGAGCGTTACACTACTATTGGGTGACCCATTGTGTAGTGCCCATAACGTTTGGGGGGAGCGACCCACCCTCTTTCCAATTTCACTTCCCGAACCCCATTCTTGTCATTGGGGTCGAGGCATATACCTCGGTTGCCGACACATAGTATCCAACCGTCAATGAGTGCCCCATTGCGTGTGGTCTGTCACACAGAAAGTTCATAGTATAACAATATCATAGTGTTTCTCATTATATCAACGCCAACTACCAATAGGTGCCTCGTTGCATAGTAGCCAATATCATGATATATATATATATATATATATATATATATATAATTGCATCATTGGGTGTCACGGTATGACAATACTCACTACCAATAGGTGTCCAATTAAATAGAGGTCAGTCTTATCATGGCTTACAATGTCCCATCATTAATTCAGTATGGCATTAGTATATTCTCAGTATCACAGTAAGAGTAACAGTGTTCCAGTTAAGCTTTACTGCTCAATTTCCCGCAATGTAGGAAATGACATGTGCTTGCAAATAGGGTTGTAACTTTTGGTCTATTTTGAGTTTGAAGATGGTTCTACAACAAATTGTATACAATTAGACCCAATTTGACCTCTTAGAGGTTCAAGGGGATCGGGGTTTTACTAGCTGTATCTTGCTGTGTATAGGAGACAGCAACTACCGTGCTTCAAACCATGATAACTTTCTATCCGTGAAGAATTTCAAGACAATTTCTACGCAGACTTTAAGCCAAGACACATATATTTCTAACATGCCTAATTTGCAAGTATTTGGACTTTATTTGGTTGTTCAAAGGACCATGCCAATCAAGATGATAGTCCTGAATTTTACCAAAACTGTCTACAGTGATATATCTTCACAAAATGATACATAACTTTCAATCTAAGAAGAATTTAAAGACAATATCTTATGAAATTTTTAGCCCTTTCCAAGACCTTTCAAATGACAATGGTTTGATAGGAAATGGGCGTTGTTTGTTCAATTAAAACTAGTGCCAATAGTAGTGTTAGTAATAAATCTCGGAAAAACAGTCAACAGTTACATACACATAGATTTTGAAACATAACTTCATTTATATAAAGGATTTTGACAATAAGAAAACATGAACATTTTACTAGACTCGAATATCTTTCCAATGGCGGTTATTTGAGGTCAATCAGACCTCTTTTGGCTGTTCAAAACTGCCTTATAAGAACATGTATGTTCTTGGAATTTCACAGTAATGATACACATGCTTTAAGAACATGTTCCATAACCTCAATCTCATGGTAAAGAACATGATAGCCACTGATTTCTCACAATATGTACACATAAACATGCATTTCTTACATAATTATGAATCATACATTCATTTTCAACATCCACATTCATTATATAACAAAAGCCCTAAATTTCAGTGAACAAGGCATAAGGAACTGCTACAACACATACATTTTCATCACTCATTTCATAAGCATAAAATCCTTACATCCTTGACTATAATGCAATGGTGATAGATCCACTTACCTAAACTACAATGGTACCCTCTTTAATCCTCCTTTCACAACTATCACCCACTCCAACAATGGCTTCACTCCAATACTCTTTCTCCAAACCTTGCCTTAGAGAGGGAGAAAAAAAGAATGAGATAAGGGAAGAGTGCGTGACATGAGTGAGAGAGGGGCCTTAAGTACTCTTGAAGGTGGGGTGGCTGCCCAAGTGGCCCCAAAAGGCTTAAAATCTGGATAAGTAGCTTCAAATCAGCATGCACCCTACAAGTGGCACTTACAACACATGCATATCAGAAACACAGGCGGCAACGACACAGCCGGTGATAGTCCACTACACGCGCGACATTAGCCCTTATGCACGCGATGTTCTTCTCACGACGTTACCTCTTACGCGCGGTGATACCTCTTATGCACGCGGCGTTCTTCACACAGCGTTACCTGTTGCACGCAGCAATACCTCTTATGTGTAGGGCGTTCTTCGCGCAGTGTTACCTCTTACGTGTGGCGATACGACTTACGCGAACGACGTTCTTCGCGCGGCGTTACCTCTTATGCTTGGCGTTCTTCGCGCGGCGTTACCTTTTGTGTGCGATGATACCTCTTACGCGTGGCATTACCTCTTGAGCGCAGCGATACCTCTTACGCCCGCGGCATTCTTCGATCGGCGTTACTTCTCGGATTTCTTCACGTTGCGTTACCTCTCCTCACCCCTCTTTCTCAGCACACTCGTGCATGATTCCATGACCGTGAAAACCTTGGTCCTTACAATAACCTTGCGATAAAAAAAAATGGTTAGATTAGTTAAAGGAGAGAAAGAGGTTGGAAGTAGGACGAAGTGAGGAAGACTGAACGAAATATAAGATGAAACAAAATGTTATGAAAAGAAAACGCAACGAAAACAAAAGAGGGAAGAAAGGAGAGAGACAGAGAAGATTAGAGAGAGAAAGAAACTTAGAGGGCTCACTATTGGGTTTTTTGTTTGAGAGAGGGAGAACAGGGAGACGATAGCAAAGGGCTGGGAAAAGGCAGGGAGATCCGTAGGAAAGTTGGAGAGCCATGAGAGAAGAGAAGTGGGACAGGAAGGAGGCAGAAATTGTGGTGCAGTAGAGAGAAAGGGGCAAAGACAGGGCAACAGAGGTAGAGAGGGGCAGATACAGGGCAGCAAGGGTAGAGAGGGGTTGAGACAGGGTAGCAGAGGTAGAGAGGGGCGGAGACAAGGCAGCAGAGACAGGGCATCAGAGGTAGAGAGGGGCGGAGATTGCTAGAGCAGGGCGACAGTGGAGGACAAAGGAAGTGCACGAGTGGTTGATGGTTGTAGCTGCAAGGTGGCTAAGCAAGGTTGCAAAGAAGAGGGATGGTGCGGTAGAAGATAGGCGCAGGTGGTTTGCTGGTGATGGTGGTGGAACTGCAGCTGGTGGTGGTTGTTGGTGGTGTTGCTGCAATGGCAGGAATGAGGCAGCTGCGGGAGTGGTGGTGGCGATAGCTTGGAGCTGGTGGTAGCTGAGCGAGGGAGCAGTAGAAGGGATGGCGAGGAAGAACGGAGGGAGATAAATTGACAGAGAATGAGGCAGCGAGGTTGGAGGCGAAGAAGGCGTTAGGTGCTGAGTGGGACGGACAAGGGAGAGAGGTGGAGGTGGCTGTAGATGATTGTTAGCAGGGAGTTACAGAGGGAGCAGTCGTGGTCACTATTGAGAGGGAGGAGAAGAGAGAAGAAGGAAGTAGCAGACAGCTGCTGCCAGGTGAGTGGGGACAGAGGTGGGTGCAGTCAAGGTGGAAAGAGAGACAGAGGTTGCTCGCCAGGAGGAAGGGTTGAGGTTCACGGTGATGGGTGGTGTTCACTCACGGCGATGGGGTTGTTACACACACGGCGTTAGGAGGTGGCTTGCACACGACGATAGGTAAGATGGATGCACATGGTGATAGGTAGGATGGGTGCTGGCCGGGAAAAAAGGTTGAGGCGCACGGTGATGGGTAGCGTTCACTCATGGCGATGAGGTTGTTACACTCATGCAGTGTTAAGTGGTGGCTTGCATACGGCGATAGGTAAGATGGGTGCTCAGGGCAATAAGTAAGATGGGTGCTCACGGCGATGGTGTGGAGAGAGGCACACGGCGATGGGTAGAGGTTCAAGAGGGGCGATAGCTTATGTTCACGAGCGCGGTAATGGGATTATATTCACACGACAATAGGTTATGTTCACGCACGACATTAGGGGAAGAAAGATTTGGGGCATGGTGGTCTCACTGGACCACGGATTGTGAGAGGGAAAAGGGGGACTCAAGGGTCTACTGAAAGGGTGATGTGAGGGAATTCAGAAAAAGAAGAGAAAGGGCAAAAAACATGGGGGACTACCAGAAAAACAATGGGAAGGTGTGCCCCCAGGGCAGGTGAGCCCAAGGGTGCACAGGAAGAAGACGGTCATGCAAGAGATAAAAAAAGAAAAGAAAAGGGGAAAATAGTGGTCATGCTGGACCACAAGGAAGGAGAGGGGAACATTGTGGTAGTGAGGGACCACAGGGAGGATAGAAGAGAGAGATCGTGGTCAAGCGAGACCACAAGAGGAAAAGAGAAAAAGAGAATGAGAAAAAATGAAAAACTGACGGCGATGGGGTTCCACCATCTGTGGAAGGCGATCGATTTGATACCAACTTCGAGCCATGGATCATGTTTTTAAGCCACGATCATGCGACTTGAAATTCGTGCGAATCTTGTAAACTTTCAATCGATAGTGCCCTCGTTTCTTTTTTTTTTTATGATTTCTTCACTGGATCACATTGAGCATGCCGTCACAATTTCATGGCAACAAATGTAGGTCGATTTTGTGTTCGGACGAAGATTTCACAACATTTTGATTTTGGCTGGATTCTGGAATTCCTGCACCAGAATTTGCAGTCATTTATTGCCTTCATGTGTGAAATTCGATCGTTCATCATGTACGGGGTTCGGACCAAAGATAGACCTAAACCTTACGTACATAATGGAACTGGTCTCGTGTCAATCCGATGCGCAAACGCTGTGATTTAGCCGCTCGAGGGAGGCGTGTCACTGTCTGCAACTTTCTTCATGGCTCAGCAACTTCTCTCTAGCAAAACACTCGTCTTGACGATATGCACATGCTCCAATACGTTTGAGCACAATTCAATCTCAGACAAGTAAGATATGGAATTCGCAAGTCACTATTTGTGATTGTCCCTTTAATGGAGATTACTTGCAGGGTGGTTGAACGGGAATAGTGTGCGGCCTATCCCTTTTCGGTATCTTACCCATAACTTTGTCCTGGAGTGCCCAATTAAGTAGAAACTTGACCATAGGGGGTTTCAACTATGTTGGATCCAATGAAAATGGTCCCACAGTTGTTTGATACATCAAAAATATGGTTCTAGTTATAGGGGTCCGTTTCAGGGTGTTAAAGGTTGATTTTACCAAAATTGTTTCTCAGTCTGCACTACCTTAGAGTTGTCAGAATGTGAGATGTTTTGGAGTCCTTATGAAGATCTTGACCAGTTTGGGGGTCATTCTGAGACTGTCTAAATTTCCACTGTTTGTCAGGCTTTATTGATCGGCTTTTCTCTTTTATTCCACATCGGGAACCCATGGTGCTGAAAAATATCTTCAAACAACATGCCCCACCAAATGTTGTGCTTTGAGAGAAACGAGAAGGATAATATTTAAAAAATTTGCTTTGGCTTTATTTCTTTTTTCTTCCTAGCCACAAGACCACGTTAACACCGAGGAGATTCACGCATTGCTGTAACTATGACGCTCAAATGTTTGGATGCAATTTACATTTCCATCCATGGAGACTTTAGGGGGACTTTGAGGGATCTTGTCACGGTCCTCATCCTCAAGGGACTATTTGTGTTTCTGACAGCTGAGGATTTTGTGTGGACCTCATTGGTCAGAATCAGGCCTATCTGCCGCCCAAGTGCCATGCTTTAAGGCACTCTTTCCCATTTGGTTTGGGTTTCTTTGTTTTTTGATTAACAGCCAAAAAGCCTTTAATCGGCGTTGTTTGTTGTTACACCAGGTTTGCTTTTGATGAGCAGGGTTGTTACACCAAGTTTGCTTTTGATGAGCAGGGTACCTTTGTCGGCCCAGTTGGGGGCTTTTTGTTGGCCTGTCCCGAAAGTCTGAGCATGTCAGCTAGAAGGGATTTTGGCGAGGCGACCTCATAGTGAGGCATCAACCTGCAATCTCTGACCGGTTTCACCTTAGCTTTATCAGTTTCTTACCTTCGTGGGTGTCTTTGGTTTGTCAGAATGACTTTCTTGTTTTTAAAAGGATCTTTCGGTCATCGTCCTCACAATTAGGGACTCTTTTTTATTTTGGAGGGATCTTTGGTCAATGTCTTCACCCTCAAGGACTTTTTTTATTTTTGGAGGGATCTTTTGGTCTTCGTTCTCACCCTCAAGGACTATTTTTGTTTTTGGAGGGATCTTTCAGTCTTTGTCCTCACCCTCAATGACTCTTTTTATTTTTGGAGGGATCTTTCGGTCTTCGTCCTCACCCTTAAGGACCCTTTTTGTTTTTGAAGGGATCTTTTGATCATCGTCCTCACCCTCAAGGACTCTTCTTGATTTTGGTGCTTGGGAGATCTTATGAGGCTTTCACCCTTGGATGAGCCATCTTGTGTTTTTTATTAGATCCTGAAAGCTGAGGATTTTGTGTGGACCTCGTTTGCCAGAATTATGCCTATTTGGCAATTAGGTACCAGTTGAGGCTGTGATGCTGCATCAACCTGCTTTATTAGTCCAAGTGCCCTTTGAGGTTTTTCACCTAGAATAGGGAAGTGGCACTATAAAGATGGTTTTCACTAACCTCCTTTATTTTTGGGCTCTTTTACCCATGACTTTGTGATCATGTCCACCATTTTCATCTGTTTTTGCTCACGGTGCCCTTTTGGGGTTTTTACCGTGCTTGGGTTTTTTTCTTCACATAACTCTTTTACTCATGGTTTCGTGACCATGCCCGTCCATCATTTTTACTCATGGCATTCCCTTGTTCAGGCATACACTATGCCCGTTATTTTTTGTGAAGGCGTGTTTACATGCCTTCGGGACCTGTGCGAAGCCTTTTAACATCATGCAGCAGAATGTGCACTGCAGTTTAAGGTCATACAGTTGAACCGTGGTGGAAATGGATGGCAGCCTTTGGAGGCCATGGAGTGAGCATGGCGGTGGTTTTGGCTCAGTTTGGGGAGATGGCACAAGGCTACCTTTGAAAGATGGATGATGTATGAATTGTGGGTGAAAAGTGGTGACCCAATAACTGACGGCGAGTATGGCTGATGAGATGGCCTTCCATTTTGTGAGCATGGGTGAAACTCAATGAGGAATGATGGATGATGGTAATGAAGAGAATGGACTCACTGGGAAAGCAATGAAGGTGGTACACACACACGAATGGGTCGATTAGGGAAGACGTACGTGAAGATGCATGTAAAAGGCATGTGCGCATATATGGGGGCGTCTTTAAGGTCATGCCTCCAAGACCCGTGCGAAGCAGTTACGTCATGCGGCTAGGACGTGCACCTTGGTTTAAAGTCGCATAGCTTGGACCGTGGTTATGCATTTTAAAGTCATGCAACTAGGACCATGCAGTTTAAGGTTGTTCAACTAGACCTCCACTACAGTTTAAGGTCATATAAGTCAGACAATGGTGCTAAGCCTTTTAAAGTCATGCGACCAGGACGTGCACTATGGTTTAAGGTCATATATCTTGGATCGTGGTTATGCAGTTTAAAGTCATGCAACTAAGACCATGCAGTTTAAGGTCGTGCAACTAGACCTCCGTTGTAGTTTAAGGTCATATAGTTTGGACCATGGTGCTAAGCCTTCTAACGTCATGCGACCAGGACGTGCACTATGCTTTAAGGTTATATAACTTGGACAGTGGTTATGCAGTTTAAAGTCATGCAACTAGGACCATGCAGTTTAAGGTCGTGCAATTAGACCTCCGCTACAGTTTAAGGTTCTATAGTTTGGACCATGCAGTTTAGGGTCGTGCACCTTGACCATTAGGCGGGTCACTATGTAAGTAAATCATCGAAGGGGGATAGAGGCTGTGGCTCGGTGAGAAACAGACCCATTGGGAAATAATGGGGTAAATATGACTCCACAGGGATAATGAATAATGGTATGCATGTAACTCCGTTGAGAATGACAGGCTAGAGCAAGATGTAAACCCACTGGGGATTTACAAGATAAGAATGACCCTAACTCCACTGGGGATAATGGGTTACAATGCGGATGTGACTCCTACTGGGAGTGAGGTACAATGGCCTACTGGGAATGACAGTCCAGAGCACAAGTGTAACCCCACTAGGGATAGTGGTAGAATACACCTGTTGGAGAGGTGCATCTATTTCACAGTTTAAAGTCATGCGTATGGACTATTTGTCGCGTCGTTCGATGTCGTGCTATAGGGATGTGCATCACAGTTTAAGGTCTTGTAGCTCGAACCATGGCTAAAGTCATGCGACTAGGACCATGCAGTTTAAGGTCGTGCAACTAGACCTCCGCTATAGTTTAAGGTCATATAGTTTGGACCATGGTGCTAAGCCTTGTAATGTCATGCAGCCAGGACATGCACTATGGTTTAAGGTCATATAGCATGGCCCGTGGTTATGCAGTTTAAAGTCATGCAACTTGGACCATGCAGTTTAAGGTCATGCAACTAGGCCTTCGCTACAGTTTAAGGTCATGTAGTTTCGACCATGGAGTTTAAGGTCATGCATCTAGACCATGTAGGTGAAGCTCCCAGGGGGATAGATCTGTGGATAACAATTTGACTCCCTGGGGATAAAATAGTTAAGGCTATACACAAGCAGAAGGCTTTAGATGAAGATAGTGGCCCTACGAGGAGTGGCAAACAGAAGCGAACTTCACTGGGGATAAGAGGGCAAGTGTGACTCACTGGGGTGAAGGATGAGGCTTCATGTACTCCATTGTGGATGACAGGTCAGAATATAGGTGTAACCCCACTAGGGATAGTTGTAGAACACGCCCGGTGGTAACGAAGTCTAGCATGGCACACATGACAAGAAGTGGGGTCATGGGCAGTTAGGGTGTTTAATGGAGGCTTACGAGGGCTATGAGTGGTGTGACTCAACTGGAAAAATAGAGGCCAGGAGGTTCTCGAGGTAATGGTGATGCATGGAATGGATATAATGGGTGGAAAAGGTACCTTATTAGGTGTAGGGATATACGGTTGATACTGCGATATGCCTCTTTGAGATATTGCTTTGTAGAGGCGGGCACATGCATAGCATGCTTTGCTTAGAAGCGTCACAGTCTGAATTGTGGTACACCTCTTTGATTTATGGCTTTAGAGAGGCGGGGGAAAGCTTTGACGGTTGCATGCTATGCTTCGAAGTCTCACACTTGAAACTGTGGTACACCTCTTCGATACATGGCTTTATAGAGGCGGGCGCATGCTATGCTTCGAACCCTCACAGTCGGAACTGTGGTACACCTCTTTGTGATATGGCATTGTAGAGGTGGTCGCACGCCTTGAAGTGCATGCTCTGTTTCGAAGCCTCATGGTCGGAACTGTGGTACACCTCTTTGATTTATGGCTTTATAGAGGAAGGCACATGCTTTGATGGTTGCATCCTATGCTTCGAAGCCTCACAGTCAGAACTGTGGTACACCACTTTGATATATGGCTTTATACAGGCAGGCGCATGCTTTGAAGTGTACGCTTTGCTTTGAAGCCTCACAGTTGCAACCAAGGTACACCTTGATTAAGGAGGAAACATCGGAGGGATGGTATCCTTTTACTGGGGGCTTGTAAAGAAGGATGCAGTAGGGGATGTATAGGAGGGTGTCATGCGGTAACCCCATGGAAACATGTAGGAACATGAAGCAGTTTATAGTCGTGCAAATGGACTACATGTCGCGCAGTTTAACATCTTGCTACAGGGACGTTTGACATTTTTACTCGTGATGACTCATAGGGGAGGATCAACATGCCCATCATTTGAGAGTGAGTTCCCCAAAGGGTTTTCACCACACCCCCTTTATTTTGACAATCTTGCCCATAGTGCCATTGTGAATTTTCACTATGCCCGTCTTTTTTCTTTTTGACGTATTTTTCCCATGGTGGCATTTGAGGGTGCACACCATGTCCGTCATCATTTCATTTTTTTTGACATTTTTACCCATGACACCCTTGCGGGTTTTCGTCATGTCCGTCTTTTTTTTTTTTTTGTGGAGGCGTGTTTAAGGTCATGCCACCGTGACCATCAATTTTGCATGTTTTAAGGTAATCCGCCGAGACCTAAGGGCATGTTTAAGGTCTTGCCTCCGAGACTGTCTGTTGTGCAGTTTAACATCATGTCGCTAAGACGTGTGCTGTAGTTTATGGTCGTATAGTTTGGACCATGCAATTTAGGGTTGTGCATCTAGACCGTTGTGTGGCACTGGATCACACGTGGAATCAGTTCTGGATGATGTCCCTAGCGGCACGACACTTCTCAGTGCTATGACAAAGTCTCCTATGATATTGGCAATAATTGAGCTTGTCATCCCTCCCAAGTTCCCACGATCTTTTCAGCACTGGTAGCTCGATCATCCCCTCTGATAAGAGAGTCTCAAGCATCTGGAGGATCATACAGTTGTCAAAGGAGTAATCCTCGTGCCGGCCTTGGCTTGAGGAGTGCATGGCATTTATTATTGCAGCTGATAATTGATCATTGTCTTTGACTTATGCGAAGGATCCAGATATAGTTCCGTGGTGCTTGAGCAAACCTTCAATTTGAACTGCCTTGACGAATGTATTGGGCCATGATGAAGTGACATAACGAGCCAATTCTGGGTGCATCCCATCTATACAGTACTCTATCTCTTGCGGCTCACCTATTAGTGTGGCCAGATTATTCCAACTCTTGATGTATCACTGGCTCATGTGGCTTTTCTTCACCTCAAAGAGTTCACAGAGTTGCACTTTCTTTTCTATGTCCCAAAAGCACTTAAGGAACTTTTCCTGCATTTGTGCCCATGATGAGATTGACCCTGGTAGTCACTGAGAGTACCATTTGAATGCAGCTCTTGTAAGGGTTCCCACAAATTGCCAAAGCAGTAGGTGCTCATTATTCGTTGTATTTCCGCATGCTACAATGAAAAGGGTATGTGTTGTTGTGATGAGCCAGTACCGTCAAACTTGGGGAAGTCGAGTTTTTGATATCCTGGTCGAAATGGAGTTTGGCCAACATACGCTGGGTAAGGAATTTGGTAGTGGTTCAGCTCTTCAATCACTGGGATATTGTACTTTTTCAATGCTTCGGCTACCATGCCCTTCACTAATTCTTCGTTCCCAACCTGAGTCGATGGGGAAGAGACCGGTAATGAGGGAGGTACCATGCCCTTCACTAATTCTTCGTTCCCAACCTGAGTCGATGGGGAAGAGACCGGTAATGAGGGAGGTGAGGGTGGTTGTTCCCTTTCTTCTGATGGTGCTATTTCGATGACCTGATACAATGCTTGAGGGATGGTAAAGAGGGCTTGGTGCCCCTAGGCGTACGACACACCAATACCTCTTAGCGCAAAGTTTCCATTGTTTCATCTTTTGACCTCATCTCAGCTTGTAATCACCTTAACGTGGCCTTGAGTTTCACAATCTTGTCTTCATAGGATTTTAGTTCTTCGTCGATCACTATAACTTCAATAGCTACCATACTTGAGGACGCTTCTTCTATTTGCCCGTTACATGCCTCGAAGCTTACAATCTTGGATTCGAGTACTGCTGCTTCAATAACATCATTGGTGAGTGTCATTGGGCCTTCCCTTAGGCCTACTTTATTTTCCAAGGCTTGGGCATCCTCATCATCTAATGAGAATGTGAAACTCTCAAAAGACGATGAGATCACATCATCATCATTGACGGAGCATTTTTCAAGATATCGGAAGAACATGGGATCATCCTCATAAGAAGCCATGACACTTTCAAGACATGGAGCCCATATGTGGTCAGCCTCATAACGAATCATGGCGTCTTCGGCAGCTGGAGGCGCTATTTCATTTGGGTCATCAGCGATGGGAATGCTAAGCATCTCATTCTCTATTAGGGAATGATTTTCCTCCAATGAGAGCGACGAGCTCTCGTTAGAGGTTGGAGTCATTGGGTGGATGAGGATGAGGGATGTCGCCCCATTAGAAATGAGCTCTTCATCACCTAATGGGAATGTGAAACCCTCATAGGATGAGGCCTTACTGTCGTCGTCAAGAGCGCACATGCAGCACGCATGACATGGGAGAAGCATGTGGCTTGGCTTTGCGGGGAATCATGGTGCCTTCAAGGCATGGAGGAGCCATATCAGTGGGGCTGCCAGCAGGGGAAATGCAACTCGTCTCATCCAGTACTGGGGAGTGGCTTTCCTCGAATGAGAGTGACAAACTCTCATCAAAGGTAAGAATATTTGGATGAGACAGGGTGAGGGAGGCCACATTATTAGAACCATCCAGAGGGGACAGGAGTCCATCCCTTCTCAAAGATTCTTGGGCGAATCCCGATGAAGGCCGGGATAGGGTGAATGACGTCAAAGTCCCATTCTTGTTTATGCAATCGATCTCAACAATGAGCTTTTCAGCCCTTTGAAGCAGCTCAACAGTATCGGTTCTCTTTTCAGGTTCATCTTGGGGAGTTAGGATGTTGAGGCAGACTTTGGGAGGAGCTAGTGGACAATTTTCTTGCATCATGGGAAAACCAGTCCCTTCATAATTCGAACGTTCCACCACTAAGGGATCTTGGGCGATGCCCTTGGTGGGTTCGGCTTCCATCTCACTTGAGTCATCGGAACTGCCCCGCAGCAGTGCCTTCCATCTCATCAGGAGTCTAGGGGAAATTGATTCGGTCTATGAGCTGCCCCGAGTACAATCTACTCAAAGAAGGCCTTGCTCTCGGTGCCCCGACCTGAGAGGGGCTCGGGAGTTTGATCGGGCGATTTCTCAACTGGCTTGGGGTCACTGGGGTAAGACTGGCTCTTTGCCCCATCTGGAGGCTCGCCTTTGCCTAGAATCAAGCTTGGATCTGCATAGATAACTGGCTTCATCATGCCCCAATCAATCCTTTTAGTGTTCATCTCATGCCATGCTTTTCTAGCATCATCCGCGTCAAGGGGAATGAGAGGGGGAAAATGGCTCGCATCTTTGAGACAGATTTCTTCAATCACTTTTTCTTCTTTTCCCCTGAGTTGGGCTTTCAATGGCATGGTCTCCCAGCCCCATTTCTAGGATTGACCATGATTTCCCTTCTTCATGGCCAGGTAGTACTGGCTTTGAGCAAAGGTGAACTGTTCTTCCAACCCATTGGCATAATTACCCTTAGAACCGGGTGAAATGCTAGATCCATATGTGTGTGCATAACACAAAGATGTGCTCCAGGCGGGCGAGGGGATTGACGCATGTACACCCTCTGCAGAAGGACTTCGGGTGACTTGGTGGTCAACCCGGGCTAGAGTAGCGTGTCCAGCCTTAAGAGGCCCAATGCCGTGAGCATGTGTGTGTGATGGAATGGTAGTGTGACCATCCCTCACAGAGTGAGCAAGCATGTGCTAAGAGGGCATACTAGGAGGTTCCCCCTCATGTGCTCAGGCAGACACAGCAACAAGGCTGCCCCGAGCGAGGCAGTGCATATGCAAGGGGTGTGTAGGGTCGGTCCAAAGTAGAGCCGGACCTGGATGGTGTTCCGAGGTAACCGAAAGGTTGCCCCGAGGATATGCAGGGCCAAGTCCAAAAAGACCCAAACCTTGACAGTATCCCGAGGTAACCTGAGGATTGCCCCGAGTGGTGCATTCTACATGAAAACGAGGCGCAAGGAAAACTCAAGAAGATTTGAACCCTGACAATGTCCCGAGGTAACCCTCAGATTACCTCGAGGTGTAGCTAGAATGGGTAGTCCACTAGCTTTGGTGGGTGTGTGTGAGGTGGTGGCTTCAGAGCCGCATTCTCCTGGTGTCGAGCATCCTGTTACGAGGGCCCGTAGTGATAAAGAATGGGGAGTAGCCTCGCAGCGACAGATGAACTGCCAGTCGCGAGAGAGGGAGGGGCGGCCTCCGGGCTGCCCCGAGCAATGGGATCGGCATGTGAGTGGCCGGTAGCAATGTGCGTGCTGTGTGTGGTTGCATATGGGCCACCAATGAAAGGTACGTTGGTAGAAGGTCCACCATTGCAAGGAGGTAGGGAGTGAGGGACTTGTTGGTCCATCCACGCGTTTATCCAGATGATGACCTGGGAGCACGACACAGGGTCGATGCTCCGGAGAAAGGTCGGGAATGAGGCTCGCAGAACTTGTTCCCGATGAAGACTCACGAGTGCGGGGATTATGAAACCCCCGACTCGGATGAAGGGGTTAAGCAACCCCGAAGACAGGTGGGTGTATAGTGAGTAGGAATAAAAAGAAAAGAAAGTCAAACAAGAACGATTCAACGATGGGGTAGCGTATCCCCACGCCAGTGGAGTTGCCAGGCTGGTTAGGTGCCTTGATCTTTCCCTCCGGGTTGAGTTGACCTGGTGGCATGGTTTCGGATTCAAGATGGACTCAAGGCCTAAGATCTCTCTCTCGGGAACCACAGAAAGAAGACATGGGCAAGAATACCAATCAGTGAGAGAGGAATTAAGGTCGTGAGGCGGGACTTACCTCAAATGGGTCCGTAATACACTCGGGCTGGCTCGCGTAGGTGCCCTCTTAGATCACATTGGAAAGCCCCCCTGGCCTATGGCCGGTTTAGAATCGCCTTCCTTGATCTATTTCTCCTTTCCTACAAACACACACACACAATTAAAAGTACAAACAAGTGGGGCATAGGTCCCCACCTTGTTACAGGATGAAGCGAAAGTGAGAGAAGAAGTTTGACCGGGCGGCTAGGCTGGCACAGTGGCTAGACCAGTACAGTGACTGACTTGACGTGGTAGAAAGATGGGCACAGTAACTTAGACCGACATGGCGGTAATACTACTCGACGACAAGACTGGCACGACAGCTCAAGGCTCAGCCTGGCCTCTGGTCAAACAAGCGATGGAGAAAAAGAAAGGAAGTGTAAGGACCAAGGTTTTCACGGCCATGGAACCATGCACGAATGTGCTGAGAAACAGGGGTGAGAAGAGGTAATGTCACGCGCGTAAGAGGTATCGCCACGCGTAAGAGGTAACGTAGTGCGAAGAACGCCACGTGTGTAAGAGGTATCACCACCCACAAGAGGTAACGTTGAGGGAAGAACACCGCGCGCGTAAGAGGTATCGTCGTGTGCAAGAGGTAATGCCGTGCAAAGAATGTTATGCTCGTAAGAGGTATCGACGCGTGCAAGAGGTAACGCCGCATGAAGCACGTCGCACGCATAAGAGGTATCACCACACATAAGAGGTAACGATGCTCAAAGAATGTCGCGCGCATAAGAGGTAACGTTGTGCGAAGAATGTTGTGTGCATAAGAGGTATCACCACGCGCAAGAGGTAATGCCGCACAAAGAACGCCGCGTGTATTAGGTAACATTGCGCGAAGAACGCCACGCGAGTAATGGGCTAACGCCGCGCGTGAAGTGGGCTATCGACGGCTGTGTCGCTGACGCCTATGTTTCTGATATTCATGGGTTGTGACTGCCACTTGTGGGGTTCATGTTGATTTTAAGCCACTTGTCCAAATTTTAAGCCTTTTGGCACCACTTGGGCAGCTACCCCACCTTCAAGAGTACTTATGCCCCCTCTCTCACTCACGCCACTCACTCTTCCCTTATCTCTTCTTTCTTTCTCCCTCTCTAAGGCAAGGTTTGGATAAATAGTTTTGTAGTGCAACCATTGTTGGAATGGGTGAGAGCTATGAAAGGAGGATTAGAGAGGAAACCATTGTGGTTCAAGTAAGTGGATCTATCACCATTGCATTATAGTCAAAAGGATGCATGGATTTTATGCTTATGAAATGAGCGATGAAAATGTATGTGTTGTACCAATTCCTTATGCCTTGTTCACCGAAATTTAGGGCTTTTGTTCTATGATGAATGTGGATGTTGAGAATGAATGTATAATTGATAATTATGTAAGAAATGCATGCATGTTTATGTGTACATATTGTGAGAAAATAGTGGCTATCACGTTCTTTACCATGAGATTGAGGTTATGGAACATGTTCTTGAGGAACGTGTATCGTTGTTGTGAAATTTCAGAAATATACATATTTTTGTAAGGAGATTTTGAATAGACAAACGAGGTCTGATTAACCACAAATAACCATCATTGGAAAGATATGCGATCAAGTAAAATGTTCATGTTTGCTCACTGTCAAAATCCTTTATAAAAATAAAGTTATGTTTCAAAATGTATGTGTACGTCACTGTTGACTGTTTTTCCTGGATTTGTCACTGACACTATTGTTGGCATTTGAAAGGTCTTTGAAGGGGCTAAAATTTTCATGAGAGATTGTCTTGAAATTCTTCTTCGATGGAAAGTTATACATCATTTTGTGATGATAAGTCACTGTAGACAGTTTTGGTAAACTATCATCTTGATTGGCACGGAATTTTGAACAATCAAATAGAGTCCAAATGCTTTCAAATTAGCCTTGTTAGAAATATATGTGTCTTGGCTTAATGTTTTATTTTGAAATTTTCTTGAAATTCTTCACGGATTGAAAGTTATCATGGTTTGAAGTAAGGTATGTTGCTGTCTCATGTACACAACAAGATACAGCTAGTAAACCCCCTATCCCCTTGAACCTTTAAGAGGTCAAATGGGGTCTAATTGTCTTCAAACCACCTTCATTTGAAATATAGGTATGTTTAGTATAAAATTTGATTTGGAACCGTCTTCAAACTCAAAATAGACAAAAGTTACAGCCTAATTTGTAAGCACACGTTATTGCCTATATTGAAGGAAATTGAGCGGTAAAGCTTAACATGAATATTGTTACTATCACTGTGATAGTAAGAATGTAATAATAGGATACTGAATTACTGATGTGGCATTTCAAGCCATGATGTGACTGACCCCTACGTACTGGGACACTCAATGGTATTTGGTACTGTTATACTGTGACATCCAATCATGCAGTTATATATATATATATATATATATATATATATATATATATATATATATATATAGTAGTATACGTATACGTAGTACG
>NW_006494789.1:4821016-4908420 GCF_000471905.2 Amborella trichopoda
TGATCCTGACATCTCAGACGTACTAGGGGGCGATAGTGCGGGAGAGGTACTCCCAGTTTCTGGTGTTCTAAGCAATGGAGGTCAGTTTCGAATGGAAGTCCATGACCTCGTCACTGGGATCACTTGGTGTTTCCTTGAACTGGATGACGCTTCATGAACTTGGATCATGTGGTAGGCCTCTTTGGAACAGGAGTTTGAAGATGCTGCTATACTCTGTGTGACTGACCACGACGCAATTGGGCACCCATTGATTGTTGGATACTGTGTGTCGGCAACTGATGTCTATGCCTCGACCCAATGATACGAATGGAGTTCGGGAAATGAAACTAGAAAGAGGGTGGGTCACTCCCCCTAAATGTTATGGGCACGACGCATTTGTTAACCCAATGGTAGTGTAATGCTCTCTCGCAAGAAGGGCATAAGGAGAGGGTCGTGACTTGCAAAGCCACTGCCTAACAAAAACCCCAAAGTGCGCTGGGGATGTGTGTATGTGTGTGTGAGGGCATTACGAAGTGGGACACCCACTTGTCATTGTCCTCCCTCCTGATGGAGGGTAAAGGTTTCAGGTGGCAGGATTGGCCTAGCTTGAGCAAGGGAACTTCTACTTCGAGAGTAGGCCTTACTAGTTCTGTAACTATGTTTTGTTATCCATGTTGCTCTGCTTAAAGTGAAGTGATTTATGACTCATGCACTATGTATTAAATTACTAGTATCATAATACTGTTAGAATATTAAAAAGTATACAGGAGGATCTCGCTTGATACTCTGTGAATTTGTGTGCACTGCATGTTGTTATCACTATTACACTAATTAGAATGCAATGGTGTAGATCTGCTTACTGGGCTGTTAGCCCATTCCATCTTATTTTCATGACTGTATAGTGAAGGGTGTTGTATCTATGCTGAAGGCACGTAGCCGTTTTGTGTTTGGGTGGTTGGAAGCTCAAAGTAGTGCCTTGAAAATGATTGTAAGAACTCTTGGTTATCAATTTGTATGGAACGGCTGTGCTTTTAACTTGATACTTGTCTTCTTGTGTATATTTTATTTTTTATTTCGTGGTCTGCTCTTGATTCCATGTTTTGCTCTTGATTCCGTGTTTTTATGCACTGAGCGACTCCCACCGGAGTGACGTTCGTGACATCTGATCGCGATCCCAGGCTCTGTCGCCCTCCGATAGGGGTTAGGGAGCAGGGTCGTGATAGTTATAGTATCAAAGCAGCAAAGATAGGATTCTTGGCCTAGAATATTGTAGAGGTGTCTCTAGATTAGTTTTGAGTAGACTGGTAACTGGGGTGCCCCTATTGTAGGACCAAGATGCCAAGGACTCGTGCTAATAATGCGAGTTCCATTAACGAGAACACAGAAGCCTTTGGACAATTCTTCAGAAATTTGGGGGCCATGACACAAATGATGAGTGAATCTATGCCGGCCTCATCTACCCTCGGCCCCTAACCTGAATGATAGTAATTTGATATAAAGAATCAAGAGGCTAGCACCCCCAAACTTTGTAGGGCATGGGGGAGTAGAGAAGGCTGAGAGATGGAGAAGACAGATAGAAAAGATCTTTGGAATTCTAAATTGTACCGACAAGCAGAAGGTTAGGTTGGGTACATTTATTCTTCAAAGGGAAGTTGAGCATTGGTGGAGCTCAGTAAAGCAGTTGCGGGAAAGGTCAGGAGTTGTAACTACTTGGGAGAATTTCCTAGAAGTATTTTATAAGAAGTATTTCCTCGACTCTGTAAGGGAAAAGAAAGAGGTGGAGTTTATAGAGCTACAATAGAGAAAAATGTCTATAGAACAATTTTCAACAAACTTTGCTGGACTCTCTAGATATGCGCTGCATATTATTGACTCTAAGGCGCGAAAAGCTAGCAAGTTTGAGAGGGGTCTTCGGCCTGATATAGGGGAGAGGATTATTGCAGGAAACCTCAAACCTTTCTCCCCGCTGGTGGACCTAAACCTAAAAATAGAGAGAGATTGCGAAGATTTTCGGGCTAGAAGAGAAGCGAGGTTGAGTGTCGCACAATCTGGGAGTTTTAAGAAGAAGGTGTGACCACCTCCAAAGAGAGAGTTGAAAGGAAAGAACAATCAGGGTGGTGTCAGGATTCCGGGGGTTGTTCCAAATGATATAAGGGGCAACCGACTCCTAGTCTGGCCTCACTATGGTCTGAGTAATCATACGATAGCCTAGTGCTTTAGAAAGGCCAGGACCTGCTTTTGGTGTGGTAAACTAGGCCATCTAGTGAAAGATTGTCCTGTTAGAGGATCGACCAAGGACTCAAGTGTGGGTGTTCGCCCTGACCGAGGAAGAGACCAAGGCGTCAACCTCTGTTATTCGAGGTGCGCTTTCTGTATGTGGATTGAAGCAAGATTTCAATTGACCCTGGCTCTTCCCATTCATTTGTTACACCGCATTTTGCATGTCACTTGAATGTTAAGCCCGTACAACTTGTTTGGACTCTGGTAGCATGTACGCCTATGGGAGAATCAACAAAAATTGATATAGCGTATAAACTGTGTGGGGTTATGATTGAAGGGCATGTATTGTCTATAGATTTGATACTCTTAGATGTTTGAGACTTTGATATTATCATGAGTATGGATTGGTAGTTCACCCACTATGCCACAGTTAATTGTTTTGATAAGACTGTAACCTTTAGATGCCCGAACCAACCTAAACTACATTTTAAGGGCACCAAGGATGTTTTTCCTTTACACATTATTTCGGCACATCGGGCCTCTCGCATGTTGGCCAAAAGATGTGTAGGATACTTGGCTTATGTAGTAGAAAACTGAGATGTTCAATCTAAATTGGAAGAGATACCGGTGGTAAGAGAATATCCAGAGGTCTTCCCCCAAGAGTTAACTTCTCTAACCCCAGTTAGGATGTTTGAATTTGAAATAGAGGTGGCCTTTGGTACTACTCCTATTTCTATAGGCCCTACCCCAGCTGAGTTAAAGGAATTGAAAGAGAAATTACAGGAACTGTTGGACAAGGGGTTCATTTGACCTAATGCGTCACCATGGGGCGCACCGGTTTTGTTTGTAAAGAAGAAAGATGGAACCTTAAGATTATGCATTGATTATAGACAGCTGAATCAGGTCACAATGAAGAATAAATACTCATTACCCAGGATTATCATCAGCTACGGGTTAAGGAAGAGGCATCTCCAAGACCACTTTTAGGACTGGTTATGGCCACTACGAGTTTGTGGTCATGCTCTTTGGATTGACAAATGCCCCGACTATTTTCATGGATTTGATGAACAGGGTCTTTAGACCTATCTGGATAACTTTATAGCAGTCTTTATAGATGATATTTTGGTATATTTTGATAATAAAAAAGAACATGAATGGCATTTAAGAGTGGTCCTCCAAACTCTAAGGACAGAGAAATTGTATGTTAAGCTCAATAAGAGTGAATTCTGGCTCTCAAGCGTGGCTTTCCTCGAGCATATTATTTTCAAAGAAGGGGTTGCAGTCGATCCTTGTAAAATTGAAGCTGTGCTCACGTGGGAAAAACCACCGAATGTATCTGAAGTCCACAATTTCTTAGGACTGGCAGGATACTATAGACGTTTTGTAGAGGGGAAGATAACACTCCCCTTAACCTGCCTAAACCAAAAGGAAGTCAAGTTTGTATGGTCTGACAACTGCGAGAGAAGTTTTCAGGAACTGAAGAAGAGACTGACTACAGCCCCAATACTGACCTTGCTTGAGGGGAATGAAGATTTTGTAGTCTACATTGATGCCTTACACAAAGGGCTTGGATGTGTATTAATGCAAAGGGGAAAGGTTATAACCTATGCCTCCAGGCAATTAAAGTCGTACGAGCAAAACTACCCCACTCATAACTTAAAGTTGGCGGCGGTGGTTTTCGCCCTAAAAATTTGGAGACATTATCTGTATGGAGTTTAATTTAAAGTCTTCATTGACCATAAGAGTCTTAAGTATTATTTTCTCAGAAAGAACTGAACATGAGAAAGAGAAGATGGATGGACTTCCTTAATGATTATGATTGTACTATCAACTACCACTCGGGTAAGACCAATGTCGTGGTGGATGCCTTAATTTAGAAGCATGTGGTGTCTATGGCTCACATGATGGTCCGGGAGATGAAACTACTAGAAGAAGCAGTAGAGTGGCACCCAACCATGGCCTATGAGGATACAAAAGGAATAATTTCATGTATAAGAATAGAGCCTCATCTCTTTCAGCAAATTTGAGTAGCACAAAAGGAAGATCCTCAGTGCAGGAGAGTTTTTAAGGAAATAAAGTTGGAAGGTAAGGAGGATTTTACCTTGGCCAGTGATAAAATGTTAAGGCTTAAAGGTCGGGTTTGTGTCCATAACAATGAGAAAATAAAAAAGGTCATTTTGAAAGAGGCACATCACTCCCGTTATATAGTGCATCCAGGGAGCACAAAAATTTATCAAGATCTAAAAAGAGTCTTTTGGTGGAATAACATGAAGTAAGATATAGCGCAATTCGTTTCTAGGTGTTTGATGTGTTAAAAAGTGAAGGTCGAACATCAGAAACCTACTGGACGATTACAACCCTTACCCATGCTAGAGTGGAAGTGGGAGCATATAAGTATGGATTTCATGTCTGACCTGCCTAGATCAAGTATGGGGCATAATAGTAGTTGAGTTATTATGGACCGACTCACTTAAACCTCTCATTTCTTGTCAGTCCATACTACTTATCCCATGGATAAGTTGCCCCAGTTATACATCAAGTAGATAGTAAGACTGCATGGGGTGCCTGTTAGGGACTCTAGATTTACATCGAGGTTTTGGAGCAGCCTACAGTCGGCTATAGGGACCAAACTCGCATATAGTATAGCTTTCACCCTCAGACAAATGAACAGTCAGAAAGGACCATACAAACCATGGAAGTTATGATGAGGGCATGTGTCACAGATTTTAAAGGGAATAGGGATAATCATCTGCCCTTAATAGAATTTTCTTATAACAACAGTTTCCAGGCCAGTATTCAGATGACACCTTTTGAGGCATTGTATGGGAAGAAGTGCAGATCGCCTATATGTTGGAACGGGGTCGGTGAAAGGAAACTTTTGGGGCAAAAAATTGTTCAAATAATCTCATAAAATATCGCTCTAATTCAGGAAATACTACGAACAGCCCAGAGTCAGCAGAAGAGTTATGTCGACAATCAGAGGAGGGACCTTGAATTTGAAGTGGGTGATCCAGTTTTTCTGAAGGTATCGCCAACTAAGAGCATAATGAGATTTGGCAAAAAGGGGAAACTAAGTCCATGATTATTGGACCCTTTGAAATTTTAGAAAGAATTGGAGTCATGGCATATCAATTGGCCCTACAGCCCGAGTTGGCTAATATTCACGATGTGTTTCATGTGTCGTTATTGAGAAAGTATCAACCCGATCCATCCCACGTTTTGGAGTATGAACCAATCTCGATCAGGGAGGATTTAACTTATGTTGAACAACCTATTAAGATACTGGACAGAAGATTTCAAGTGTTTCGTAATAAAGAGATTCCCCTAGTCTAGGTATTATGGCAGTATCACTCGCGAGAAGAATCAACATGGGAAAGGGAGGGTGAGATACAGGATAATTACCCTCATTTGTTTAATTAAGTTAATGATTTTTAAGACAAAATCCTTTTTAAGGGGGGGATGATGTAAGGATCAAGGTTTTCGTGACCATGGAATCATGCACGAGTGCGCTGAGAAAGAGGGGTGAGAAGACGTAACGCCGCATGAAGAACGATCGCGTAAGAGGTATCACCTCGCAAGAGATAACGCCGCATGAAGAACATTGCCCACGTAGGAGGAATCGTTGTGTGCAAGAGGTAACGTCGCGCGAAGAACACCGCGCACGTAAGAGGAATCGCCGTGCGCAAGAGGTAACGTTGTGCAAAGAACGTTGCGCACGTAAAAGGTATCGCCGTGCGCAAGAGGTAACGTTGCGCGAAGAATGTCGCACAAGAGGTATCGCTACACGCAAGAGGTAACGTCGCGTGAAGAATGCCGCGCGTGTAAGAGGTATCGTCGCGCAAAAGAGGGAACGTCGCGCGTGAAGTGGGCTATCGCCAACTGTGTTGCTACCGCTAGTGTTTCTGATATGCATGGGTTGTGAGTACCACTTGTAGGGTGCATGCTGATTTTAAGCCACTTGTCTAGATTTTAAGCCTTTTGGCTCCACTTGGGCAGCCACCCCACCTTCAAGAGTACTTAAGCCCCATCTCTCACTCACACCACTCACTCTTCCCTTATCTATTCTTTCTTTCTCCCTTTCTAAGGCAAGGTTTGGAGAAATAGTTTTGGAGTGCAGCCATTGTTAGAGTGGGTGAGAGCTGTGAAAGGAGGATTAGAGAGGACACCATTATGGTTCAGGTAAGTGGATCTATCACCATTGCATTATAGTCATAAGGATGCATGGAGATGCTTATGAAATGAGCGATGAAAATGTATGTGGTGCAACAATTCCTTATGCCGTGTTCACTGAAATTTGGGGCTTTTGTTCTATGATAAATGTGGATGTTGAGAATGAATGTAAACTTCATAATTCTGTAATAAATACTTGTTTATGTGTACATATTGTGAGAAAACAGTGGCTATCATGTTCTTTACCATGAGATTGAGGTTATGGAACATGTTCTTGAGGCATGTGTATCATTACTGTGAAATTCCAGGAATATACACATTTTCGTAAGGGGATTTTGAATAGTCAAACAAGATCCGATTGCCCTTAAATCACCGCCATTGGAAAGATATGCGAGTCTAGTAAAATTTTCATGCTTTCCTACTATCAAAATCCTTTGTAAAAATGAAGTTATGTTTCAAAATGTACATATGTATCACTATTGATAGTTTTTCCTGGATTTGTCATTGACACTACTGTTGGCACTAGTTTTAATTGACCAAACGAAGTCAATTTCCTGCCAAACCATAGTCATTTGAAAGGTATTTGAAAGGAATAAAATTTTCATGCAGATATTATCTAGAAATTCTTTTTAGATTGAAATTTATGCATCATTTTGTGAAGATATGTCACTGTAGACAGTTTTGGTAAATTTTATAACTATCATCTTGCTTGGAACGGATCTTTAAATAACTAAATGAAGTCCAAATTCTTTCAAACTAGCCTCATTAGAAAGATATGTGTCTTGGCTTAAAGTTTAATTTTGAAATTGTTTTGAAATTCTTCACGGATTGAAAGTTATCATAGTTTGAAGTAGGGTATGTTGTTGTCTCCTATACACAACAGGATAC
Source organism: Amborella trichopoda (assembly GCF_000471905.2). The sequence continues at coordinate 4,828,274 of NW_006494789.1, forward strand.
AACTAGTAAACGCCCTATTCCCTTGAACCTCTAAGAGGTCAAATGGGGTCTAATTGTCTTCAAACCACCTTCATTTGAAACATAGGTATGTTTAGTATAAAAAAATTTTTGGAATCGTCTTCAAACTCAAAATAGACCAAAAGTTACAACCCTATTTGTAAGCACACATCATTGCCTATATTGCGAGAAATTTGGCAGTAAAGCTTAACTGGAATACTGTTACTATTACTGTGATAATGAGAATGTAATAATGCGGTACTGAATTATTGATTTAACGTTGTAAGCCATGATGACACTGACCCCTATGTAATGGGACACCCATTGGTAGTGGGTATTGTCATATTGTGACACCCAATGATGCGGTTATATATATGTATCATGAGACTGATCACTACGCAATGGGGCACACATTGGTAGTTGGCGTTGATATAATGAGAAACATTGTGATATTGCTATACTATGAACTTTCTGTGTGACTGACCACGACGCAATGGGGCACTCATTGATGGTTGGATACTGTGTTCCGGCAACTGATGTATATGCCTCGACACCAATGATAGGAATGGGGTTCGGGAAGTGAAACTGGAAAGAGGGTGGGTTGCTCCCCCCAAATTTAATGTGCACTATGTTTTGGGTCAGCCAATGGTAGTGTAATGCTCGACTCGTCATAAGGGCATAAGAAGAGGGTCGTGTCTTGATTGGTCACTACATGTTGTTATCACTATTAAACTAATTGGAATGCAATGGTGTAGATCTGTTTACTGGGCTGTTAGTTCATTCCATCTTATGTTCATGACTGTAGAGTCTAGGGTGTTGTATCTATGCTGAAGGCACGTAGCCGTTTTGTGTTCGGGTGATTGGAAGCTCAAAGTTGGAGAAGTTTGAAGAGCCATCTTCCGAAGATTTTCATAGTATATTGTGGTGGCCATATCACTATGATGTATTTGTTATTTTGTGTACTTTTGGCCAGTAGTGCCTTGAAAAAGATTGTAAGAACTCTTGGCTATCAATGTGTATTGAACGACTGTGCTTTTGACTTGATACTTATCTTCTTGTGCATATTTTAGTTTTTATTTCGTGGTTTGCTCTTGATTCCATGTTTTTATGTGTTGAGCCACTCCAATCTGAATGACGTTCGCGACATCCAGTTGCGATCCCGCGCTCTGTCGCCCTCCAGTAGGGGTCAGGGGCTGGGGCTGTGACAGCTCGACTCTAGCTAGGTTTTCAAAAAGATATGAAAGTGAAAATAAAAGGTGATTGTGAAATAGGAGTGATAGAGAATGAGATGAAATGAAAATGAAAGAGATGAATTAAAATAAAATTAAAAAATAGAGTTAAGATTAAGATAGAATGAAGTGAAGTAAAATAAATAAAATGAAATGGAGTAAAATAAATAAAATGAAATGGAATAAAATAAAATAAAAAGGATAGAAGAAAATAAAATAAGATGAGATATTTAAAAATAAATGGAGGAAGTAGAGTAAGATACGGTGGGATAAAATAGGTGGAATAAAAAAAAAAAAATGGAATAAAGGAAAATAAATTGAAGTAAATGAAATAAACCGAAAGGAAGGAGTAAAATGGAATAAGATAAAAAAGGGGTGGAAGAAGTAAAATAAGATGGTTTTAATAAAATAAAGGAAAAAGAACTTTAGTTGGGAGAGAGAGAAAGTTGGTTTACTGGGTTTTTAAAGTTTAAAGAGAGAGAGAGCGAGAGCTTTTGTTGGTTACTGGGCTCAATAAAATAACAAAAAGGACAACGATTTGGATAAGAGGAAGGGAGAGAGTGGAGTGCTTTTTAGTTATTTAGATGAGAGAGAAAGAGGGAAGAGTATTGGGTATTTGTTAGGAGGTAAGAAGATAACCGTGAGATAAAAAAAATGGGGGGATTAGTTAAAGGCGAGAAAGAGGCTTGAAGTAAGACGATGTGAGGAAGGGTGAACGAAATATGAGACGAAACGAAATGTTATGAAAAGAAAACACAACGAAAACGAAAGAGGGAAGAAAGGACAGAGACACAGAGGGTTAGAGAGAAAAAGAAACGTAGAGCGCTCACTATTGGGTTTTTTTTTGAGAGAACAAGAGCAGGGAGACGATAGCGAATGGCTGGGAAAAGTCAGGGAGATCCGTGGGAAAGTTGGAGAGCCAGGAGAGAAGTGGGACATGCAGGTGGCGGAAATGGTGGTGCAGTACAGAGTAAAGGGCGGAGACAGGGTAGCAGAGGTAGAGAGGGGCGGAGACAGGTCAGCAGAGGTAGAGAGGGGCGGAGACAGGGCAACAGAGGTAGAGAGGGGCAGAGACAGGGCAACAGAAATAGAGAGGGGCGGAGATTGCTAAGAACAAGGCGACAGTGGAGAAGGAGGAAGGAAGTGCACGAGTGGTTGATGGTTGCAGCTACAAGGTGGCTAAGCAAGGTTGCAAAGAAGAGGGATGGTGCGGCAGAAGATAGGCGGAGGTGGTTTGCAGGAGATGGTGGTGGAAGTGCAGCTGGTGGTGGTTGTTGGTGGTGTTGCTGCAATGGCAGGGATGAGGCAGTTGCGCGAGTGGTGGTGGCGATAGCTTGGAGCTGGTGGTAGCTGAGCGAGGGAACGGTGGAAGGGATGGCGAGGAAGAAAGGAGGCAGTGAGATTGACAGAGGATGAGGCAGCGAGGTTGGAGGCGAAGAAGGAGTTTGCAGCTGAGTGAGACGGAGAAGGGAGAGAGGTGGAGGTGGCTGTAGATGATTGTTAGCAGGGAGTTACAGAGGGAGCAGTCGTGGTCACAATTGAGAGGGACGCGAAGAGAGAGAAAGGAAGTAGCAGGCAGCTGCTGCCTGGTGAGTGGGGACAGAGGTGGGTGTAGCTGGAACGAGAGGCGGAGGTTGCTGACCGGGAGGAATGGGGCGCACGGTGATGGGTGGCGTTCACTCACGACAATGGGGTTGTCACATCGCGTTAGGTTGTGGTTTGCACACGGTCATAGGTAAAATGAATGTACTCCACGAGAAGTAGTATGGTTGCATATGACGATAGGGAAGATAGGTGCTCCCGGTTGTTGGTAAAGTGGATGCTCACGGCGATGGTGTGGAGAGACGCACAGGGCGATGGGTAAGGTTCACGGGCCGTGATACGGGTCACGTGCACGACGATGGGCTTTTATTCACCCGGCGAAAGCTTATGTTCACGCGCGGCATTAGGGGAAGAAAGATTTGGGGCAGGGTGGTCTCATAGGACCACGGTTTGTAAGGGGAAAAGGGAGACATGAGGGCCTGCCAAAAAACGTGATGTGAGGGAATTCAACAAAATGGAGAAAGGGAAGGGACAATCAGAAAAGAAGGGGCAGGTGAGCCCGAAGGCGCATGGGAAGAAATGGTTATCCAGAAGATTAATAATAATAATAATAATAAAAAAAAAAAGGGAAATATTGGTGAGTACAAAGAAAGAGAGAGGAAGGTTGAGGGACCACAATGAGGATAAAAAAGAGAAATCGTGGTCAAATGAGACTATAACAAGAAAAAAGAAAAAGAAAATCAGAAAAAGTAAAACACATACAACACAACAACGATAGGGTTCCACGGTTGTGGAAGGGAAGGGAAGAGAGAGAGAGGAGAGAGAGGAGAGGAGAGGAGAGGAGAGGAGAGAAGAGAGAAGAGAGAGAAAGAGAAAAGAGAAAAAAAAAAGAGAAAAGAAGAGAGAGAAAGAGAATAGAGAAAAGATATAAGCCCAGGGGAAACGACTTAAAAGTTTTTATCTCTTTTTTCCCTCTCTTAAGGCGTGACTCAAATGTTTGAAGATATTTTTCAACACCATGGGTCCTCGATGCCAAATAAAAAGAGAAGCGAGTCAAGAGCCTGATAAACCGTGAAAATTTCAACAAAATTAGAATAACTTCAAAACTGGTTAAGATCTTCATAAGAACTCTTAAAAGTCTCTTGCCAAATTTCGTTCTATTCTTACATGTCTAAGGCAGTGAAGACTGAGGAACAATTTTGGTTAAATCAGTTTCTAACACCCTGAAACGGACCCCTGTAACTAGAGTTTTATATTTTGGTGCGTCAAATTGTTGTAAGACCACCGCCATTGGAACTGGCACGGTCGAAAACCCTTAAAGGTCAAGTTTTGGCTTAATTGGGCACTTCTGGACAAAGTTATGAGTAAAAGACCAAAATAGGAGGAGCCGCAGACAATTCCCATGCGGCCACCGTGCAAGTAATCACTATTAAAGAGACAGTCACGAAGAGCGACATGCGACGCTTGTATCTTACTCGTCCAAGGTCGGATCGTGCTCAAAGTTTGTGAGTGTATTCGTCTCGTCAAGACGAGCGTTTCAATATGTGGCACGCCCCGTGACGACGCCTGAGAGTGTAGAAACGCTGGAGCAGACGAGCGTTTCGATATGCACGGGATCAGTGACACGTCTGACTCGAGCAACCAAATCACGTCGCTCGCACATCGGATTGACGTGAAACAGCTCCATCGAGTGCGTAAGGTCTAGGGCTATCACTGATTCGAACCCCGCGCATGATGAACGGTCGGATTTTGCCACGAAGCCGATGAAGTGGCTGCAAATTCCTTCGATGGAATTCCAGATTCCGATCAAAATTCCAAATTTGCAAAATCCACGTCCGGACACGACATCAAGTTGCATTTGTTATCACGCGATTGTGACGGCCTGCTCAATGTGATTTAATGAAGAAATCACGGAAAAACATCAAGAAATGAGTACATTATCGATATGAAGTTTGCAAGATTCATCCAAATTTCAAGTCACATGATCGTGGATTAAAAACACGATTCATGATTTGAAGTTGGTATCAAATCGATCGCCATGCGAAGCCCTACAAGAAAACAATCGTCTTTCCGACAAACGAGCACTAGAGTAACCCTAGATCATCCATGAAAGATCACGCACGTTCTAAAGTAGCAGCAGGGACTGTTAAGAAATTTTTCCAATTATTAAGAAGGGACAAATCAATCATCTTGTACCCTATTTTTTTATTTTATTTAATTCAATTAAATCTTAATTTTCAGCGATTAGATTTAATTTTGATCAATCCACCCATGTTTGAGCAAAACTCTATATATATCACGTACTATCATTCTACAAGCACCCGACTTTGCTTAATAAAATTTCCATCTTTTTTCATTGTTGGGTCATGTCTTGATAGAGAAAAAGAAAGAGAAACTTTTAGGTTAGTACCCTTGGCTTAACATAAATCTCTTTTTCTCTCCTCTCTTTTACCCTTTTTTTTCTCCTTTTTTTTTTTCTTGGCATCTCTTTCTTCTCTTTCACCCCCTTTCTCTCTCTTCCTCTTTTTTTTTTGTCATCTCTCTCTTCTCATTCTTCTCATGACTAAAGTGATAGTCTAAGTCCTTTATCAGGCGGCAAGCCTCGAAGCCTGCATGAGCGGAAGGGGTGGTCACAATCTCTGTCATCACTCTCTTCTCTCTCCTCTTTTTTCTCTCTCTTCATATTCATTCATCTCCTCTTGTGTACTCCTTCACAACACCCTCTTTTTGGAGCCACCTTATGGTGATTTCCTCCCGTTCAGGTCCTGTGGTCCCCTGAGACCAATCTTACCTATCGCGGTGTCGTGTACACATCTTACCTATTACCGTCTCGTGCACCCATCTTACTTATCGCCCTGTGGATCCATTTTGCTGAACGCCGGGTGTACCTATCTCCCCGATCGTGTGCACCCATCTTGCCTAACGCCGTGTGTACCTATCTCTTGTGTGCACCCATCTTGCCTAAGACCGTGTGTACCTATCTCTTCTATCGTCGCGCGCAACCCATCTTCCCCAAAGCCATAGGCAACTTATTCTTCCCTATTGCCTTGGAGCGTTTTCTCTCACTCTAAACTCAGCAGGGAACTTTCCATTTCCACCACCTCTATGCAATCTCCGCCTCTCTCAAATCACAGCCCTTGTCCTCACCAGCCCTCAGCTGTTCCCTTCACTCCACCCGAAATGAGGCAGCAGCCTGGCTGCCGCGTTCTTCACCCCAGTTCATCTCTCATCAACTGCAGCCATCTCCACCATTCTCTTCCAACCATTCCCACCATTGCAGCCTGTTTCATCAGCTCTGCCACCATCTTTCTTCTTTATCTCCTCCACCTTGTTGCTTCAACCTCTGCAACCTTTGTTACTTCCAACCACCTGCTGTTCACGCAGCCTCTCCCCTCCAATTCTCAATCACCTTCGGCCAGCTTCAGCTACTGCCCCCTTTTCCTCTCTACTCCAACCAACCCAACCCCGTCTCCTATTGTCTTCCCTTAATCCACCTGAACCAGGTGGCAACACAGCTGCCATCTTCGCCTCCACTTCCCTTGACTCCTCCAATCTCGCCTCCCTCCCTTCCCTTGCTGATTCACTGCACCTACCTCCGCCACCTGCAACTTCCCACTTTCTCTCTCTAAAACCCATCTCACCGCATCTTCTTCTTTTCGTTTCATTTCGTCCTTGTCGTCCCCTTTCTCTCCTCTTCGTTGCCTTTCGTTTTATTCCCTTTCGTCTTGTTTTTCGTCCCTCATCCAATCCCCTCATCGAGCGCTCACCACCCCATCTCTCAAAACCCAATATCCAACTCCTCGTGTCTCCTCCTCTCTGTAAACCCACTAACCCAATACCCAACTCCCTCTCTCTTAACTAATCTACATAAAACCAAACAAAGACTATTTCGTTCAAGCACTCCTCCTTTTATTCATATAAAACGCAATAAAAGCTCTCTCCCGCTCTCTGTCTTAACCAAATCGTTCGTTTTTATATACTTTACCTTCTTCTCTTCAAACCTAACAACCCAACAACATTTTCTTTTCCTTAACCACTTTTTATTATTATTATTTATTCCACTTAGCCTCACGCATATCGTTTATGTTACCTTGGACTATTTCATCGCATTTCTTTTACTCCATTACCTTTTTCTAGTTTACTTACTTCATTTATTTTATCATTTTATTTCATTTATCTCTTTATTTTATTTTATTTAGTTCATTTACCTCTTCCATTTTTATCATATTTTTACTTTATTTATCTTACTTTGCTTTCTTTTAGTTCATTTCATTTATTTATTTTATTTATCTCATTTATTTTACTTGTTTTATTTTATTTGCTTCTTTTATTTCATTTTACTTTACCGTATTTTCTTTTAACCCTTTCTATTTTCCTTTACTTCAGTTTTTTTTAATTTATTCCTTTACCTATTTCACTTCATTCTAACTCCATTTTGTAATTTTATTTTATTTTTTATTTTAATTCATCTCTTTCCATTTTATTTTATTTCATTTCACCTCATTTTAATTTCGACAAGTCGGGGTCCCCAGACCCGCTTGTTGGGACATCTCATGTGTGTGTGTGTGTTTGCATGAAAAGAGAAACAGGTCAAGGGAGGCGATTCCAAACCGCCCATAGGCCAAGGGGCTGTCCGACGTGATCTAAGAGGGCGCCCACGCGAGCAAGCCCGAGTGTGTCATGAACCTACATGTCTGGCCTCACGACCCTAATTCCTCTCTCACCGATTGGTATTCCTGCCCACGTCTTGTTTACGTGGTTCCCGAGATAGCTATCTCAGATCCCGAGTCCATCTCGAACCCGAAACCATGCCTCCGGGTCGACCCGACCCGGAGGGCGAGATCAAGGAACCTAACCATCTTGGCGACTCCACTAGGGACATGCTACCCCATCGTTGGATCGTTCTTGTTTGACTTTCCTTTCTCTTTATTCTTGCTCACTATATACACGCCTATCTTCAGGGTTGCTGAACCCCTTCATCCGAGTCAGGGGTTTCATAATCCCCGCACTCGTGAGTTTTCATTGGGAACAGTTTCTGCGAGTCTCGTTCTCGACCTTTCTCCTGAGCATCGACCTTGTGTCGCTCTCCTAGTTCATCACCTGGATAGAGGTGAGAATGGACCTAAAAGTCCCTCACTCCCTACCTCCTTGCATTGGTGGCACACATGCCACCACACACACCACGCACCATGCTATTGGCAACTCACTTGTCGGTCCCACTGCTTGGGGTAGCCCGGAGGCTGCCCCTCCCTCTCTCGCGACTGGCAGTTCATCTGTCATTGCTCCTGCAGATCGCTACGAGGCAACCCACCATTCTCTATAACTACGGGCCCCTGTAACTGGTTGCTCGACACCAGGAGGAGGTGGCTCAGAAGCCACCACGTCACACACACCCACCAAAGCTAGTGGACCATCCATTCTAGCTACACCTCGAGGCAATTCTCAGGTTACCTCGAGACACTGTCAGGGTTCAGGTCTTCTTGGACTTGGCCCTGCACCTCTTTTGCATGCACATTGCCCCACTCGGGGCAACCCTCAGGTTACCTCGGAACACTGTCAGGGTTCGGGTCTTCTTGGACTTGGCCCTGCACATCCTTCACATGAACACTACACCACTCGTGGCAATCCTTAGGTTACCTCGAGATACTATCAAGGTTCGGGTCTTCTTGGACTTGGCCCTGCACATCCTCGGGGCAACCTTCCGGTTGCCTCGGGACACCGTCAACGGTCAGCTCTTCTTCAGACCGGCCCTGCACACCCCTTGCATATGCACTACATTGCTCGGGGCATCCTTGTTGCTGCATCTACCTGACCACATGAGGGGGAACCTCCTAGGACCCCCTCCCAGCACATGCTTTCTCACTCTGTGAGGGATGGTCACACGACCATTCCATCACACACACATGCTCACGACATTGGGGCTCTTAAGGTCGGACATGCCACACGAGCCCAAGTTGACTACCAGGTAACCCGAAGTCCTTCTACAGAGGGCATACACGCGTCAATCCCCCTGCCCTCTCGGAGTACATCTTTTCTCTGTGGCCACACTCATGGATATAGCATTCCACCCGATTCCAAGGATAATCACGTCAATGGGTTGGAAAAACAATTCGCCTTTAGTCAAAGGCAGTACTATCTGGCCATGAAGAAGGGAAATCATGATCAAGCCCAGAAATGGGGCCGGGAGACCAAGACATTGAAAGCTCAGCTCGAAGAAAAAGTGATTGAAGAATTCCCTCTCAAAGATGCGAGCCCGTTTCCCCCTCTCATTCCTCTTGATGCGGATGCTGGTGGAAAAGCATGGCATGAGATGAACACTAAAAGGATTGATCGGGGCATAATGAAGCCGGTTATCTATGAAGATCCAAGCTTGACTCTGGGCAAAGGCGAGCCTTCAGATTGGACAAGGAACCAGTCTGACCCCAGTAACCCCAAGCCAGTTGAGCAATCACCCGATCAAACTCCCGAGCCCCTCTCAAGTCAAGGCACTAAGAGCAAAGCCTTCTTCGAGCAATCTGAACTCAGGGTAGCTTATAGACCCGAATAAGTTTTCCCTAGACTCCTGATGAGCAGGAAGGCACCGCTACAGGGCAGTCCCGGTGACTCAAGTCAGAGGGAAGCTGAACCCACCGAGGGTGTTGCTCATGATCCCTTGGTGGTGGAAAGTTCGAATTATGAAGGGACTGGTCTTCTTCCCATGATGCAAGAAAATTGTCCACCAGCTCCTCCCAAAGTCTGCCTCAACATCCCCGCTCCCAAAGATGAAACTAAAAAAAGAACTGAAACTGTTGAGCTACTTCAAAGGGCCGAAAAGCTCATTGTTGAGATTCTCATAAACAAGAATGAGACTTTGCCGTCGTTCACCCTCTCTCGACCTTCATCGGGATTCCCTGGGATCTCGGAGAAGTGATGGACTCCCATCCCCTCTGGATGGTTCGAATGATGTGGCCTCCCTCACCCTCTCTCATCCAGATGTTCTTTCCTTTGATGGGAGTTCGTCACTCTCATTCCAGGAAAGCCACTCCTCAGTATTGGATGGGATGAGTTGCACTTCCCCTGCTGGCAGCCCTACTGAAATGGCTCCTCCATGCCCTGAAGGCACCCATATTCCTCGCAAAGCCAGCTGCATGTCGGCCCCATGTCATGTGTGCTGCATGTGCGCTCTTGACGATGACAATAAGGTGTCATCTTATGAGGGTTTCACATTCCCGTTAGGTGATGAAGAGCTAAATTATGATGGGGTGACATCCCTCGTCCTCATCCACCCAATGACTCCTACCTATGACGAGAGCTCGTCATCTCATTGGAGGAAAATAATTCCCTAATAGAGGATGAGATGGTTAGCATTCCCTTCGCTGATAACCACAATGAAATAAGTCCTTTAGCTCCCGAAGATGCCATGATTCTTTACGAGGCTGATTATATATGGGCTCCATGTCCTGAAAGTGTCGTGGCTCCTTATGAGGACGATCGCATGTTCTTTCGATATCTTGAAAAATGCTCCCTCAATGATGATGATGTGACCCCATCATCTTATGAGACTTTCACATTCTCATTAGATGATGAGGATTCCCAAGCCTTGGAAAATGAAGTAGGCCTGAGGGAAGGCCCAATGACTGTCGCCAATGATGTTGTTGAAGCAACAGCGGTCGAATCCAAGATTGTAAGCTCCGAGGCATGTAATGGGAAAATAGAAGAAGAGTCCTCAAGTATGGCAGCTGTTGAAGCTATAGTGATTGACAAAGTACCAAAATCCTATGGAGACGAGATTGCGCAACTCAAGGCCACGTTATGGCGATTACAAGCTGAGATGAGGTCAAAAGATGAAACAATGGAAACTTTGCGCCAAGAGGTATTGGTGTCCCGTATCCCCTCGAGTCACCAAGCCCTCTTTACCGCCCCTCAAGAACCGTATCGGGTCATCGAAACAACACCATCAGAAAAAAGGGTACACCCACCCTCACCTCCCTCATCACTAGTCTCTTCCCCACTGACTTAGGTTAGGAACGAAGAATTAGTGAAGGGCATGATAGCCAAAGCATTGAAAAAGTACAATATCCCACTGATGGAAGAGCTGAACCGCTACCAAAAGCCTTACCCAGTGTATGTTGACCAAACTCCATTTCCACCAGGCTAACAAAGACCTGACTTCTCCAAGTTTGACGGTACTGGATCATCGCAACAACACATAGCCCATTTCATTGCAGCCCGTGGCAATACAGCGAACAATGAGCACCTATTGCTTCAACAAGTTTTGGGAACCCTTACAGCAGCAGCATTCCAATGGTACTCTCGGTTACTACCAGGGTCAATCTCATCATGAGCACGAATGGAGCAAGAGTTCCTTAAGCGCTTTTGGGACATAGAAAAGAAAGCACAACTCTTTAAGGTGAAACAAAAGCCACACGAGCCAGTGATCGACTACATCTAAAGGTGGCTCAATCTGGCCACACTGATAGGTGAGCCGCAAGAGATAGAGTACTGCATAAACGTGATGCACCTAGAATTGGCTCATTTTGTCACTTCATCATGGCCCAATACATTCACCACGATGGTCGACAAGGCAGTTCAAATTGAATGTTTGCTCAAGCACCACAAAACGATATCTGGACCCTTCGCATCTGTCAAAGACGATGATCAATTATCAGCTGCCATAATAAATACCATGCACTCCTCAAGTCAAGGCCGACACAAGGATTACTCCTTTGAAAAGTGTATGATCCCCAAGCTGCTTGAGACTCTCCTATCAGAGGGGATGATTAAGTTACCCATGCCAAAAAGATCGAGGGAACTTGGAAGGGAAAGTAAGCTCAATTACTGCCAATATCATACAATTACTGCCAATATCATAGGAGACTTGGTCATAGCATTGAGGAGTGTTGTGTCGCCAAGGACATCATCCAGAACTTCATAGACATGGGAAATTTGAACTTGGGGCCTGATTCCACTCGTGATCCTGTGCCACACATGGTCCTAGCTATTCGAACCTAAATTATAACACACGTCCTAGTGGCATGACATTAAACTGCACAACATACAGTCTCGAAGGCAAGACCTTAAACAAGCCCTCAAGTCTCGGTGGATGACCTTAAGACACGCCAAATTGATGGTCACGGTGGCATGACCTTAAACACACTTTTGAAAGAACAAAGAAAGAGTTGAAGATGGACATGACGAAAACAGGCAAGGGCGTCATGCGTAAAAATGTCAAAAAAAAATGAATGACGGACATGGTGTGTACCCCCAAAGGCCACCATGGGGAAAAATATGTAAAAAAGAAAAAAAAGACGAGAGTGAAAACCCACAAGGGTACTATGGGTAAGATTATCAAAGTAAAGGGGGTGTGGTGAAAGCCCTTCGGGGCACTCACTCTCAAATGACGGGCATTTGATCCTTGCCTAAGGGTCATCACGAGTAAAAATGTCAAACGTCCATGTAGCAAGACGTTAAACTGTACGACATATAGTCCATTCGCACGACTATAAATTGCTTCCTGTTCCTACATGTCTCCATGAGGTTACCGCACGACACCCTTCTACACATCCTCTACTACATCCTTTTTTGCAAGCCTCCCAGTGAAAGGACACCACCCCTCTGAGGTGTCCTCCCTAATCAAGGTGTACCTTGGTTTCAGCTGTGAGGCTTCAAAGCAGAGCATGCACTTCAAAGCATGTGCCCACCTTTATAAAGCCATATCACAAAGAGGTGTACCACAGTTCCGACTGTGAAGCTTTGAAGCAAAGCATGCACTTCAAAGCATGCGCCCGCATCTACAAGGCCATATCACAATGAGGTGTACCAGAGTTCTGACTGTGAGGCTTCAAAACAGAGCTTACACTTCAAAGCATGCGCCTACCTCTACAAAGCCATATATTAAAGAGGTGTACCACTGTCTTGACTGTGAGGTTTCGAAGCAGAGCATGCAACCGTCAAGGCATACGACCGCCTCTACAAAGTCATATGACAAAGAGGTGAACCACAGTTCCAGCTGTGAGGCTTCGAAGCAGAGCATGCAACCGTCAAGGCATTCGACCGCCTCTACAAAGCCATATTAAAAAGAGGTGTACCACAGTTCCAGCTGTGAGGCTTCAAAGCAGAGTATGTAACGATCAAGGTACGTGACCGCCTCTACAAAGCCATATATTAAAGAGGTGTATCACAATTCCGACTGTGAGGTTTCGATTCAGAGCATGCAACCGTCAAGGCATACGACCGCCTCTACAAAGCAATATCTCAAAGAGGCGTACCGCAGTCTCAACTGTATATCCCTACACCTAATAAGGTGCTTTCACCACCCATTGTACCCATTCCACGCATCACCATTACCTTGAGACCCTCCTGACCTCCATTTTTCTAGTTGAGTCACACCACTCATAACCCCTTTAAGCCCCCATCATACACCCTAACTACCCATGACCCCACTTCTTGTCATGCATGCCCTTATGCTAAACCCCGTTACTGCCGAGCAAGTGCTACCACTATCCCTAGTGGGGTTACACCTGTACTCCACCCTGTTAACCCCAGTGGAGTTACATAAAGCCTCATCGTTCACCCCAGAGAGTCACACTTGTCCTCTTAATCTCTAGTGAAGTTTGCTTCCTTTTGCCACTCCTCATAAGGCCACCATCTTCATCTAAAGCTCTCTTCTTGTGTATAACGTTAACTATTTTATCCCCAGGGAGTCAGATTGCTATCCACAACCCTATCCCCCATGCAGCTTTACCTACATGGTAACCCACATAATGGTCTGTGCTGCATGACCTTAAACTGCACAACTATGATCTAGGTGCACGACGTTAAACTGCATGGTCCAAACTATATGACCTAAAACTGTAGCAGAGGTCTAGTTGCACGACCTTAAACTGCATGATCCTAGTTGCATGACTTTAAATTGCATAACCACGGTCCAAGCTATATAACCTTAAATCATAGTGCATGTTCTGGCTGCATGACGATAAAAGCACCGTGGTCTAAACTACATGACCTTAAACTGTAGCGGAGGTCTAGTTGTACGACCTTAAACTGTATGGTCCTAGTTGCATGACTTTAAATTGCATAACCATGGTCCGTACTGTAGACCTTAAACTGCACAACCACGGTCTAGGTGCACAACCCTAAACTGCATCGTCCAAACTATATGACCTAAAATTGTAGCGGAGGTCTAGTTGCACGACCTTAACTGCATGGTCCTCGTTGTATGACTCTAAACTGCACAACCATGGTCTAGCTATATGACAATAAACTGTCGTGCACGTCTTGGCTGCATGACGAAAGGCTTAGAACCATGGTCCAAACTACATGACCTAAAACTTTAGCGGAGGTCTAGTTACACGACCTTAAACTGCATGGTCATGGCTGCATGACTTTAAACTGCATAGCCACGGTCCTAGCAGCAAGACCTTAAAACTATAATGCACGACGCGACAAACAGTTCTTGCACATGACTTTAAACTATGAAATGGACGCACCTCTCCACTAGGTGTATCTTACCACTATCCCCAATAGGGTTACACCTGTGTTTCGAATTGTCATTTCAAGGGAGCTACATGCAAGCCACTATCTCTCATCCCCAGTAGGAGTCACATCCGTATTGCAGCCCATTATCCCCAGGTAGTTAAGGTCATTCTTACTTTTTCAATCCCCATGGGGTTGCATTTGTGCTCTGGCCTGTCATTCTCAACACAGTTACGGGCATACCATTGCTCATTATCCCCATTGAGTCACGGTTAGCCCTTTAATCCCCTGTGGGTCAGTCGCGCACCAAGCTATCCTATCCCTAGGAGTCGGGTTACTTTCCATGTGCAATGGAATTTCATCTTTCACCTTAGGGAGTCATACTTGTTCCCTAATCCCCAGTGAAGTCGGCTTCTCCATCTAAACCTCTTGCTGGTTATAACCATTTTCTATCCCCAGGGAGTCAGATTGCTTCCACATACTTATTCCTCATAGAGAATCACTTACATGGAAACCCATTAAATGGTCTAGGTGCACGACCCTAAACTGCATGGTCCAAACTATATGACCTTAAACTGTAACGGAGGTCTAGTTGCACGACCTTAAAATGCATGGTCCTAGTTGCATGACTTTAAACTGCATAACCACGGTCCAAGCTATATGACCTTAAACTATAATGCACGTCCTGGCCGCAAGACGTTAAACTGCTTTGCCCAGGTCCAGGAGGCATGACCTTAAAAGACGCCCCCACACATGCGCACATGCCCTTGACATGCATCTTCACGTACGTTTTCCCTAACCAACCAGTTCATGTGAGAACACCACCTTCATTACTTCCTTAGTGAGTCCATTCACTTCATTTCCATCATCCATCATCCCCCAGTGAGTCTCACCTATGCTCACAAAATGGTGTACCATTCCACCATCCATTCTCGCCGTCAGTTAGTGAGCCACCGTGTTACCCCCACCATTCATACATCCTCCATCTTTCATAAGTAGCCTCGTGCCATCTCTCCAAAGTGAGTCAAAACCACCACCATACTCACTCCATGGCCTCAACAGACTGTCATTCACCACCACGGTCCAGCTGTATTACCCTAAACTGTAGTGCACGTCCTGGCCGCATGACATTAAAAGGCTTCGCACAGGTCCCAAAGGCATGACCTTAAACATGCCTTCACAAAAAAAAGAAAAAGAAAAGAGAAAGTAACAGGCATAGTGTATACCTAGACAAGGGAACGCCATGAGTAAAATTGACGGACAGGCATGGTCACGAAACCATGAGTAAAAGAGTTCTGTAAAAATAAAACTCACACATAGTGAAAACCTGAAATTGTTCCGTGAGTAAAAAAACGAATGAAAAAGGGTGGATATGGCTGCAAAGTCATGGGTAAAAGAGCCCAAAAATAAAAGCGGTTGGTGAAAATCATCTCTACGGCGCCACTTCCCTAGTCCAGGTGAAAACCCTCAAAAGGCGTTTGGACCAATAAAGCAGGTTGATGCAACATCATAGCGTCAGCTGACACCCAATTGCCAAACATGCATAATTCTGGCTAACGAGGTCCACAAAAAATCCTCAAGCTTTCAGAATCCAATCACAACATAAGATGGCAAACCCTGGAGTGAGAGCCTCACAAGATCTCCCAAACACCAAAATATAAAAGAGTCCTTGAGGGTGCGGGCGATGAATAATAGATCCCTCCAAAATACTGAAGACCCCCAAGAAGGGAAGAAACTGACAAAGACAGGGCGAACCTGCCAGAGACTTTAGGTTGATGCCTCACCCTGAAGCCGCCTCGCCAAAATTCCCCCTAGCCTACAGGCCCAAACCTTCGAGACAGGCCAAGTAAAGGGCCCCGATTGGACCCGACAGGATGGGGCCCATAAAGGTACCCTGATTGTCAAAAGCAAACCTGGTGTAGCAGCAAACAACACCGACCGAAGGCTCATAGCACTTGGCCGCCAGATGGGCCTGATTCTGACCAATGAGGACCATACAAAATCCTTAGCTGTACATGAGATTCACGCAGTGCTGAAATCATAGAAAAACATCAAGAAATGAGCTCACTATCGATCCGACGTTTACAAGATTCATCTAAGTTTCAGGTCACATGATCGTGGCTTAAAAACACGATCTATGACTCGAAGTTGGTATCAAATCGAACGTCATGCCAAGCCCTATAAGAAAACAATAATCTTTCAGGCAAACGGGCACTAGAGCAACCTCGGATCATCCATGAAAGATCATGCACGTTCTAAGGAAACAGCATGGACTATTCTGAAATTTTTTCAATTGTTAGGTAGGGGCAAATAAGTCATTTTCTACCCCTATTTTCTTATTTTATTCAATTCAATTAAATCGTAATTTTCAACTATTAGGTTTAATTTTGATCAATCCACCCATATTTGGGCAAAACTCTATATATATCACGTATTATCATTCTACAAGGACCCGACTTTGCATAATAAAATTTCCATCTTTTTTCATCGTTGGGTCACGTCTTGAAAGAGAGAGGAAGGAGAGAGAAACTTTTAGGTCGGTACCCTAGGGCTTAACGTAAATCTCTTTCTCAATCTTCTCTTTCACCCTCTTTCGCTCTCCTCCTCTCTTTCTGTAATCTCTCTTTTTCTCTCTCTTCTCATTCTTCTCATGACTGAGATAATGGCTTGAGTCCCTTCACAGGTGGCAAGCCTCAAGGCCTGTATGAGCGGTAGGGGCAATCACTGTCTCTGTCATCTCTCTCTCTTTCTCTCTCTTCTCTCTCTCCTATTTTTTTTCTCTCTCCCCTTTCATAGACGGCGGAGCCCCATTGCCGTATGTGTTTCATTTTTTCTTATTCTCTTTTTCTCTTTTCCTCTTGTGGTCTCGCTTGACCACAATCTCTCTCTTCTATCCTTCCTGTGGTCCCTCACGACTACAACCTTCCCCTCTCCCTCCTCGTGGTCCAGCATGACCACCAATTTTCTCTTTTCTTTCCTTTTTATTTCATGCATGTCTACTTCCTCCCTGTGAACCCCTCGGGTTCACCTCCTCTTTCTTCTTTTAATGGTCCCTCATATTCATCCATTTCCTCTTCTTTTTCTGTACTCTTTAGCATCACCATTTCTTTAGTGCACCCTCGTGGTGACTTCCTCCCTTTCACGTCCTGTGGTCACGCGAGACCACATTTTCTCAACATCTTACCTATCTTCGTCTCGTGTACCCATATTACCTATCACCGTTTCATGCACGCATCCTACCTATCGCCGTGTGGACCCATCTTGCGTAACGATGTGTGAACCTATCTCCCCCATCGCCATGTGTACCCTTCTTTCCTAACGTCATGTGTACCTATCTCCCCCATCGCCGTGCGTAACCCATCTTCCCCAACACCGTACACAACCTATTCTTCCCATTTTCCGTGCAGCGTTTTTCTCACTGTAAACTTAGCAGTGAACTTTTCATTTCCGCCACCTCTCTGCAATCTCTGCCTCTCTCAAATCGCAGCCCCTGTCCTCACCAGCCCTCAGCCGTCCCCTTCACTCCATCTGAAATCAGGCAGCGGCCTGGCTGCCGCGTTCTTCACCCCAATTCTTCTCTCATCAACTGCAGCCATCTCCACCATTCTCTTCCAACCATTCCCACCATCGAAGCCGGTTTCCTCAGCTTTGCCGCCCTCTTTCTTCTCCATCTCCTCCACCTTGTTGCTCCAACCTCTGCAACCTTTGTTACTCCAACTACCTGCTGTTCACGGCCTCTTCCCTCCAATTCTCAGTCACCTTCGGCCAGCTTCAGCTACTGCCCCCTTTTCCTCTCTGCTGCAACCAACCCAACCCCGTCCCACCTGAACCGGGCGGCAGCACAGCTGTCATCTTCGCCTCCACTTTCCTGTACTCCTTCGATCTCGCCTACCTCCCTTCCCTCGCTGATTCTCTGCACCCACCTCCGCCACCTGCAATGTCCCACTTTCTCTTTCTAAAACCCATCTCACCGCATCTTCTTCTTTTCCCTTTCTCTACTCTTCGTTGCGTTTCGTTTTATTCCCTTTTGTCATATTTTTTGTCCCTCATCCAATCCCCTCATCGAGCGCTCACCACCCAATCTCTCAAAACCCAATATCCAACTCCTCGTGTCTCCTTCTCTCTCTAAACCCACTAACCCAATACCCAAATCCCTCTCTCTTAACTAATCTACGTAAAACCAAACAAAAACTATTTCGTTCAAGCACTCCTTATTTTATTCATATAAAACCCAATAAAAGGTCTCTCCCACTCTCTCTTAACCAAATCGTTCGTTTTTATATACTTTACCTTCTTCTCTTCAAACCTAACAACCCAACAACATTTTCTTTTCCTTAACTACTTTCTTCTTCTTTTTTTATTATTTAATCCACTTAACCTCACCCATATCGTTCAGGTTACCTTGGACTCTTTCATCACATTTCTTTTACTCCTTACTTACTTCATTTATTTTATCATTTTATTTCATTTACTTCTTTATTTTATTTTATTTAGTTCATTTATTTTTATTTCATTTACCTCTTTCATTTTTTTTTGTATTTTTACTTTATTTATCTTACTTTACCTTCTCTTATTTCATTTATTTATTTTATTTATCTCATTTATTTTACTTTTACTTTATTTTAGTTTATTTTATTTTATTTTATTTGCTTCTTTTATTTCATTTTACTTTACCGTATTTTTTTTATCCCTTTTCATTTTCCTTTACTTCAATTTATTTTAATTTATTCCTTTACCTATTTCACTTCATTCTAAATCCATTTTATAATTTTATTTTATTTTTTATTTTAATTCATCCCTTTCCATTTTATTTTTATTTTATTTTATTTCTTTTTGCCTCATTTTAATTTCGACAAGTCTGGGTCCCCAGACCCGCTTGTTGGGACATCTCATGTGCGTGTGTGTGTGTTTGCAGGAAAAGAGAAACAACTCAAGGGAGGTGATTCAAAATAGGCCATAGGCCAGGGGGGCTTTCCGACGTGATTTAAGAGGGCGCCCACGAGAGCCAGCCCAAATGTGTCACGGTCTTGCCTCACGACCCTAGTTCCTCTCTTACCGGTTGATACTCCTGCCCACGTCTTCTTTACGTGGTTCTCGCGAGAGCAATCTCAGGTCCCGAGTCCATCTCGAACCCAGAAACACGCCTCCAGGTCGACCCTACCCGGAGGGCGCGATTGAGGTACCTAACTACCAACAATTAACAAAAGATGGAAATTTTGTTAAGCAAAGTAGGGTCCTTTGTACAATGATAGTACGTGATATATATATATCTTTTGCCCAAACATGGGTGGATTGGTCAAAATTAATCCTAATTTCTGAAAATTAAGATTTAACTTAATTAAAAAAAAATCGAAAAATGGGTGCAAAATTACAGTTTTGCCCCTGCCTAACAATACATGGAATTCCAAAACAGTCTCTGCTGTTGGTCTAGAACGTGCGTGATCTTCCATAGATGATCCGAGGTTGCTCTGGTGCTTATTTTTTTGAAAGATGATTGTTTTCTTGTAGGGCTCGGCATGACGATCTGTTTGATAACAACTTCGAGCCATGGATCGTGTTTTTAAGCCACGATCATGTGACTTGAAATTCGTGCGAATCTTGAAAACTTTCGATCGATAGTGTGCTCTTTTCTTGAATTTTTTTCATGATTTCTTCGCTGGATCACACTGATCATGCCGTCATGATCGCATGGCAATAAACGTAGCTCGATTTCGTGCATGAACGAATATTTCACAAATTTTGGGTTTTGGCCGGAATCTGGCTTCATGCGTAAAAATTTACAGTCAATTTATTAGCTTCGTGTGCAAAATCCGACTGTTCATCATGTACGGAGTTCGGACCAGAGATAGCCTTAAACCTTATACACATGATGAAACTGGTCTCGTGTCAATCCAATCCGCTAGCGCTGTGGTTTGGCCGCTCGAGCGAGGCGTGTCACTGATGATATTCTTACAACTTTCTTCACGGATCAGCAACTCCTCTCTAGGATCAGCAACTCCTCTCTAGCTTTTCTCCTTGCTCTATCATCGTCACTGGGCGTGCCACATATCAAAACGCTAGTCTTGATGAGACGAACATGCTCCAACAAGTTTGAGAGCTATTCGATCTCGGATGAGTAATATATGGCTATCGCAAGTTGCTATTTATGACTGTCCCTTTAATGGAGATTACTTGCATGGTGGCCGCACGAGAATAGTTTGCGGCTTACCCCTTTTCGGTATTTTACCTATAACTTTGTCTTGGAGTACTTAATTAAGCCGAAACTTGACCCATTAGGATTTTCATCCGTGTTGGATGCAATGTCGGTGGTCCTAAAATTGTTTGATGCACCGAAAATATGGTTCTAGTCCAGGGGTTTCTTTCAGGGTGCTAGAGGCCGATTTTGCCAAAACCGTTTCTCAGTCTGCACTGTCTTAGAGATGTTAGAATGTGACAAACCTTGGCAGAAGATGTTTTGAAGTCCTTATGAAGATCTTGACCAGTTCTGGTGTCATTATGAGACGATCGAAATTTCCACTCTTTATTAAGCTTTATTGGCCGACTTCTCTTTTTTATTCCACATCGGGGACCCATGGTGCTGAAAAATGTTTTCAAACAGTGAGGTTGGTCCGCACCTCATGTTCAAAATTTCTCTCTCACCAGTTGGGCATCTACCCTTGTTCTGTGAACAAGTTTCCCGAGAGAGTGGTCTCAGGTCTCGGGTCTTTTGAACTCGAGACACGTGTAACCCGATCACTTAGATCCAGGGAGACGACATCGAGGCAGCCTACCAATTTTGTGACTCCACTGGGGACTTGCTACCCCTTTGCCGGTTCCCTCTTGCTTGATCGGCATCGCCTTTTATTTTCTACATTGCATTCCATGGCATCTGGATTATTCAACCCGTTCATCCGAGTTAGGGATTTTCTCATCCCTGCACTCGTGATCATCCAAAGGAAGCGTGTTTCTCAACACTCGTTCCCTACACTCCTTTTGATTCAGGACTCACAATCCGGCTCCCAGGTTCTTTCCTGGGATTGGTGAGAGAAGGGACTTGAAGGTCCCTAGCTCCCCACTTTCTAGTCCTGGTCGCATTGGTAGCACGTTTGCTATCACCCACAGCACGCACCCTGTTACTGGCAAGTCCCTTACCAGTCACATTGCTAAGGTATGCTGAAAGGCTGCCCTGTCCACTTTGGCGAAAGGCAAGCAAGTTGCCATCGCTCCTGAGGGTCGCTGCAAGGCCACACCCCATACTCCTTCACCCCCCCGAACCTCTACGATTAGAGGCTCGCCACACCAAGGCGGAGGTCCAGGGGCCTCCACCTCTCGCACACACCTAAAGGCTCTTGGTCCGTCCACCACCTCGGGACAATTTTCATGCTACCTTGAGCTCGCGTCCAAGGCTAGCCTTCTCAGGCCGAACCCTGCACGTGTCATGCATCTGCATCTTACAACTCGAGGCAGCGCCAATTCTGTGCCAGCCTCGAGCATACGGGGGTCGACCACTTCATCCTCCCTTTCAGCGCACACAGCTTTACCCTGTGAGAGATGGGGTCATACCCAGTCCCTCACAGACACGAGCTCGTAGGTCTCGGCCTCCTAAGATCGAACCAGCTGACCGAGCCCAGGCTAACCCCCAAGCAACCCAGAAGGCTACCTCCAAAGGTGCATACACACACCAGCTTCACATGTTCCCCCTCGAACCCTGACTCAAGCAGAGTCATGAGCTAGTCCCTTCTTCTGTCACCCTTCATTCACTAGGAAAACACCTTGAGACCTGGTACTCAAAGGTTTTCCCTAAGAGTACCACCTTGAGTTAGCCACCTCAGGTCAGTCATGCACCCAGACCTCACAAGGGAACTCAGGGCAAAGGTCTGATGGTAGATAAAAGCCTACAACTTCCAAGGAAGCAGCTTATCCTTGGACCTCACTCTCTGCTCCAGCTGATCGACACATCCCTCGCATGCTCAAGAAAGACGGGGTAATCCAAATCTCAGGCTCAATTCTAGAGTGGAGTCTATTGTAGCCTCAAGATCAAGGAGAAGAGAGGCCCGCAGGTCCTGACTAGAGAGGACCCTAAGGCAGTTGAGGCTACCACGCTTGATGACCTCCTATCTCACAATCCCTTCTTCCCTCTTTGGATTCTAGAGCCTGACCAAGAGGTCAAAGAACATTGCTCGATGGTTAGTGTCACGAGAGAAGACTAAGCTGCTAAGAAGTCACAGTCCCAAGACCGTCAGGAACAGGTCCTCACATGGTCCGTGTACAAGACTCGACTCCGGTCAGGGCATGCTGAGCCCCTACAGACCGACTTGCCGCATACGACTTGCCAACCCCGGTAGTCCACTACTCCACCTGGCTTTGACCCTCCAGAAGAAATGGTCAGCATCATGATGATCGACGAGTCGACTGATGCCCAAGAAGAGTGGATGAGTAGGTTCAAAGTGATGATGCAGTCCATTCTCGAAAAGATGGATCGCTTGGAAGCCTTTAGGATCCCTTCTGCTCACCATGAGATCGACCAGCTGCTTGTTGAGAACATAACTCCCAAGCAAACTCCTCCACCAGCTTCCCAAGACAGCTCTACTCCCCACACAGTTTCACAAACTGATATAGATGCCATGGTAACCCATAGTCTCAAGAATAGGATCCCGGGAGTCTAAGGGGTGATGCTTTACCAAAAGTTGTACCCCTTGTATATCGAAATTATCAAAAAAGAAAAGCTCCCCTTATTCAATGATACTATATCCCCACACTAGCATATCGCCCACTTCCAAGCGGCTTGTCGAGAGACGGCAGCTGACGGGCGACTCCTCCTCCGTCATTTTGTTGAGACTCTCGAAGGCTAGCCTTCCAGTGGTATGCTCGGCAACCTCCAAGCTCAGTATGCACATGGCAGGAAATGGAGAAATTGTTTTACCAGTGCTTCTATGAGCTCGAGAGAAACGTGGAAACCATCGAGCTCCTTACTCTGATTCAAGACCCTGGTGAGTCAGTGGATAAGTTCATCGCCCGATGGAGAGAGTTAGCAACCTATCATGCCACCCCCATGACTAAAAAAGAAGCATTTCAGACCTGCATACGAAATATGTTGCCCGAGATCGCCCTGCATGTTGAGGCCTCCATTCCAATCTCTATGTCAGAGCTCATCTCTAAAGCAGTTTGTATCGAAGGTCTGTCTAAGCATCATGATGGATCTCGCCAGCAGCCTTCCTGCTCGGGAAACATCGAGGCCATGGTAATTCTTGCTCTAACAATCAGGGCGACCATAAAAAAAGGGTGATTAGTGCGGCTATCACCGTGACTGACACCAAGAAAGCCGCCCCTCAAACCTTGGACCTCTCCAAAGGGGTAGCCATAACCAAGGAATAAACAGCACAACAGTCCTATAACAAGGTCCTGCCCCCTAAAAATATAAACCAAAGTGACTACTGGACCCAGCACCAGAACAAAGTGTACCCCTTCGAGAAGTAGTGGGTTCCTGCTCTACTTCGGTTATTACTAGAGAAAAACATGATCAGAGGCCAAATTTCTAAGGCAGGCTGGACAGGAGACACATGAAAGATACTGCGCATATCATAGGAGAGCAGGCCACCCCCACTCAAAAGTTCTATATGCTCAAAGACATTATCGAAGCCGTTATTAACAAGGGTTAGATAAAGCTTGAAGAGTTAAAGAAAGCATTCGAGGCAATTGGGCTTCCCATATAGTAATGCTCGAAGAAGGTCTCATGATGCCAAAGCCGACAAGGCAGCCCAAGTTCCTGCCTCGAGGAACTGAGAACCTCTAGTATCCGTATCATCTAATACAAGGCCATGACCTGAGCGAATGCACTGGCTTCCCCGAGCTCTTGGCAAATAAGATGTAGCAACACCAAGAAATTCATGGTAACCCAGAAGGATACTCTCAGGTCCCTGCTTCACTAGTGCCAGAAGACATCTCGCCACAAGCCTAGGGAAGTGCGCTAGACCCTCTGCAGACCCTTTACGACGTGATGCTTCAACAGGGTCTCGTCACTCTTAAACTTACCAGGAAACCTAAGCGTCTTGCCCAGGGTAAGGAAGATATCTGGTGCTCATATCACTAGATATGGGGCAATGAGCTGATGGAGTGCTCTGGGTTCGAAGCTATAGTCGCAGAGAAGGTATAGAAAGGCCACACTGTTTGCATCGTTCACCCAGAATGTTTCTAAGACATCACTCCTGTCCAAGAGGAAACCTCGGTACAAGTCCCTTTCAAGGATAGCCTAGACCCTTCAGAGCCTTATGTTGGAAGGTATTTTTCATCAACATGGGCTCTCGCTCAATAAAAACCTAGCAAGTAGAGGAAATTCAGACAGTCTCAAAACAACCTCAGAACTGGCCAAGATCTTCATGAGGTCTCTCAAGAGTCTTTTGAAAATTTTTTAGGCATTTCGACATGCCTAAGGCAGTGCAGAATGAGAAACCGTTATGGTAGAATCGGCCTCTAGCACCCTGAAATGGACCCCTATAACTAGAGCTACATTTTTCAGCGTCTCAAATTCCTGTGGCACCACCACCATTGGATCCAACACTGTTGAAAACCTCTAGGGTCAAGTTTTAGCTCAAACAGACATTTCAGGAAGAAGTTATAGGCGAAAGAGTGAAACAAGAGAAGCCGTATGCTATTCCCATATGGCTACTCTGCAACACTACACCATTAAAGGAACAATCACGACCAGTGAATTTTGACACTCATATCTCACTTGTCCTAAGTCAGATCATGCTCAAATTTGATGAGCTCGTTCATCAAGTCAAGACGAGCGATTCGATATATGGCACGCCCCATGACGATACCCGAGCATGTAAAAACGCTAGAGAGAAGTTGCTGATCTATGAAGAAAAGTACAGAAAATTCAGCAGCGTCGTGCCTCGCTCGAGTGGCCAAATCATGCCGCTCGCGATCCCGATCGATGCAAGACTAATTCCATTGCAGGCGTAAGGTCTCGGGCCAGCTCTTACCCGAACCCCATACATGATTAACAAGCGGATTCCACACATGAAACCGACGAACAGACTGTAAATTCTGTCATCGAAATCCTTCATTCCGACCAAAATTCCAAACTCACAAATTCATCGTTCGGTCATGAAATTGAGCTGCGTTTGGTGCTCCATGATCATAATGGCATGCTCAGTATGATTCAGCAAAGAAAACATAGAAAAACATCAAGGAATGAACACACTATCGATCCGAAGTTTCAAGATCTACTCAAATTTCAAGTCAAATGATCATGCACCAAAAACACGATCCATGGCTCGAAGTTGGTATCAAATCGATCGCTATGTCGAGCCCTACAAGAAAACAATCATCTCATGATCAACCAGACATCAAAACGACCCCGGATCAGCTATGTAAGATCACGAAATTCTAGGGCAACACAGGGACTGTTATCGATTCCATGACTTGTTAGGAAGGGAAAATCTGTCATTTTGTACCCTATTTTCTAATTTTTTTAATTCAATTTAATCTTAATTTCTAGCAATTAGGGTTATTTTTTATCATCCACCCATGTTTGGGGCATACTTCTATATATACGTACCATCATTGTACGCAGAAAAAAAAAGAAGTGTCAGAGGCATACACACACAAGGGAAAGATTTCACTTAATACAAGTTTCTCTTTCTTACCATTGTGGTGTCACATTTGAGAGAGAGAGTGAGGTGAGAGAAACTTTTGACTGGTACCCCTAGGGTTGAGGTAAAACCTTCTCGCTCTTTTTGTTCTTTTCCTCTTCTCTCTCGCGAAGACATCCTTATTTGCCTGAACGAGGGAGACATAACTTTCTTTCTCTTTCGGGGAAATCTTTGCTGAGATGAAGGGTGGCCATGGGTCCGCCTCATCCGCCAAGTTGATCTCTTCCAGCTCATCAGCCATAACCTGCTAGCCCTCTTCCCACTCTTTAGGAGCCTCCTAGAGTTCCTCGTCGGGGGACTCACAAGGGTTTTCTTTAATCTCGAATGTGGCCACCCATGATCCTGACATCTCAACCTCTTGGAGGGGCACAACATGGGAGAGGACTGGTCTTTGGCTGGCCCAGGCGATGGCTTTAATACGGGGGCCCATGACCTCATGATTGGGATCACTAGGTACTTGCCCCGAGCTGGGTGACACCTCATGTACTTGGATCATGTGATAGGCCTTGTGAGAGCAGGACCTCGAAGGTGGTTCGATTTTGGCCTGTGTAGCTAAGGTGTCGACAGCTGTCGCGAACCCTGCTGCCTAGGCTAGCATTTCTTTGAGGTGCTCTTGCTGTAGCGTGGTGAGGCTGGTGCCTCCAAACTCTTTGTCTAGAGTGTCGAAATTAGAGCACCGTCGAGTTGTACCTATAGAAGGAATAGAGGAGGAGAAAGGAGAAGAAGAGTTAGAACGTTTCGAGCAGCTCTTTACGTCGTCGTCGGAATTGGACATTTGCAGGGGGTATTTAAGGTCATGCCCGACTTTGACCATCATGGGGTGCTTTTAATGTCATCACCCATTTTGGCCGACTCTTAAGATATTGATAACTCAGGGCCGTCTACCTGATTGGAAGATAAGATGAGGCGAGCTGCGCCTGGGATGAAGTCCCACAAGGTCAGCAGCAAAGGAAGGGGCCTGAGGAATTCTTCCTCGACTAGTGGCTTAGGAAGATGATTCCTTCGACAGGCTGACCTAGGTGCTAGCCGTCTCCTTTGAGATCCTTGAAGGGGTATTTGGACGGCCCTATCAAACTGGTGAATGGCCCTAGCTTGGTGGACTGCCTCACGTTTCAAGGATTTGAGCCTACTACGCCCATGGTAGACTTCCCAGGGCTGAGAGGTTGAGGGCCCTGAAAGGTTCAGTGCACGCTCATGAAGGGCTTGTAGAGGGGCTTCCTCTTGAACGGGAGCGAGGGCTTGGACGTGTACTGAGAGAACTGCAGAAATGATGTGGCCTTGTAGGACTTTCTCCGTGACTATGGCCTCGAACCTAGTGCACTCATTGCGCTTGTGAACCCACATTTGGTGAAAGGGGTACAAGAGTTTTTCTGTGCCCTGGGCAAGACTCTTAGGCTGTCTGGCTGACTTGGGGGTGTCAAGACCCTGCTGGAGGATTGCCTAAACAAGACCTGCAGGGGGTCTTGCTCAGTATTTGCTGGGCTTGCGTCAGGGGGTTTTCTTACACAGGCAGAAGAGGGACCTGAGGGTGTCTTGCCGGGTCGCCCTGAACCTTTTGACACTACTGCATCTTTTCTGCCAAGAGTTTATGGAAGCCAATGCACTCGCTGATGTCATGACCTCGTATCTGGTGGTACGTGCACCAGAGGTTCTCGGTCCTTGGAGGCAGGAACTTGGGCTGCCTTGTCGGCTTTGAGGTGGCGATCCTTTATTCAAGCATTATGAAGAAAAATGCACGAAGAATAGGGGCTGCCCCATCGTCCTCTTGGATCATGACTATGTGAGATGCCTCAGCTGCCCCAAATGCCTTTCTCAACTCTTTGAGCTTTATCTTGTCCTTGTTGATAAGGGCCTTGATAGTGTGTTTGAGCTTGTAGCAGTCGTGAGTGGGGTGAGCCACTCTCCTATGATAGATGCAGTACTTCTCACTCGCCTCCTGCCCTGGCGACTCTACAATGGTGACCTCTAGCAGCTGGATCATAATCTAATTTGATAGCAGTTGGAGCAGTGCAGGGATCCACTCCGTGTCAAAGGGGTAAATCTTATTTTGATGCTGGGTTCAGTAGTCATTCCGCTTATGGTTTTAGGAGGTGGTACCGCATTATAGGACTGCTGCTTACCCCTGGTCTGAGGTGTTTGTTCTTTAGGGAGGTCGAGAGTTTAGGGAGCCATGCTTTTGGTGTTAGTCACGGTGACAGCTGCCTGATCACTACCTTTTGATTGCCCCTACTGCTGGAGCGAGAGTTTGAGCCGGAGGACTGCTGATGAGGGTTGCCGTGGTGCTTGAACAATCCCTTGATACGAGCTGCTTTAGAGATGAGCTCTGACATGGAGGGTGGATTGGATGCCTCGACATATAGGGCAATCTCGAGAAGCATGTTTCGTATGCAAGTCTGGAATGCTTCCTTCTCGGTCATGGGGGTGGCGTGAAGGGTTACCAACTCTCTCCATTGGGTAGTGAACTTCTCAACCTGCTCACCAGGGTCTTACATCAAGGTGAGGGGCTCGATGGTTTCTACGTTCCTTTGGACTTCGTAGAAGCATTAGTAGAACAACTGCTCCATTTCTTACCAAGAGTGCACTGCGTTTAGTGGCAGTTGAGCATACCACTGGAAGGCTAGTCCTTCGAGAGTCTCGACGAACTGGCGGAGAAGGAGACGTCCGTCAGTTGCCATCTCCCGAAAGGTTTCTTGGAAGTGGACCGTATGCTGGTGAGGAGACGTGGTACCATTGAATAGGGGGAGTTTTCCTTTTTAGTAGTTCGGGGGAAACGATACCTAGTCAATGTACACAAGATACGGCTTTTGGTAGAGTGGCATCTCCTGCATGCCTGGGACCTTGTTCTTGAGGCTATGGGTCACCATAGCATCTATGTCGGTTTGGGAGACCCCGCGAGAAGAGGCACTGTCTTGGGAGATTGGAGGGGGAGTCTGTCTAGGTCCTGTGTCCTCACCGATCAAAGAAGGGGACCTGGAGGCCTCTAAGCGCTCCATATTTCTGAGGATGGCTTGCATCATTCCCTTGAACTTGTTCATCCTCTCCTCTTGAGCGTCGTTCAGGTCATTGATCACCATGATACTGGTCGTTTCTTCTAGGAGGCCAGAGTCAAACGATGCAGTGGACTGCCGAGGCTGGAGAGTCGTGCATTGCAAGTCAATCTGGAGGGGCTCAGCTTACCTCGACTAGAATCTGACTTTTTATGCCGATTTTGTGAGGATCAGTTCTTGATGGTGTTGGGCCGTGACTTCTGGGTGGTGATCATCGAACAGTATTCCTGGACTTGCTTAGGATCCGGAGTTTGAATAAGGAAGAAGGAATTACATGGCAAGAGGTCGTCAGGGGTGGTGAGCTCGACTTTCTTAGAGGTTTCCCTCATCAGGATCTGCAGGCCTCTTTTCTGCTTGGTCTTGAGGCGACTGTGGACCTCATTCCAGATCCGAGCCCGAGACCTGAACTGCACCGTTTTCATTGAACAGGTGAGGGCCATGTCTATAAGCTAGAGCAGGGAGTGGGGCCCAATGATGGAGGGCAGCTTAGGTTCTTGTCTTGGAGGCTGAAGGCCGCCGTCCGACATTAAGCCATTGCCCCGAATTCCTTTGTGAGGCCCTAGTGTTCGGTTGACTTGAGGCTGGCTCAAGATGGTAATCTTAGGGAAGACCTTTGAATACTAGGGCTCGAGGTGCTTGCTTGATGTCGAGGAATCAGTAAAGGAAGAAGCTAGTTCGTGACTCCTACTGAGTCTGGATCCGAGAGGGACCTGCAAAGATGGTGCGTGTTCACCTTTGGGGTTAGTTGTCCAGGTGACTTGGGGGTCAGCCAAGGCTCGATCAGTGGGTTCGAGCTTGTGTTTGTGAGGGACGAGGCGAGAGCTCGTCTCTCATAAGGTGAAGCTGTGAGTGCTGGGAGGGAACACGAAACGGTCGACCCTCCTGTGCTCGAGGTGGCATAGAGCTAGCACTGCCCTGAGCTGTGGAGAGCGAATGCACGACGCATGTAGGGTTCAACTCGAGAAGGCCTGGCCCTGGATGCAAGCTCAAGGCAACATGAGGGTTTTCCCCGAGGTGTGGCTTGATTGGATAGACCACAAGCCTTTGACTGTGTTGAAGGGGTGAAGACTTCAGAACCTTCGCCTTTGTGTACCGACCCTCCAGGTGTGGAGGCTCGGAGTAGTGAAGAAGCACAGGGGGTGGCCTTCCGAGGAACCTCAGGAGCGACGATAGTTTGTTTGCCTTTCGCAGGGATGGACGGGGCAGTCTTTCGACGTACTGCAGTAGTATGACTGGCAGGAGATTTGCAAATAGCATGGTGTGCAGCAGCAGGAGTGCTACCCATGCAAGGGACCTTGGTGGAGAGTCCACCAGGGCAAGAACGATGGGAGGCAGGGTCCTTTAAGTCCTCTCTTACACCAATCCAGGTGAGTATTTGGGAGTCGGATCGTGAGTCTTGACTCAGAAGGAGAGTAGGGAGGGAGGCTTGAGTGCCTTGCTTCCCTGGGACAGCCATGAGCGCAGGGATAAGGAAATCTACGACCCATATGAACGGGTTGAAAAACCCAGGTGCCATAGAAATAGGTGCAGAACGGAAAAAGGAGATTGGTCAAACAAGAGTGAACAGACTAAGGTGTAATAAGTCCCCAATGGAAGTCGCCAAGCAGGTTAGGTGCCTCGATCTCACCCTCCGGATCTAAGTCATCTGACGGCACGTGTCTTGGGTTTCTAGTGAACCTGGGTTGCGGGAGGGCAAGGACAGGTATACCAACTAATGAGAGAGGAATTTTACGTTGGTTCGGGACTTACTCGGGCAAGCTCTCGTGGCCGCCATCTTAGATCATGAAGAAAGCCCCCCAGCTGCTTGAACTGGTTCAAAATCGTCTCCCTTGACTTGTAATCCTCTTACTTTCTGCAAAACACTTCTATGATTAATTTGTAAGACAAGTGGGTTGAAGGGACCCACCATTGTCTTAGGGCAATGCATGTTCACATGAGAAGGCGATGAAGTGCAAGGCTCGGTGAAAGAAAGAAAAGAGAAGAGAGCTTGACGTAGGGGTGAGACTAGCATAACAACCATAAATTACCGACTCGGAGTGGTAACAAGATGGGCATGGTTCTTAAGACTTGTACGATGAAATACTACTCAAAACCGAGGTTGACACGTCGGTGATAAGCTTGGTCTACCCTCAGTCAAGTGAGAGGAGAAAGAGGTGAAAGGGAAAGAACTAGACGGTGAAGAGAAGGGAGAATCTGAACATATAGGCATCGCGGTGGGCAATGTAAGGACACGGCGCATCTCTTGTGGACGACATCAGCTCTTGACGAGGCACACAATGATAGCTTCTCCTAAGTCACACGACGATAGGCACGGGACGCAGGGAGAACAACAATGGGCGTCGATCACGCAAAGGAAGCTCGTGGAGGGCCAGAGCCTTTAGCGGGCGGCGATAGGTATTTCCGTCTCCACTAGTCGCGCAGTAGAGGAAGATCCTTGTAGGCGGCAACAAGCTTCGCCGTATGGGTTCCTCTCCAAGACATCACAGCTACGTTTGTGGAGAACGATTAGTAGCGCCATCTACAAATTTCACTGGAAGAAAGAGAGAAACGAATAGAAGGGAAGGGGAACTCGTGCATGGCGTTGCCATCGCCATGCACAACCTGTGGGACCAAGGGAGAGGCATGCACGTCACTACCATTGCCGTGCACCGCCTCTACAAGGAACTCAGATGAAGAAGAGTGAGACGAGAGGGGAGAAGAGAGAGAGAGAAGAAAAGAAAACGAAGAGAGAGAAGGTTTACCTCAACCCTAGGGGTACTGATCAAAAATTTCTCTCACCTCACTCTCTCAAATGTGATACCACAATGGTAAGAAAGAGAAATTGTATTAAGTGAAAACTCTCTCTTGTGTGTGTATGCCTCTGGCTCCTCTGCTTTTCTGCATACAATGATCGTACATATATATAGAAGTACATCCCAAACTTGGGTGGATGATCAAAAGTAATCGTAATTGCTGAAAATTAAGATTAAATTGAATTAAAAGAAATTAGAAACTAAGATGCAAAATGACAGATTTGCCCTTTCCTAATAAGTTGTGGAATTTCAGAACAATCCCAGTGTTGCCCTAGGACTTGCGTGATCTTGCATGACTGATTCGGGGTCATTTTGATGCATGGTTGATCGTAAGATGATTGTTTTCATGTAGGGCTCGGCATGAAGAGCGGCGTGATTTGGCCACTTGAGCGAGGCACGATGCTGCTGATTATCCTGTACTTTCTTCACGGATCAGGAACTTTTCTCTAGCTTTTCTTCGCGCTCAGGTATCATCACGGGGCATGCCACATATCGAATAGCTCGTCTTGACTAGATGAACATGCTCACCAATTTTGAGCCCTATTTGACTTAGGACGAGTGAGATATGAGTGTCGAAAGTCACTGGTCATGATTGTCCCTTCGATGGTGTAGGGTTGCAGGGTGGCCGCATAGGAATAGCGTACGGCTTGTCCTGTTTCACTCTTTGTCCAATAGCTTCTTCCTAGAATGTTTGTTTCAGCTGAAACTTGACCCTTGGGGGTTTTCAACAGTGCCAGATCTAACGGTATTGGCCCCATAGTAATTTGAAAATGTAGCTCTAATTATAGGGGTCCATTTCAAGGTGCTAGAGGCCATTACTACTGTAACTGTTTCTTAGTCTGCATTGCCTTAGACATGTCGAAAAGTGACAAAACTTGGCAAGAGACTCTTGAGAGACCTCATGAAGATCTTGGCTAGTTCTGGAGATGTTTTGAGACTGTTTGAAGTTCCACTACTTGTTAGGCCTTTATTGAGCGGGGGCCTCATGTTGATGAAAAATACATTCCAACACCCTCGTCTCATATGATGTTGAGGACCTTGGGTGAATGCTTATGGACATGTTCAAAGAGGAGGAAAGACAAGGCAGGATTCTCCCTTTGACTCCCATTTACCCAAGTATACCTTGCCACATCTCTAAGGTCGTGGTGTCATCCCTTGAAGATGAAACCTCCCCCTCTACCTCTTCTTCTAGTTCGCCACAAAAAAATGATGAGCTAGAAGCAACTCCTGAGGTTGAGGAAGCCTTAGAGGTAGACCTTCAAACACCGAGGGTCATCTATATGCTAAACTAGCAAAAGGTCCTGCATGTGCCCATCGCTCTCCTAGAAGCAGAATTGACAAATCAACAACCAAGGAAGGTACTCCAAATCCCAACCTCCTTGAACAAGGAGATCACGAACAGAAAAATGAAGGTCTTACACTTCTCAGATGCTCTCAGAGAAGGATAGGCAAACAAAGGTTAGCCCTCCGGCTCTCAGGAACAAGACCCCATGACAAAGCTGAGAAGTGAGTCAGAATCAGTTGGAGGTTACGCGCATCGCTTCAAAGTACTTAAAGGAGTTCGTTCCTGAGACCAAGACCTATGATGAGCTCAAGAGCAACGCACTCTGAAGCAAAACCAAAGCTCCCCTAGATTGGAGTATTTATGGCGAACAAGCTCACCAAATCATGAGAACCATGAATTATGAGCCCCTGTCCAATCAAACACTAAGGGGTGAGGAAGCAATTGCTCCCCCATTCGAGGTCTTTAAAGCCACAACAATCTACCATAAGACAAAGCAAGGAGTGGGCTATCCTTTTTTGTCTCACACTCTGAAAGGGCAGAAGCAATGAAAAAGAAGGGAAAGAATAAAGACGCACATCGCACAGAAGAGAAAATAGCTATTTCATTCATAAATCTAGGGGATATTTTAAGTGTTCTTTTCTTTATAAAAGAAGAAATGGAAAGAAAAAGAGAAGTAAGGCATGATAAAAATGTTCAATGATCTCATTGACCTTTCCCCAGCACTCTTGGCCAATGCCCTCTCCCGTTGGATGTCTCCCTTCAGTTCGGCCACAAGCTTGCCCTCATGCTCCACCAAGGACAACTTTTCGCTCAAGGAGTATTCGAGGTCAAACAGTTTCTGGTCCAGCTTCATATCATCAGCCTTCCAAACTGCGATCTCCTTCTCCAGCTTTTCAAGTTCCCGCGCTCTTGGCTATTTTCGCTTTCGGGCTCCTTACCCTGATGTGGCGTGATACGGCCTCCTCAGCAAGGGTGAACCTATGAGAGATAGTGACCTCCCTCTCTTGAAGCTAGGCATCCGCCAGTTCATTGTTGTGTGCTAGTGAGGCTTCCATGGACTCTAATGGGGAGCCCCCTAACCATGTTGCTGTCTCTTCGTCCTATGAATCTTTTACCCTCCATCCTTCCAACTTGTTCACAATGCTATCAAAGTAGGGGACAGCCTCGAGTACGTCTCCTAAGGCAAGCTACTTCAGTTGCGTGAGCGCATTGCCAAGCTCTGCCAGGGGTAGCTCCTTTAGCTTTCGAAAGCCAACTCGAAGCATCTCCATGATAATTCCAGGCATTCCACTGAGGATGGGTCTAGGCAGCGCAACAGGTGTAACTACAGCAGGAGAATCCTCAGATGTAGTAAAGGCCTCATGCTCCCCAAATTCAAGGTCAACCTCAGGCTGCTCTGGTATCTCAACAACAGCCCTTTCGCTCAAATCTCCCCCCTTGGCCTCTTCCGGCTCGACCCTCTCACGTTCAGGTGCAGTAGCTTCGCCCTCTGTAAGCGCCGCAGCCTCAGCGAGGGCAAGAGTGACCTCCCCTCCTAGAGCTACCGTCTCATGGTGTACCATGGTAGTCTTCTCTCCTGTGGCAGTGTCTTCTTCTTGCTCCCTCTATCCTTGAACCCCCACCTATGCCTCAACAGCTACATCACTTGAAGCAGCTGCTTTTTGCTGGTTGAGTAACCCTTCTTTAGTCCCTGAGGCACCAGCCTCCTCTATGACCGCAAGCTCTAATGGGGTTTCCCTTCCCCTGGTAGGTGCAACAACCTGTTGGGCCCCAGAGGCCTTCTTTGCCTCGATCACCTCATCAAGGCCGGCCTCATCAGCCCCGTTCATCTCCATCGGGATTGGGCCCTTCCCTTTAGCCTTGGAAGTCACTTCCTGGTCTGAAGAAATTTTGATCAATGCAATGGGATCTGAGGCATCGGCTTGAGTCTCTAAAGAGCTAAAGGAGGAAGATGAATCCTCAAGAGAAGAGGGTGACACAGAAATAGCAGAAGACGCGTAAGACTGTGAGGAAGCAGCCGGCGAAGAACCATCTTCCGGCTCCCGAACCACTGGACGTTTGAGCCCCTTACGCTTCAGAGTCCGATGAGCTGGTGCACGAGGAATGGCAGAGGTAGCCCACTTCCTCTTCTTCCCCTTCTCTTGATAAGAATCAATAATCTTAGAAGCACCACTTCGAGAAGAGCTAGTGAAAAGTTTGATGTGAGGGCCTCTCCCCGCTCCCTATCAACTTGTTCAAATCCTGGACCGGGTGCACTTCTTACCCCGGAACCATGCGGCCCTCCTTCCATTTGAAAATAGCAGAGAGGTTGTCAAAGATGCTCTCTGTCTTCTTCTCCATATCAAGGAACTGAGGTATAGAGACTTGTCCACGGCAAGTTGGTGAGGCTGCTCGACATCGCACTAGTTTCAGGGGAAGCCCAGGGTGAATATTTCCCCCAATGGAGGAGTCCTCGCCATCTTCGTCTGTCGTGTGTCCTGGCTCCATGGGAGTGCTCCCCTTTCTAGGGGTAGCTGGCCTCCCAATACCCATTACTGGTGATCCGCCACCAGTGTTCGTGAGCCTCAGTCACTCGTACTGTTCTACCGAAATGTTGCAGCACGTACTTGTTGATCTCGGTGAACTCCAAGCACGTGGCCCAAGTTGTGAGAATGTGCCTCAGGAGCCAGGACTCACGATGGGTTCCCAGTTGGTCTTTCTTCCTGTGGCTATTTTTTCTATGCCACTTCTCAAAGAATACCGAGAACGGGTAGCCTTTGTCAAGACCGTGTTGTCAAGTGAATCTATGAGGGAAATTCCCCTCGATCTTCGCATAATGGATGGTGCGGTAAGGTAGAACTGCACCCCTGATTCTCAACATGAATATGAGCTCTTTATGAGTGGTAGAAGCACCATCCAGGCTCTTTCTCAGCTCATCGACAAAAGCGCGATCTGTGAGGTTTCCGACCGAGAAGGTAGGTCTACTCATATGAAGATGGTCATTGTAGAACAAGCTACGTGCATGATCAGGAGTATGAAAGATTGCTTTCTGCTCAGAAATCTTCAACAGAAATGGGCACATTGTTTCCTCCAACACCCCATTTCTGAGATAGGTGTCACGAAAATGAGCCTCACGCCAGCCATACACATAGTGGATGGGGAAAGGCGTCTTCAAGTCCCCTGGGAAGGCTTTGCCGTCCACTATGTCGTTCCCTCCTTCATCGCCTTGATAGGATTTTCCCCTGGACATGGCTCCTGAGCCGTAGTAAATGCTACATAAGACCGGCTGTACAAGTGCGTACTCTCGCCCCCTCACCATGTCACATGTTACATAGAACGTGCCTGGACGTATAATGTCTGCTCCTCTGGGGAGAGCAAACTTACACAGAAAGAGTACCAGGTACGTCGCTAAGAAGATGTGGTCATTCCCGCAGTGAAGTTTAAATATTGTAGGAGTTCCCTTCATGAATGCCTTCCCCTTTCCTTTAGGGCTTGGACCAGCCTCATCATTACAGTCTCCATAGAAGAACGCCACCCACTGGGTGAAGGAGATGCATCCTTTCTTGGACTCAGAGTAGAGCAACTGGTAAACCCCAAATAACTCTTGCAGTCTAGCTGGTGGGTCTTCTCTCCCGACCCGTTTACCTCAAAAATTGACCGACTTCGGGAGCACGAACTTGTCATACATATCACCGATGAGTGGGAGCCCACCGATGAAGTACAGGTCTAGCAGAGACATCCCTGCTTCCCCATGACTAAGCAACCATATGTTACTTGCTTGGCTCCAAGTTTCCAATAATACCTTGACCATATTCGAGCAATTGTCATAGTATCCTGCCAACCATTGAATGGTGGCTAGCAGGGAAGCGCACTTCAAAATGTCCCTGCGTCGACATAGCACCCTTATAGTCCAAGAATAGTACCCTTTTAGTTACTGGTGCTCCCCTTATACCCGGAAGCCAACAGAGGACCACTTCAGGCCCAAGATCTTCACCATTCTCTTACTTACGGAAAGTCTAGCCTCAGGCTATCTTCTTATGCGAACATTGGAGGAGGCCTACCCCTTCCTCTATTCTCACATTCCCATTGTTGTCTCCCCTACCCTCAAAGCAGACGAGGTCACTAGCAAAGGTGACGCTCAAAGGCCACCTTGGTTCATACAAAGCCTTGATAAGTCAGATTGGCTCGCCCCTCAACAAGCTTTCGCCGGTGAATTCATTAGTGTTAAGCTCCCCTACTCGTGGGAGGTTCTTCACGTCAGGATTGACGCCTGAAGGCTGGGCCATGAAGCTAGAGAAAAGGCTTCACTGCTGTACACAAGTCGCTAAGAGGCAGTGCTATCGCCATGCATATAAGGCAGAGCTATCACCGTCTCACGACTAAAGGGGCTATCGTCGTCTCACGACTAAAGGGTCTATCGCCATCTGCTAAAGTAAAGCAGTAGCACCATGCGAAGACCAAGACGTAGCACTGCTTGATGCGGGCAAAGAGGGGCTAACGTCGTTTGTGTCAAACATCGGCTGTGCTCAAGTTGTTTGCATGCGTCACACGTGCGACACACCACGTTCCTGGGAATCTGAGCACGCTGCCTGGCACTCGCAATATGGTCTGGCACTGCACGTGCGGAGGGTGACCGTTCGCTGTCCCACGGCCCTTTGTCGCCCCGACCGTTACAGCCTTGCGATGCCTCGAGTTCTCACCGGTGTTTCCTCTTCTTGTCGTAAACTCTCCGCCGTCCGTCGAGAACCCCCATCTGACCCTATTCTTTCCCCTTAATTGGCTACAAATCCTATCAGGAAACCACCTGAAACTCTCCAAAAATCTCCCTGTGACTTCTTGGTCTCCCTTCTTCTCGCCTTTCCAATCCCCTAAAAACTCGTCGAAATGTCACCATGTTTCTGGTGAGCACACTACTGCGCCTTATCCTTCCTTGCCGGTGACTGTAAGACTGCCACTGGACTCAACTCTTGTATGCCGATCGCGTGAGGATCGGTTCTCGACGGTCTTGGGATCGTGGCTGATGAGGGGCTGGGTAATTTTCAACAACAATTACCACAGTCCAGGGCTCATGGAGCTATTCTTTAGATTTCGTCATCTGAAGAGGGTATAAGGGATTCAGGAGAAAAGGGTTATTAGAGGTGGTTGCTCCGACTGCCTTACCTTGGTGAGAATTCACAGACCCCTATCACATTTAGCTTTGAGGTTTTGATGGACCTCGTAAAAAAAAAGTGATCGAGACTGCGGCTGGTCAGCTCTTCTTGCACAAGAGAGAGTTGTCTCCATCAGGTGCGGCAGAGGATGAGGGCCAGGGACTAGAGTCATCTTGAGCCAGGGAGGATGAAGGACTTGATCTTCCATCAGGTCTTGACCCCGGGCTCTCTTGTGAGCTCCAGAGACACGACCGAAATGATGGGGCTGGTTCAAGATGTTACTCTTGAGGAAAGTCTTCAAGTACAAAGGCTGGAGGTGCTTGCTCGAAGAGGGAGGAGCAAACATAAGCATGGTTGACTCATGAGGATGCCTGAGTCGAGGGCAAGGGGCTATCTGTGATGATAACACGTGTGCGTCCCACGAAGAAGGATCACGGGTGATCTGGGGATCAGCCGGGGCTCGCGCATGTGGCCCGGCCTTAGGAGGCTGAGTATTGTGAGCTAGTGTATGTAAGAGTACAGGTGGAGGCCTGCCTCTTACAGGGTGTGCTTGTGTGTGCTGAGTAGGAGGATGAGAAGATCGTCTCTTATGTACATGGGTTTACGCGATGACGATGTTGCCTCGAACAGTAGGATGCATATGAACAAAGTGTGCAGGAGCTGGCCTTGGGAGGCCCGAGCCAGAACGCTGACTTGAGGTGACATAAGGATTACCTCGAGCTGTGGCTCAAGTGGATGACCCACTAGCCTTATGGTGTGTGCGAGGGGTGGAGGCCACAAGGTCTCTGCCTTGATGTGTTGAGCCTCTAGGGATAGAAACTCGTGGTGGTGCAGGAATGTGGGGGGCAGCCTTCCGGCGTACCTCGAAAATACAACTGACAAGTGACTTGTCGGTAAAGTTTCTACCAGAGCTGGGGGATGGGGAGTTAGGGACTTTTAGGTCCCTCCTCACGCCAATCCAAGTTAAGATTTGGGAGCTAGACTCGGGGTCTTTGCTCAAAAGAAGGGTTGAGAATGAAGTTGGAGGAACTTGTCCCCCGAGGACACTTACGAATGCGGGGATATGAAAATCCTCCGGATGAATGGGTTACAGAACCCAGTAGCCATAAGTGAAGACACAGAAAATAAAAAGAGAAAATTAGCCAAACAAATACGATCCGACTAAGGGGTAGTGAGTCCCCAATGGAGTCGGCAGGCTAGTTAGGTGCCTCAATCTCGCCCTCCAGATCAGGATGATTGGGCGGCATGCGTCTTGGGTTTTAGCGAGACCCGTGAATTTGAGATCGCTCTCTCTGGAACCTCGTTCGAGAGCAAGGGCAAGTAGACCAACCGATGATAGAGGAATTTAAGGTGGGTTCAAGACTTACTTGGTCTGGCTCATGTAGCTGCCCTTTTAGATCACGAAGAAAGGCCCCAGTCATAAAACTAGTTTGAAATTGCCTCCATTAGCTTGTAATCTCATGTATTCAACAATCATACACATGTGGCAAATGTTATAAGACAGGTGGGTCAACAGACCTCACCTTGCCTTTTTGGTGAACGCACAGGGGCGTGCACATTCAAGAAGATGAAAAGAAAGATGGGGGAGAGAGGAATTTGACCAGACGGAGAGATCAACAAATGATTAAACCGGTAAGTAATTGACCTGATGTGGCAGTAAAATGGACTCGATAACTCAGACCTGCTCAACAGAATTACTACTAGACAATGATACCAATACTGACTAGTTAGACACGATGGTTAGTCTATCGTGGCAATAAAGCGGGCACAGTAACTCTGACTGGCAAAACAACATTATGGATAAACGATAAGGCTACCATGGAAGGCTAATCTCGACCCTTCTCAATCAAATGAAAGAATGAGAGAAAGGAAGAGAAAAAGATCAGAAAGGGAGAGAAGAGAAGAAGGGGAAGAGAATAGAAAGAATGGGAGAGAGAGAAAGAAAGGAGGAGAAGAGTGTGAGAGAGGATAGATAGAAGGGGCAAAGACAAACACATACGGTAATAAGAGGAGGAGAAAGAAACTTAGTCAGCGCTATGTCCCCATCGCCTATGACGAGTAGGGAAAAGCAAGTGAAGGCACAGGTGGTAATGTGCTATTGCCAGTGTAACAGAAGAAGAGAAAGAAGGAGACACAGGCGGCGCTAGGCTTTCGTCGAGTGTGGCAGGAGAAGAGGCATGAGAAGACACAGGCAGCACCAAGCTTCATCAGCTGTGTTAGACAAAGAAGACATAAGACACAAACATCGTTAAGCCTTTGTTGGCTGTGTTAGAAGAAGAGGAGAGAGAGAACATAGGCAGCGCTAAGCTTCATCGGCTGGGTCAGAAGAAGAAAATAGAGGGGACATAAGCGGCGCTAGATCTTCGCTGGCTATGTCAAAAGAAGAAGAGAGAGGGGACACAGGTGGCACTAGACCTTCGCCAGCTGTGTCAGAAGAAGAAGAGAGGAAGGACAGAGTTTTTAATAGAGGTCCGCCATGGGCGAACAAAGAAAAGAAACAAAAGCACAGGAATATAGACATGACGGACCAGAGGATGAAGAGAGAGAGAGATAAAGAGAATAAGAAGTAGAG
Organism: Amborella trichopoda; assembly: GCF_000471905.2. Next base: position 4,868,957 of record NW_006494789.1, read on the forward strand.
AGTAAGAGAGATAGAGATGAGAAGAGAGGAGAGAGAGAGATAAATACGAGAAAGTAAGAGAGAGAAAGAGGGATAGAGATGAGAAGAAGAGATGGAAAGAGATGAGCGAGAAAAGAGGAGAGAGAAAGAGAGATAAAGATAAAAAAGAAGAGAGAGAAAGAGAGAAGAAGAGAGAGAAACAGAGAAGAAGAGAGAGAAAGAGAGATAAAGATGAGAAGAAAAGAGAAAGAGATGAGAGAGTAAAGAGGAGAGAGAAAGAGGGGAGGAGAGAGAAAGTTACCTTATCAAGAGGTACCAACCATTTTCTTCTCTCTCCAAGACACACCCACAAACTCAAGCAATAAGCAAAATTTTATTCAATGAATGAAAGTTGAACCGAAGGTCGTTTTATAATGAAGCTTTGCATGTTTATATAAAATATGGCCCAAACATGGGTGGACACATAAAAACTACTTAGAATTAAAGATAATTATAATTTAATTGAATTAAAAGAAATTCTAATATTGGGTACAAAAGGACTGTTTTGCCCCTGCCTAACAATGTGTGGAATTTCATAACATTCCCTACTGCTGCTCAAGAACTTGCATGATTTTTCATGACTGATTTGAGGTTCCTCTGATGCCCATTTGATCAAAAGATAATTTTTTTCTTCTAGGGCACGACATGGCAATTGATTTGATACCAACTTTGAGTCATGATCATGTTTTTGAGCAATGATCATGAGACTAGAATTTTGGATGAATCTTGAAAACTTTGGATCGATAGTGTGCTTGTTTCTTGATGTTTTTCTTTAGTTTCTTCACTAAATCACACTGAGCATGCTTTCACGATTGGGTTGCAACAAACGAAACTCGATTTCGTGTCCGGATGAAGATTTCGTCGTCTTGAGTTTTTTACTAGAATCTTGAAATCCGACGGCCAGAACTTACAACAGCTTTGATGCCTCCATGTGTAAAATCCAACCATTCATCGTACGCGAGGTTTGGACCAGAGATAACATCGGACCTTATGCATATAATGCAAGTGGTTTCGTGTCGATCGGGAACACGAGCGTCGTGATTTGGCCGCAGGACTGACGCGTTCTGCTGCTGAATTTTCTGCAACTTTCTTCACAGGTTTGCAACTTCTTTGTAGTTTTTCTCCTTGCTCGAGCATCGTCACGGGGCATTCCACATTTCAAAACACTTGTCTTGACAAGATGAACATGCTAACAAAATTTGAGCGTGATTCGACTCGAAACGAGTGGGTTATGGGCCCCAAAAGTCACTGCCTGTGATTGTGAAAGTAGCCACCTTTAATGGTGTTTTGGTGCAAGGTGGCCACACGGGAATAGTGTCCTGTTTCAATGTATTTTTTAGCGCCTTGGTCCCTGGTGGAAAACAGGTCAATAAAGCTTACAAAACAGTGGGAATTCTCGACACTCTCAGAATGGCCTCAGAACTGGTCAAGATCTTTATCAATACTTCAAAGGACCACCTGCCAAGTTTCATCGTAATCAAACATGTCTAAGGAAGTGAACACAAAGAAATAATTTCAACAAAATTTGTCTTTAGCAGCTTGAAATGGACCCCGTAACTAGAGCTATACTTTTAGTACATCAAATAGATGTGGAATCACTATCATTAGATCCGAAACAATTGAAAACCCTTATGAATCAAGTTTGAGCTTAATCGGGCACTCCAAGACAAAGTTATGGGTAAAGGACTAAAAAGGGGTAGGCCGCACACTATTCTCATGTGGCCTCACTACACCAAAACACCATTAAAGGAGGTTGTTTTTACTGTCATGGGTTGTCACTTTCAGGGCCTATATCTCACTCGTTCGAAGTCGGATCGCTCTCAAATTTGGTGAGCGTGTTCATCTCATCAAGACGAACAATTCGATATGTGGTATGCCCCGTGACAACGCTCTAGCAAAGAGAAAACCTAAATGAAATTCGCTGATCCGTGAAGGGAATTGCAGAAAATTCAGCAGCAGCATACCTTGTTCGAGTAGCCATATCATGACGCTCGCATACCCGATTGACATGAAACCAATTGCATTTTGTGCATGAGGTCCGAAATTATCATTGGTTCGAAACTCGCGTATGATGATTGTTTGGATTTCACACATGAAGGCGTCAAAGCTGCTGTAAATTCCAGCCATCAAACTTCAATATTCTGGTGAAAAACTCAAGACGACAAAATCATCATCGGGACATGAAATCAAGCTACGTTCATAGCAACATGATCATGACGGCATGCTCAGTGTGATTCAATGAAGAAATCACGAAGAAACATCAAGGGATAAGCACATAATCGATTTGAAGCTTGTAAGATTCATCAAAGATTAAAGCCTCATGATCATGCCTCACAAACATGATTCATGGCTAGAAATTGGTATCAAAATGATCGCCATGCTGAGCCCTACAAGAAAACAATAATCTTTCGATCAAACAGGCATCAGAATAGAACGATCTTGGGTCAGTCACGAAAGATCATGCAAGTTTTCGAGCAGCAGCGGGGACTGTTCTGAAATTCCACACATTGTTTGGCAGGGCCAAAACAGTCCTTTTGCACCAATTTTTAGAATATATTTAAATTGAATTAAATTATAATTATCTTCATATCTAGCTAGTTTTTTTTGCATACACCCACATTTTAGCCCAATTCTATATAAACATGCAAAGCTAAATTGTAAGGGCCTTCGGTTCATTTTTTGGATTAATTTAATAAAATTTTCATTCCTGCTTGAGTTTGTGAGTACGTCTTGAAGAGGGAGAGAGGAGAGAAGAAAAGGGCTAGTACCCTTCGAGCAGGTAACTTTCTCTCTCCTCCTCTCTTTTTCTCTTCTCTCTTCTCATCTCTATCTCTCTCTTTCTCTCTCTTCTTCTCATCTCTATCTCCATCTGTCCTCTTCTAATGTAAACGGTGAGGCCCAACGCTAGTTGGTTTTCTCCTTCCTCTGTCAGTCGGTGAAACCTAACAACGATTAGTTTTCTCTGTCCTTCTATCTGTCAGTCAGTGAAGCTTAGTGCCGATTGGTCTTCTTTTCTTATTCTCTCGCCTCTTCTGTCAATCGGCGAGACCTAGCACCGACTGGTTTTCTTTCTTATTCTGTCTGTCAGTCGGTGAATCCTTGCATTGACTTGTCTTCTCACCCCTTTCTTTGTTAGTCGGTGAAACCTATCGTCGACTGGTTTTCTCTCTCCTCTCTTGTTAGTCGATAAAACCTAATGTCGACTGGTCTTCTCTCTCCTTCGTCCATCGGTCAGCAAAACCTAGTGCCGACTGGTTTTCTCTCTCCACTCCTGTCAATTGACGAAGCTTAGTGTCGGCTGATCTTCTCTCTCCTCTCATATCAGTCGACAAGACCTAGCGTCGACTAGTTTTCTCTCCCTTCCCTTGTCAGTCAACGAGACCTAGCACCGACTGATTTTCTCTCTCTTACCCTGTCAGTCCGTAAGACCTAGTGCCAACTGATTTTCTCTCTCTTCCTTTGTCAGTCGGTGAGACCTAGCACCGACTAATTTCTCTCTTCCCCTATCAATCAGTAAGATCTAGCTCCAATTGGTTTTTTCTCTACCTCTGTCAGTCAGTGAGACCTAGCATTGACTGGTTTTCTCTCTCTTCTCCTGTCAATCGGTAAAGCCTAGCTCCAACTGGTTTTCTCCCTCTTCCTTCCAAACACAGTTGGTAATGCTTAACCTTGATTGTGACTTCCTTCCCTCTCTCTCCTTTATTCTCTCATCTTTCATACTCTTCTCTTCCTTCCTTCTCCCTTCTTCTTTCTTTCATTTCTTCTCTTCTTATTCTCTCCTCATAGTTATGCTACTCTTTTGTTCGACTAAGAGGGATTGATATTAGCCTATCATGGTAACCCTGTCATTTAGCCGTAATGTTATTGCGTCAGGGTTACTTGGCTTGCGTTATTGCCACGACAGACTGACCATTGTACCTAGCTAGTCGGTATTGGTAACGACGTCTAGTAATAATCCTGTGAGCCGATCTTAGTTACCGAGCCCGCTTTACTACCACATCAGGTCAATTATTCATCAGCCTAGTCACCTCTCTGATCCTCTTGTTTAGAAAAATTCTTCTCTCCCCCATCTTTCTTCTCTTCTTCTTTTTGAATGCGCATGCTTGTGTATGTTCATCAAAGAGGAAATGGGTGAGGTTTGACCCACCTGTTTTATAACCTTTGCCATATATGTGTGATTGCCAAAAAGTAGAAAACAAGAAGAATACAAGCCAATGGAGGTGATTCCAAACAATTTTTATTACTAGGGGGCTTTCTTCGTGATTTAAGAGGGTGTCCACGTGAGTCAGCCCAAGTAAGTCCTAAACCCACCTTTAAATTCCTCTCTCACAGGTTGGTAACACCTGCCCCCATCTTTGAATGGGGTTCCCGAGAAAGAGATATTAAGAATGTCCCCGATCTTCCCTCGAAACCTGAGACATGTGCCGCCTGATCCCAAAAGGATCCGGTGGGCGAGATCGAGGCACCTAATCATGTGCGACCTACCGCTTGTCACTAGTTTGCCCATAACATTGTCTTGGAGTGCCTGATTGAGCTGAAACTTGACTCATAGGGGTTTTCAACCATTCTAGATCCAATGGTGGTAGTCCCATAGCAATTTGACTCACTAAAAATATATTTCTAGTTATGGAGTCCACTTCAGGGTGCTAGAGGCCAATTTTGTCGAAATTGTTTCTTTCTGTTCATTGCCTTAGATATGTTTGATTGTGATGAAACTTGGAAGGTAGTCTTTTGGAGTACTGATGAAGATATTTGACTAATTATGGGGCCATTCTGAGACTGTCAAAATTTCCACTGTTTTGTAGGCTTTATTGACCCGTTTCCTCTTTATTCTGCATCAAGGACCAAGGTGCTGAAAAATGCATTCAAACGAGCACCTAGAGGTCTGGTACTCAAATTGTTTCCCTAAGAGTACCATCTTGGGTTAGCCACCTAAGGTCACCCATGCACCCGGACCTCACAAAGGAGTTCGGGGCAAAGGCCTGACAGTAGACAGGAGCTTCAGTCTCAAGGACATCAACCTGGATTTCCCTCTATCCTGGGGCCTCATTCCTTGCTCCAACTGATGGACACAACCCTTGCATGCTCAAGAAAAATGGGCAGTCTAAGTCACAGGCTCGATTCTGGATTGAAATCTATTGCAGTCTCAGGATCAAACATAAGTGAGGCCTCCGGCTCTTGAATAGAGAGGCTTCTAAGGTAGTTGAGGTTACCACTCTTGATAACCTCCTACCTCACAATCCCTTCATCCCTCTTTGGATTTCAGAACTTGAGTGAGAAGTTCAAGATTGCTCGATGGTCACCGTCACAGCAAAAGACCGAGCTGCAAAGAAATCACAGTGTCAAGATCGTCAAGAACCGATCCTCACACAATCGACGTACAAGGCTCGAGTCCATTAGGGGCACGTCGAGCCCCTACAGATAGACTTTCCACGTACGACTCGCCAATCCTAGTAGTCCACTACTCCACCTGGCTCTGACCCTCCAAAAGAAATGGTCAACATCATGGTGATCAACGAGCCGGACGACGTCCAAGAAGAACAGATGAACAGGTTCGAGGTGAAGATGTTGTCCATCCTCGAAAAGATGGATCGCCTGGAGGCCTCTAGGTCCCCTGCTTCTTCTCCTCACCATGAGGCCATGTCCCATCCTGGAGAGGACACAACTCCCAAGTAAACTCCCACACCGGCCTCTCAAGACAACTCTGCTCCCCGCATGGTTTCGCAAATCAACATAGATGCCATGGTGACCCACAATCTCAAGAATAAGGTGCCGGGTATGCAAGAGGAGCCGCTTTACCAAAAGCCATACCCCTTATATATCGACCAGTTGCCCTTTCCTCCATACTATCAAAAAGGGAAGCTACCCTCGTTCAACATTACTACATCCCCACACCAGCATACCACTCACTTTCAAGCTAATTATCGAGAGACGACAACTAACGGGCGACTCCTCCTTCATCAATTTGTTGAAACTCTCGAATAGCTAGCCTTCTAGTGGTATGCACAGGTATCTCCAAGCTCGGTACACACATGACAAGAACTAGAACAATTGTTTTACCAGTGCTTCTATGAAGTTTAGAGAAACATGGACACCATCTATTCTCACTTTGACTCAAGACCCTAATGAGCTTTGGTTAGGTGCTTCGATCTCCCCCTCTAGATCTAGGTGATCTGGTGGCACGTGTCTCGGGTTTCTGATGAACCTGAGATTTGAGATTGCTCTCTCAGAACCTTGCTCGAAGGCAAGGGAAGATATACGAACCAATGAGTGAGGAATTTTAGGTGGGTTCGGGACTTACTCAGGATGGCTCTCGTGGACACTCTCTTAGAACACGAAGAAAGCCCCTAAGCTACTTGTGCTGGTTCGGAATCGCTTGCCTTGATTTGTAATCCTCTTGTTTTTGCACACAACACTTCTATAGTTAATTTATAAGACAAGTGGGTCAAAGGGACCTACCCTTGTGTTAGGGCAATGCATGTTCACATGAGAAGGCGATGAAGTGCAAGGCTCAGTGAAAGATAGAAAAGAGAAGAGAGCATGACGTAAGGGTGTGACTAGCATGACAACCAGAAATTATCAACTCGGAGTGATAGCAAGACGGGCATGGTTCTCAGGACCAGCATGGCAGAAATACTACTCGAAATCGTGGTCGGTGTGTCAGTGATAGGCTAGGTCCACCCTCAATTAAGTGCAAGGAGAAAGAGGTGAAGAGGGAAGAACGCGACGGCAAAGAGAAGGGGGAATCCTAACGTCAATAGGCATCGCGATGGGCAATGCGAGGAGACGGTGCATCCCTTGTGGACGACGCCAACTCTTGACGAGGCACACAACGATAGCTTCTCCTAGGTCACACAACAATACGCACGGGACGCAGGGAGAATGGCGATGGGCACAGGTCGCACGAAGGAAGCTCATGGACGACGATGGGTGTGGCCAAAGCCTCTAGCGGGTGGCAATGGGTATCGTCGTCTCTGCTAGACGCGTAGTAGAGGAAGACCCATGTAGGTGGCAACAAGCTTCACTGCCTTGGTTCTTCATCGAGATGTCACAGCTATGTTTGTGGGCGGCGATAGGCAGCACTGCCTACAGACTTCACTGGAAGAAAGAGACAGACGAATAAAAGGGGAGGGGGACTCATGCATGGTGCTGCCATCGCCATGCACAACCTGTGGGACCAAGGGAGAGGGAATGCACGGCAATGCCACTGTCGTGCACAACCTATGCAAGGAACGCAGACAAAGAAGAGGGAGAAGAGAGGGGAGAAGAGAGAGAAGAAGAAAAGAAAAAGAAGAGAGAGAAGTTTACCTCAACCCTAGGGATACCGATCAAACGTTTCTCTCACATCACTCTCTCTCTCAAACATGACACCACAATGGTAAGAAAAAGAAACTTGTATTGAGTTAAAACCCTCTCTTGTGTGTGTATGCCTCTGGCTCCTCTCCTTTTCTGCATACAATGATGGTACGTATATATAGAAGTATAGCCCAAACATGGGTGGATGATCAAAAGTAACCCTAATTGTTGGAAATTAAGATTAAGTTGAATTAAAAGAAATTAGAAAATACGGTGCAAAATGAAAGATTTTCCCCTTCCTAATAAGTTGTGGAATTTCAAAACAATCCCAGTGTTACCCTAGGACTTGTGTGATCTTGCATGGGTGATCTGAGGTCTTTTTGATGCCTGGTTGATCGTAAGATGATTATTTTCTTGTAGGGCTCAGCATGGCTCTAGATTTGATACTAAATACGCGCCATGGATCGTGTTTTTAGTGCATGATCATGTGACTTGAAATTTGAGTAGATCTTGAAACATTAGATCGATAGTGTGTTCGCTCCTTGATGTTTTTTTGTGTTTTATGTACTGAATCACACAAAGCATGCCACTATGATCATGAGGCATCTAACGCAGCTTGATTACATGGCTGAATGAAGATTTTGTGAGTTTTGAATTTTGGCCGAAATCAAGGATTTCGAGGACGGAATTTACAGTATGTTTGTCGGCTTCATGTGCGGAATCCAACTGTTAATCATGTACGGGGCTCAGGTCAAAGATGGCCCGAGACCTTACGCTCGCAACGGAATTGATCTCGCGTCGATCAAGCACGTCAGTAGCATGATTTGGCCACTCTAGCGAGGCATGACGCTGATGATTTTCCTGCACTTTCTTCACGGATCAGCAACTTCTCTCTAGCTTTTCTTCATATTTGGGTATCGTCATGGGGCGTGCCACATATCAAATCACTCGTCTTGACTAGAAGAACATGCTCACTAAATTTGAGCATGATCCGACTTAGGACGAGTAAGATATGAGCATTGAAAGTCACTGGTGTGACTGTCTCTTTAATGGTGTAGTGTTACAAAGTGGCCGCATGGGAATAGCGTGCAGCTTCTCCTGTTTCACTCTTTCACTTATAAATTCTTCCTGGAATGTCTGTTTGAGCTAAAACTCGATCTTTGGGAGTTTTCAAAGGTGACAGATCCAATGGTGGTTGTTCCCCAGCAATTTGAGATGCTGAAGATGTAGCTCTTGTTATAGGGGTTTATTTTTGGGTGCTAGAGGCTGATTCTATTGGAATTGTTTCTCAGTTTAAACTTCCTTATACATGTCAAAATACGATGAAAATTGGCAAGAGACTCTTGAGAGACCTCATGAAGATCTTGGCCAGTTCTGGGGCTGTTCTGAGACTATCTGAATTTCCACTACATGTTAGACCTTTATTGAGCGGGGGCCTCATGTTGATGAAAAATACCTTCCACCAGCATGCCTCACTGAATGTTGTGCTTCGAGAGAATCGATAAGTACAATCATTTGAGAAGTTTAAGGGATCTTTGTAGAGTCTGCCTTGAAGAGACTATTTGTGGTTCTGAAGCATTAGGCCTTTGTCAGGACCTCCTCGTACAGAACCAGGCCTTTTTTGAAGGCCAAATGCTACGAACCTTAGCTCGGTGTTGTTTGCTAATACACTAGGTTTGTTTTTGATGCTCAAGGTATCTCTTGCAGGTCTCGTATAGTGGGGTCCAGTCAAGGGCTTCTGACTCAACCTGAAAGTCTGGTCCCATGTAGGCTAGGGTTTGACGAAGACTACCCTGAAGCCTGTGGCAGGTTAGACTTTCGCTCCATCGGTTTCTTACCTTCGCGATGGCTCTTATCATTTCCAAAGGGATCTATTGGTCATCGTCCTCATCCTCAAGGATTGTTGTTGTTGTCGAACCGGGGAGATCTTATGCGGCTCTCACTCCTTGAAGAGCCATGAAACTGGGGAGATCTTATGTGGCTCTTACTGCTTGATGATCCATTAAACTGGGGAGATCTTATGCGGCTCTCACTTTCTGATGTGCCATGAAACTGAAGTGATCTTATGAGGTTCTCACTCCCTGATGAGCCATGAAACTGGGGAGATCTTACGTGCTCTCACTCCCTGATGAGCCTTGAAACTGGGGAGATCTTATGCGGCTATCACTCCAGGCCACTGGATGCTGAATTTTGAGGATTTTAGGCAGACCTCAGTAGCATCGTGACCATTTGGGGATTGAATGTCGGCTGAGGTGGTAGTCATGTGTCAGCTTGTCTTGTCGGTCCAAGCGTCCTTTCATGGTTTTTCACTTGAACAGGAGAAGTGGCACCGTGAAAACCATTTTCACTAACTTCTGTTATGTTTGGGTTCTTTTACGCATGACGGGTGGTCATGTCCACCTTTTTTATCCTTTTTTACTCATGGTGCCCTTTTGGGGTTTTCATCGTGCCTGGATTTTGCTTTCCATGGAACTCTCTTACTCATGGTTTCATGACCATGATCATCCGTCATTTTTACTCATGGAATTCCTTTGTCCAGGTGTACATGATGATCACTTTTTTTAGAAGGCATGTTTTAGGGTTGTGCCTTCGAGACCTGCGCGAGCCTTTTAATGTCATGTGGCCAAGACGTGCAGTAAGGAATGGCAGTCTGAACATGCCACATAGTGAGTCTAGATGACTTTGACGCATTTGGGAGGATGGCATGAAGTTTCCTGTAGAGAGTTGATTGGATGGTAGGTGAACGGTGGTGACCCACTAGCTGACGGTGAATATGGGTGCCGAGATGGCTTGCTGTCTGGTGAGCATGGGTAAGACTCACTAGGGGATGATGAAAGATGGTGAAGGTGGCCCGCACACACGAATGGGCAGGCTAAAGAAGACATGCGTTGAGATGCACGTAAAGGGCGTGTGCGCCTAAGTAGGCTCACTAGGGAGAAGAAGAGGGTACACGCACACAAATGGGTGGTTAGGGAAAGCGTGCGCGAAGATGCTCATGAAAGCGATGCGTGGCTAACAGGGGCATGTTTTAAGGTCATGCCTCCTAGACCTGGCCAAAGCAGCTTAACGTCATGTTGTCAGGATGCGCACTATGATTTAAGGTCATATAGCTTGGACCGTGGTTATGCAGTTTTAGGTCATGCAATCAGGACCGTGCAGTTTAAGGTCATGCAACTAGACCTCCGCTATAGTTTAAGGTCATATAGTTTGGACCATGGATATGCAGTTTAGGGTCATGCAGTATGGACCAAGTACGAATCGGCATGTCAGTAAGGCTGCATGGGGGGGTAGGTATGTGGATAGCAATCTGACTCCCTGGGGATAAAGATAGTTTAGGCTATACACATGCGAAGAGATGCAGATGAAGGTGGTGACTCGGCGAGAAGTAGTAAACAGGAGAGACTTCACTAGGGATTAAGAGGGACAGTGTGACTCCACGGGGATAATGAATATCGGTGTGCATGGAACTTTGACAGGCCAAAGCAAAAATTAATCCCACCATGGGTTGAAGGGGTAGGAATGGCCTTAACTCTCTAGAGATGATGGGGTGAGTACGACCTTTGCATACATCTAACTCCGCTGGGGGTCTAGTTGGAGTTATGCGTATTGACTACCGCATGTTACAATTTAAGGGTCTTGTAGCTCAGACTATGGCTATGCAGTTTAAAGTCATACAGCTAGAACCATGCAGTTTTACTATAATTTAGGGTTGTGTAGTTTGGACCATGGTCGTATAGTTTTGAGTCATGTGACAAGGACTTTGCAGTTTGAGGTCGTGCAACTAAACCACCGCTTTAGTATAAGGTCATATAGTTCGGACCATGGTCGTACAGTTTGAGTCATGTGACATGGACTATGGCTATGCAGTTCAGGGTCATGTAGCATGGATAGTGGCAGTGCAATTTAAGTTCATGCAGCATGGACTGTGGTAGTACAGTTTAAGGTCATGCAGCGTGGATAGTGGCAATGCAGTTTAAAGTGGTGCAACACAGATCGCGGCAGTGCACTTTAAGGTCGTGCAGTACGGACCATGGCAGTGCACTTTAAGGTCATGCAGCACGGACTGTGGCAGTGCAGTTTAAGGTCGTGTAGCACAGACCGTGACAGTGCAGTACAGTGCAGTTTAAGGTCGTGTCGCACGGACTGTGGCAGTGCAGTTTAAGGTCGTTCAACAAGGACTTTAGCAGCGCAGTTTAGCGTCGTGCAGCGCGGACCGTGGCAATGCAGTTTAAGGTCGTGCAACACGGACCGTGGTAGTGCAGTTTAAGGTCATGCAGCATGGACCGTGGCAGTGCAGTATAAGGTCAGGCAGTACAGACCGTGGTAGTGCAATTGAAGGTCATGCAGTACGGACCGTGGATATACAGTTTAAGGTCATGCAGCACGGACTGTGGCAGTGCAGTTTAAGGTCATGTAGCACGGACCGTGGAAGTGCAATTTAAGGTCATGTAGCACGGATCGTGGGAGTGCAATTTAAGGTCGTGCAGCACAAACAGTGGCAGTGCAATTTAAGGTCATGCAGCATGGATCGTGGCAGTGAAGTTTAAGGTCATGCAGCACGTACCGTGGCAATGTAGTTTAAGGTCATGCAGTACAGACCGTAATAGTGCAGTTTAAGGTCATGCAGCGCGGACTGTGGCAATGCAGTTTAAGGGCATGCACCATAGACTGTGGCAGTGCAGTTTAAGGTCATGCAGCGCAGACTGTGACAGTGTAATTTAAGGTCATGTAGCACGGACCGTAGTAGTAGCAGTGAGGGGATGTGATTCCATGGGGTAATAGAGCCGTCACCGGAGACTGGGCTCCCTGAGGAGTGAGATTGTGATGTCGGGAATGAAGTTTCTGAGGCTAAGAGAAGATGGTCTACAGGAGAGTGCTAAGACCTGTGCGTGACACTAAGTGTGGAGTGGCATATTCATCAACAAGCCTAGGTGATGCATTAAGTTGCTCGGGGAAGCACACGAGAGTAGCCCTTGACGTTCCGTACGGTGGTGATCTGTGGATGAGATACGCGATGATGACCCCTGGATTAGACGTCTGATGATAGTCTCTGGACGAGATGTGCGGCGATAGTCTCTGGACGAAGCGTGCTGCGATAGTCCTCTCACAAAGCACACGATGAAAATCTTGATGAAGCATGCGACAATAATCCCTTGGGCGAAATGCTCGATGAGAGTCTTGGCGAGGCCCGCGATGATGATGCCTCGGGCCTCGGGCTTGGCCAGCTCCGGCTGGTCTTATCGCCATTAAGAGCTAGGGATTGGAGCATCATTTTGCGTTTGTCAGGGGCAGTCTTCGACACTGCGAGGTATAAAAGGGGAGAAACGCCAGTTTACTGTTTTATCGAGGGTTAAAACAATAGAAGGGCTTTTTAGAGAGAGAGAGAGCAAAAGCTTCTGGTGAGGGTTTTCTGACGAGGACTTCCTGGCCAAAACTTGCAGAGACAGGTCCTTAGAGATTTTTTCTGATGAGCTTTAGGAGTTGCGAAGCTTCGCAGCGTGATTTCGAAGACTTTCTGGGAAGTGCTGACACTTTCTGAGTAAGGAACAGGGCTTCTCGGGGCCTTAGCAGAATTTGCAAAGGTGCCCTGCCGGAGCTCCAGTGCTCTTCCAGTCTTTCTGTTAATGAAGAGGAGGTCGCAAAAAAAATTCAAAGGGCTTTGTCAGCTCTCTGATTGTTGGAGGAGGCGATGGGACTGTAATGAGTTCACCAGAAACTTAGCTGAATTTCAATGAGCTTTGATGAACTACTGAAGTGGAAAACGGGAGAAGGGCAATCTGCATGGTCGCAGTGAAGCTTTCAAGGATTTCTGGTTGTTTTCGCCAACTCCAGCAACGAGCAGAAGGCGGCAAGGATTTTCCTGGGGGGCTGGAGTGAATTCCTAGTGGAGAGGGGAAGGTAAAAGGTCATAGAAACGTAGGCTGTCAGTGAGGGGTGACTATTGGGGGAACCAAAGACCCGTCAATGCCCCCAAAAAATTGGAAACATTGGGGACTAGGGTGTTTTAAATTCATGCATGCCAATAAGTCATATACAGCGCAGCCTTCGCACGTCCCTAAGTCACACACGGCAATAGCCACACTAGGGGGTATGAGGCTCGCAGCTATAGTCCCGCGCAGCGTTAGCCTACTCGTGGTGATGATAGGACATGACACTGTGTTGCGATGACGATGACCTCTGACGACAATGTCTTGTGGGGGTCAAGACTGATGGAAAACGGGGAGGCCTTGCCACCGCGGTGTGCTGGAGGCCAAGTCCTCAAGCACAACTGTGAAGTCCATATTGTTAGGTGGAAGGGCGTCCACCTATGAACAGGGTATGCTCTCTATCATAGGCCAGTTCCTTGCTGAAGAAGTCTGCCTTGTATGTTCGATATACTCATCAGATGAATTGAAGCTGACTCAGAAATGTTTGGATTTTTTTGGCCTGTAACCATTGTCCATGGCGGGACTGAGGCTAACTTCTCCAAGTGGTTTTGCCACTTCTTCATGGGGCAGGCATTTCTTTGGTGGGTTTGCTTCTTCCATACGAGGAGGGCAGTTCTCTTGTCCTCTAACTGTCCTCTTATCCTCAGATGCAAGAGCAACGCCGCTGGCTTTGGTTTTTAACTGTCCTCGTATCCTTAGATGTAAGAGCTTTGTAACTTCCCTGACAATGGGCCTTTAGTTGTAACCTACAACTTTTTCTAATGCAATAAAAGAAATGAATTTCCTTTGAGTTGGCTTGATGTTTCTCATCTTCATTTCTATCTTTTTATTGCACACACCGCACTTATTGTCATGTTAGGGATAATACTTCTTTAAATGTTGCCCGTTGATAGGGAGCTACGCCTCTTCTCCATCAAAGTGCATAAGTATATAGACCCCACTTGGTGTAACCTTCTTGATTACGAATGGACCCTCCCACTTAGGCTCGAACTTTTCTTTGTCACACCTGTGGATGACGATCGGTCTCTTGACTCCTAGGACTAGGTCCCCAAGAGTGAATGAACGAACCTTGATGGACTTGTTAAAGGCTTTCTTCATTCTTGTTTGATTGAGCTTGAGGTTCTGTTGGGCCTCTAGTCTCTTTTCATCAAGGGCATCCAGCTCTTGGTAACGGAGCCTGACTCTCTCGTCCTCAGTTAGTCCCTGATGTAGAGCAACACGGAGTGAGGGTATTTTAATTTCGAGGGGTAAGACCGCTTCACCCCCATAGACCAAGGAATAAGGGGTGGAATTAGTAGCATTGTGAGTGGTAGTGCAATAGACCCACAGAGCCTCAGGCAACTTATCGTGCCAGTTCTTCTTTAACTTTGACATCAACTTCCGAAGCACCCCACACAAAGTCTTGTTGAATGCCTCAGCTAACCCCTTAGCTCGAGGATAGTACATAGTCGAGTACTTCCACGGAAAACCGAACTGGTTTACTAGGAAATCTACATGTTGGCTCTTGAACTGAGGGCCATTATTAGAAGTTTTTTGGTCCAGGACCCCGAACTGGTAGATGATGTGGTACCACACGAAATTAGCCATAGTGGTCCCCGAAACCTGTTTGAGAGGGACTGCCTCAGCCCATTTCAAAAAGTAGTCTCTCGTCGCCAGGATGAAGGCATGACCCAAAGCAGAAGGAGGGTCGATGGGTCCTACAATGTCCATGCTCCACTGGGAAAAGGGCAATGATTTCACTATAGGATGGAGAGGCTCTGGGGGATGATGAATGAGACTTGAGTGAATTTGGCACACTTATCATCTTTTAGCGTAGTTTTGGGTGTCAACCACTATGGAAGGCCAGTAATAGCCGAGTCTGTGTTTGCTCTCATAGAGCTTGAGGCCAGACTGATGCAGCCTGTAGATGCCCAAGTGTACTTCTTCGAGTACTTTTCTTGCCTCTTATGCATCAATGCATCTGAGGAGGTTTCCATCAAATGACCGACGAAAGAGAACATCCCCATCGAGTAGGGTGTACTTAGTGGACATCTGTCGTATGCCATTACATTCCGCCCGATCTTGAGGCAACCTCCCGTGTTTTACGAAGTCCATGATAGGCTCCCTCCAATCTTCTACTTGTTCAACCTCTCCACACATTGGGTCAAAGAATCTAGGCTCTTGCTCCATGGCCTTGGATTCTTTTTATTGGGAAATTTCTTGCTCAGTCTTGATGACATCCCTAGATGCGAGAAGTGCCTCGAATGGGTAAAGCGGACACTCAGAGAAGACATCCCTCTTGTCATCTGCATCAACTTTAGTGCTCAAGTAAACATGTCTCCATTCGGTTACCCAGACTGGAGTGGGCCTTGTTGAAGACAATTTGATGCTGGCACCGAGCTTTGAGAGCATATCAACCTACGAGTTTAGCCTTCTAGGGATATGACTCAGGGAGAAGTCATCGAGCTGTGCCATGTCAGTTTTGGTTGTGTCGTGATAAGGCTTGAGAGTATCCTTCCTTACGTCATAAATCCCCTTTAGCTATCGGATGACTAGCTTAGAGTCACCAAAGATATTCAGCTTCTCGAAGTCTAGCTCCTGAACGATCTCCAGTTTGATTACAAGGGCTTGATACTCGACTTCATTATGAGAAAATGCCTCTGCAAGTGAGAAGGATAGAGGAATTATTCCTCCATCGGGAGTCCGGAACACGAGTCCGGTGCCCCCTCTATCTGACTGGAATGCTTCGTCAAAGTACATCTCCCACGGCCGACTTAGTGCAGCACAGAAAACTTCTTCATCCGGGAGATCACTTGACAGGGGAGATTTCTAAGGGACTGGGTGAGCCGCAAGGAAGTCTGCTAGGGCCTAACCCTTAACTGCCTTCTATGGTACATACGTGATGTCGAACTCCATCAGCAATAGTGCCTACTTGGCCAAATGTCCTGACAAGCATGATCGGGTCATAAGGAACTTGGTCGAGTCTGCCTTGGAGATTAACTTGACTTCGGGGCTAAGCAAGTAATGGCGGAGCTTCTATACCGCAATGATCAAAGCTAGGCACATTTTTTCGATGGGAGGGTAATTCTTCTCGACCCCTTGCATTCTGCTGCTGAGATAATAGAGTGATGTCTCTTTCCCTTCATCATTGTTCTGTGCCAGGAGTGCCCGAGTGACTCATCGAGGGCGCTCACATATAGGATGAGAGGCCTTCCTAACACTGGTGTAGAGAGTACTAGTGGATTCAACAAGTACTACTTGATGTCCTCAAGCGCAGCTCGGCACGCTTCTTCCCTTATGAAGGGAGTGTCCTTCTTCCGGTGGTGTGAAAAGGGTTTGCATCGCCTTGAAAGGTTCAAAATGAACCTCCGAATGGAGGCGAGTTGTCCTTGGAGAGACCGCAGCTCATGGAGGGTTGTAAGTGGGGGCATGTTTTGAAATGCCTTGATTTTGGCTGGCTCGATCTCCAACCCACGGTATCTCACGATAAACCCTAAGAATTTTCCTGAGCATACGCCAAAGGCACATTTTAAGGCGTTCAGCTTGAGCTGGTGACGTAGCAACCGCTCAAACACCATTTTGAGGTCTTCCTCATGAGTGGCTTTTGTTTCAGACTTTACCACTAAGTCATCCACATAGAACTTGACCTCCTTTTGAATCATGTCCTTGAAGATGGTTGTCATGGCTCGCTGATACATTGCGCTAGTATTCTTTAGCCCAAAAGGCCTCACTGTGTAGAAAAAGACACCTTTTGGAGTCAAGAATGCAGTGGCCTCCTCATCCTCTAGCACCATCCTGATTTGGTTGTAACCAGAATAACCATCCATAAAGGAGAAGATTTGCTAATGGGCCGTGGCGTCAACCAGCATTTCGGTGAATGACAGGGGAAATCGTGCTTAGTACAAGCAATGTTCACGTGATGAAAGGCGATGTCGACCCTGATTTGGCCATTCTTTATCTTGACTAGGACGACATTCGCTAGCCATCTTGGGTAGTTGACTTCACATATGAATCCAGCTTGCCTGAGATTTTTCACCTCAACAACGATCTGCATCTAGAGGTCGGGCCTCAACCAACTTGATTTTGCTTCATGGGTTTGATGGTTGGATCAATGCCGAGGCGATGGACAACAATCTAAGGGTCTAGACCGAGTATCTCATGATAATGCCAAGCGAAGACATCCCGATTTGCTCGAAGGAGGGAGATATGTCTTTCTTTCTCTTCCGATGACATCTTTGTTGAGATGAAGGTTGGACTTGGGTAAGCATCATCCCCCAAGTTGATCTCTTCTAGCTCATCATCAGTAGCCTGCCCACCCTCTTCCCACTCTTCAAGGGCCTCCTGGAGTTCCTCGTCTGGGGACTCATAAGGGTTTTCTTTGATCTCGAATGTGGCCACCCATGATCCTGACATCTCGGCCTCTAGGAGGGGCACAACGTGGGAGAGGACTGGTCTCTGGCTGACCCAGACGATGGAAGGGTCGGCTTCAAGCGGGGAGCCCATGACCTCATGATTGCGCTCACTCGGTACTACCCCTGAGCTGGGAGGCACCTCATGTACTTGGATCTTGTGACATGCCTCGTGAGAGCAGGAGCTCGAAGGTGGTTTGGTTTTGCTTAGTGTTGCTAAGGTGTCGACAGCTGTAGAGAATCTTGTCGCTTGCACCAGTATTTCTCTGAGGTGTACTTGCTGCTGCGTGGTGACGTTGGTGTCTCCGAACTCTTTGTTTGGAGTGTCAAAATCTGGGCACCATCGAGTTGTACCTGTAAAAGGAATAGAGGAGGGGAAAGGGGAAGAAGAGTTAGAATGTTCCGGGCAGCTTTTTATGTCGTCGCCGGAATTGGACGTTTGCAAGGGGTATTTAAGATCATGCCCTGGCTTTGACCATCTTGGGATGATTTTAACGTTCTCACCCATTTTGACCAACTCTTAAGATATTGATAACTCAGGGCGGTCTTCCTGATTAGACGATAAGATGAGACGACCTGCGCCTGGGATGAAGTCCCGAAAGGTTAGCAGTGAAGGAAGGGGCCTGAGGAATTCTTCCTCGACTAGTGGTTGAGGAAGATGATTCCTTTGACGGGCTGACCTATGTGCTCGTCGTCTCCTTTGGGATCCTTGAGGGGTGTTTGGACCGCCCTATCAGGTTGGTGAGTGGCCCTAGCTTGGTAGGTTGCCTCACGTTTCAGGGATTTGAGCCTACTTCGCCCATGGTAGACTTCCCAGGGCTGAGAGGTCGAGGGATCTGAAAGGTCTAGTGCATGCTCATGAGGGGCTTGTAGAGGGGCTTTCTCTTGAATGGGAGCGAGGGCTTGGATGTGTCTTGAGAGAACTGCACAGACAATGTGGCCTTGTAGGGCTTTCTCCTCCACTATGGCCTCGAACCCAATGCACTCTTTGAGTTTGTGACCCAACAGTTAGTGATAGGGGCACCAGAGTTTTTTCGTGCCCCGGGCAACACACTTAGGCTATCTGGCTGACTTGGGGGTGACAAGACCTTGCTGGAGCATTGCTTCAAAGAGGGCCTACAAGGGGTCTTGCTCAGTATTTTGCTGGGCTTACATCAGGGGGTCTTCTTGTGCAAGCGGAAGAAGGACCTGAGGGTGTCTTGCCGGGTTGCCCCAAATCTCTTGACACTGTTGCATCTTTTCTTCCAAAAGTTTATGGAAGCCAGTGCACTCGCTGATGTCATGACCTCGTATCGTGCATCAGAGGTTCTCAGTCCCTTGAGGCACGAACTTGGGCTACCTTGTCGTCTGCGAGGTAACGATCCCTTCTTTGAGTATTATAGAGAAAAATGCACGAAGAATAGAGGGTGCCCCATCGTCCTCTTGGATCGTGACTATGTGAGATGCCTCCGCTGCCCTAAATGCCTTTTTCAACTCTTCGAGCTTTATCTGACCCTTATTGATAAGGGCCTCGATAGTGCCGTTGAGCTTGTAGCAGTTATGAGTGGGGTGGACTACTCTCCTATGATATGCGCATTACTTCTCATTCAAATCTTGCCTCGGCGCCTCTACAGTGGTGACCTCTGGCTGCTGGATCATGTTCTGTTCTACCAGCAGATGGAGCAGTGCAGAGGTCCACTCCGTGTCAAAGGGGTAAACCTTATTCTGGTGCTGAGTCCATTAGTCGTTTCGCTTACTGTTTTTAAGAGGCAGGACCACATTATAGGACTGTTGTTTGCCCCTGGCCTGAGGGGTCTGTGCTTTAGAGAGGTCGAGAGTTTAGGGAGCTGCCCCTTTGGTGTCAGTCATGGTGACGACCACACTGATCACTGCCTTTTGACTGCTCTGACTTCTGAAGCGAGAGTTTGAGCCAGAGGACTGCTGATGAGGGTTGCCGTGGTGCTTGAACAATCCCTTGATGCGAACTTCCTTACAGATGAGCTCTGACATGGAGGGTGGATTGGATGCCTCGACATGTAGGGCCATCTCAGGAAGCTTGTTTCATATGCAAGTCTGGACTGCTTCCTTCTTGATCATGGGGGTGGTGTGAAAGGGCGCCAACTCTCTCCATCAGGTGATGAACTTGTCAACCAGCTCACTAAGGTCTTACATCAAGGTGAGGAGCTCGATGGTTTCTACGTTCCTTTAGACTCCGTCGAAGCGTTGGTAGAACAACTGCTCCATTTCTTGCCAAGTGTGCACCGAGTTGGGCAGCAGCCGGGCATACCACTGGAAGGCTGGTCCTTCGAGAGTCTCGACGAATTGAGGGAGGAGGAGACATTCGTCAGTTGTCGTCTCCCGACAGGCCGCTTGGAAGTGGGTTGTATGGTGGTGAGGAGACATGGTACCATTGAACAGGGGGAGTTTCCCTTTTTTGGTAGTTCGAGGGAAACGAAACCTGGTCAATGTACGAAGGATACAACTTTTGGTAGAATGTCGTCTCCTGCATGCCCGAGACCTTTTTCTTAAGGCTATAGGCCACCATAGCATCTATGTTGGTTTGGGAGACCTCGCGAGTAGAGGAGCTGTCTTGCGGAACTAGAGAGGGGGTCTGTCTAGGAGCTGTGTCCTCACCGATCGAGGACTCAGATGAAGAAGGGGACCTGGAGGCCTCCAGGCGCTCCATCTTTCAGAGGATGGTTTGCATCATTTCCTCGAACCTTTTCATCCGCTCCTCCTGAGCACTGTTAGAGTCATTGATCACCATGACACTGACCATTTCTTCTGAGAGGCCAGAGTCGGGTGATGCAGTGGACTACCGAGGCTCACGAGTCATGCGTGGCAAGTCAGTCTTGAGGGGCTCAGCTTGCCCCGACTGGACTCAGGCTTTATATGTCGATCTTGTGAGGATTGGTTCTTGACGGTCTAGGGACCGTGACTTTTGGGTGATGATCACCGAACTGTATTCTTGGACTTTCTCAGGTTCCGCACTTTGAAGAGGGAAGAAGTGATTACATGGCAGGAGGTCATCAAGGGTGGTGGCCTCGAATGGTTTGGAGGTTTCCCTGGTCAGGATCGGCAAGCCTATTTTCCGCTTGATCCTAAGGTGGCTGTGGACCTCATTTTAGAACCGACCCTAAGACCTTGACTGCCCCATTTTCTGCAAATTGGCGAGGGCCAAAGATGGAGGGCAGCTTAGGTTCTTGTCTTGGAGGCTGGACACTTCTATCAGACAACAAGCTGTTGCCCCGAAGTCCTTTGTGAGGCCCGGATGTTCGGTTGACCGGGGGCTTGCTCAAGATGGTACTCTTAGGAAAGACCTTTGAATACTAAGGCTCGAGGTGCTTGCCTGTCATCGGGGAAGCGACAAAGGAAAAAGCCAGTTCGTGACTCCGCCTGAGTCTGGATTAGAGAGGGACCTACAAAGATGGTGAATGTGCACGTTTAGGGTTAGCCGTCCGGGTGACTTGGGGGTCTGCCCGGGCTTAGTTAATGGGTTCGACTTGAGGAGGTCGAGACCCACGAGCTTGTGTTTGGCCCAAGAAGGCCTAGCCCTAGATGCGAGCTCAAGGCAACATGAGAGTTGGCCTGAGGTGTGGCTCAAGTGGATAAACTGCGAGCCTTTGAGTGTGCGTGAGGGGTGAAGACCTCAGGACCTCCGCCTCTGTGTACCGACCCTCCAAGTGTGGAGGCTCGGAGTAGTGACGGAGCACAGGGGTTGTTTTGCAACGAACCTTAGGAGTGACGGTAATTTGCTTACCTTTCACAGGGATGGACGGGACAACCTTCCGACGTACCGCGACAGTATGACTGGCAGGAGATTTGCCAGTCGCGTGGTGTGTGGCAACAAGAGTGCTACTCATGCAAGGGGCCTTGGTGGAGATTCCACCAGAGCGAGAAAGCGGGGAGGTAAGGACCTTTAAGTTCCCTCTCGCACCGATCCAGGTGAGAACCTGGGAGCCGGATTGTGAGTCCTGACTTAGAAGGAGTGTAGAGAAGGAGGCTTGAGCGACTCGCTTCCCTAGGGCAGCCACGACTACAGGGATAACGAAGTTCCTGACCCATATGACTGGGTTGAAAAACCCAGGTACTATAGAAATGTGTGCAGAAAGTAAAAAGTAAATTGGTCTAACAAGAGTTAACCGACTAAGGGGTAGTAAGTCCCCAGTGGAGTCGCCAAGCTGGTTAGGTACCTCGATCTGGCCTTCAAGATCTAAGTGATCTGACGACACGTGTCTCGGGTTTCTGATGAACCCAGGATTTGAGATTGCTCTCTCGAAACCTTACTCGAGGCCAAGGGTAGGTATACCAACCAATGCGAGAGGAGTTTAGGTGGGTTCGAGACTTACTTGAGCTGGCTCACATGGGCGCCCTCTTAGATCATGAAGAAAGCCCCCCAGCTACTTGAGTAATGCACGTTCACATGAGAAGGCGATGAAGTGCAAGGCAAGGTGAAAGATAGAAAAGACAAGAGAGCTTGATGGTATGGTGAGAAGAGTATGACAACCAGAAATTACCGACTCGGAGTGGTAGCAAAACGGACATGGTTCTCAGAACCGGAACGACGGCAATACTACTCGAAATTGAGGTCGGGTGTCAGTGATAGGCTAGGTCTACCCTCAGTTAAGTGAGAGGAGAAAGAGGTGAAGAGGAAAGAACTAGACGGAAAAGACAAGGGGGAATTCGGATGTCAATAGGCATCGTGGTGGGCAATGCAAGGAGATGGCGCATCCCCTGTGGACGGCACCAGCTCCGAACGAGGCACACGGCGATAACTTCTCTTAGGTCGCACAACGATAGGCACGAGACGCAGGGGGAATGGCGATGGCAGCTGATCATACGAAGGAAGCTCACGGACGACGATGGGTGTTGCCAGAGCCTCTAGCGGGTGGTGATAGGTATTTCCATCTCCACTAAATGTGCAGTAGAGGAAGATCCTTGCAAGCGACAACAAGCTTCGCCGTCTGGGTTCTACGTCAAGACGTCACAGCTACATTTGTAGGCGGCGATAGGCAGCACCATCTACAAACTTCACTGGAAGAAAGTGAAGATGAATAGAAGGGGAGGGAGACTCATGCATGGTGCTACCATCGCCATGCACAACTTGTGGGACCATGGGAGAGGCATGCCCGGCACTGCCACAACCGTGCACGGCCTCTACAAGGAACTCAGACGAAGAAGTGGGAGAAGAGAGGGGAGAAGAGAGAGAGAAGAAGAAAAGAAAAAGAAGAGAGAAGGTTGACCTCAACCCTAGGGGTATCGATCAAAATTTTCTCTCACCTCACTCTTTCTCCCAATCATGACACCGTAATGACAAGAAAGAGAAACTTGCATTAAGTGAAAACTCTCTCTTGTGTGTGTATGCCTCTTGCTCCTCTCCCTTTCTGCATACAATGATGGTACATATATAAAGAAGTATACCCCAAACATGGGTGGATGATCAAAAGTAACCCTAATTGCTGGAAATTAAGATTAAATTGAATTAAAAGAAACTAGAAAATAGGGTGCAAAATGACAAATTTACCCTTTCCTAACAAGTTGTGGAATTCCAGAACAGTCTCTGTGTTTCCCTTGTACTTACGTGATCTTGCATGGGTGATCTAGGGTCGTTTTGATGCCTGGTTGATCGTAAGATGATTGTTTTCATGTAAGGCTTGGCATGGCGATCGAATTGATATCAACTTCAAGCCATGGATCGTGTTTTTTCTGTACGAACATGTGACTTGAAATTTGGATCTATAGTGTGTTTGTTCCTTGACGTTTTTCTATGTTTTCTTTGTTGAATCACACTAAGCATGCCACTACGATCACGGGGCACTAAACACAACTCGATTTTGTGGCTGAACGAAGATTTTGCTAGTTTGGAATTTTGGCTGGAATCAAGGATTCCGACGACGAAATTTGGAATCTGTTCGTGGGCAAGGTGTTCGGAATCCGACCATTAATCATGTACGGGGTTCGAGTCAGAGATAGCTCGAGACCTTATGCCCGCAATGGAATTGGTCATGCATTGATCGGGCTAGCGGCGATGTGATTTGGCCACTCGAGTAAGGCTCGACGCTGTTGATTTTTCTGCTCTTTCTTCACGGATCAGCAATTTCTCTTTAGTTTTTATTCGCGCTTGGGTATCGTCACAGCGCGTGCCATATATTGAATCACTCGTCTTGACACGATGAACATGCTCACCAACTTTGAGCATGATCCAACTTAGGACAAGTGAGATATGAGCGTCCAAATTCACTAGTCGTGAATGTCCCTTTAATGGTATAATGTTACTGGGTGGTCGCACAGGAATAGCGTGTGGCTTCTCCTATTTCACTCTTTTATCTTTAACTTCTTCCTAGAATATCTGTTTTGCTGAAACTTGTCTCTTGGGGGTTTTCGACCATGCTGGATCCAATGGTGGTGGTCCCACAATAATTTGAGACCCTGAACAAGTATCTTTAGTTATAGGGGTCCGTTTCAGGGGTGCTACAAGCCAATTCTACCAGAACTGTTTCTCAGTCTGCACTACCTTAGACATGTCGAAATGTGACGAAACTTTGCAGAAGACTCTTGAGAGACCTCATGAAGATCTTGGTCACTTCTGGGCTTTTTTTGAGACTGTCCAAATTTCCACTACTTGCTAGGCCTTTATTGAGCGGGGGCCCCATGTTGATGAAAAATACCTTCCAACAAGCCGGTCGATATGTTCATCGCCTGATGGAGAGAGCTAGCAACCTATCAAGCCACTCCCATGACTGAAAGAGAAGCCGTTCAGACCTGCATATGAAATATGCTTCCCGAGATCGCTCTACATGTTGAGGCCTTCAATCCACCCTCTATGTCAGAGCTCATCTCAAAAGCAGTTTGTATAGAAGGTCTATCCAAGCACCATGGAGGATCGCATCAGTAGCCCTCTAGCTTGGGAAACAACTGGGGCAGTGGCAATTTTCTCCCCAATAATTGGGGCAACTAGCAAATAGTGGTGATTAGTGAGGCAGTCATCATGACTGATATTAAGAAAGCCGCCCCTCAAACTTTGGACCTCTTTAAGGCACAGACACCTCAGACTAGAGGCAAGCAGTAGCAGTCCTATAACAAGGTCCCACCCCATAAAAATACAAATCGAAGTGATTACTGGATATAATACCAAAACAAGGTGTACCCCTTTGAGAAGGAGTGGGTTCCTGCCCTGCTTCGATTACTACTAGAGCAAAACATGATCCAGTTACCGGAAGTCAACACCCTAAAACAAGCTGGACAGGAGACACAGGAGAGGTACTATGCCTATCACTGGAAAGTAGGCCACCCCACTCAAGAGTGTTATACTCTAAAACACATTATCGAAGCCCTTATTAACAAGGGTTAGATAAAGCTCGAAGAGCTAAAGAAAGCATTCGGGGCAACTGTGGCTTCCCTCATAGTGAAAATCCATGAGGATGACGAGGCACTCGCTGTCCTCCATGCACTATTCTTTGTGATGATTGAAGAAGGTATTATCATGCCAAAGCCGACAAGGTAGCCCAAGTTCCCGCCCCTAGGAACTGAAAAATCTCTAATGTCCATATCATTTGGTACGAGGCCATGACTTGAGTGAATGCACTGTGTGCTCTTGCCAAAGAAGATGCAGCAGCACCAAGAAGTTCGTGGTGACTCAGAAGGACACCCTCATGTCTCTACTCCACCAGTGCAAGAAGACCTTCTGACACAAGCCCAGGGAAGTGTTGAGCTAGACCCTCTATAGGCCCTCTTCGAGGCGATGCTTCAACAAGGTCTCGTCACTCCCAAGCTCACCAGGTAACCTAGGCATCTTGCCAAGGGCACAAAAAGTCTCTGGTGCCCATATCACCAGGTATGGGGCCATAAGCTAGTAAAATGCTCTGAGTTCGAAGCTATAGTTGCCGAGAAGGGACAGAAAGGCCATATTGTCTGTGTCATTCTCCCTGAACACTCCCAAGCCATTTCTCCCGTCCAAGAGGAAATCTCACTATGGGTCTCCTATGAGCCTACATTAAACCCTTCAGAGCCCTCGACTTCTCATTCCTGAGAAGTCTAACATGGACGAAGTAGGCTCAAGTTCGTGAAGCGTGAGGCAGTCTGCCAAGCCAAGGCTACTCATCAACTCGATAAGACAAACCAAACACCACCAAAGAAGGAGACTAGCCCCGAGGTTAGCTCATCGAAGGAATCATATTCCTCTTCCACCAGTCGAGGAAGAATTTCTCAGGCCCCTTCCTCCATTTTTAACATTACGAGACTTCATCCCAGGTGCAGCTCGCCTTATCTCTTCGTTTGATCAAGTGGACTACTAGAAGGTATTTTTCATCAACAGACTGCTGAAAGGTATTTTTCATCAACATGGCCCCCCCGCTCAATAAAGCCTAGCAAAAAGTGGAAATTCAGGCAGTCTCAGAACAGCCCTAGAATCAGCCAAGATCTTCATAAGGTCTCTCAAAAGTCTTTTGCCAAGTTTCATCATAGTCCGACATGTCAAAGGTAGTGCAAACTAAGGAACAGTTCCAGCAAAATCGGTCTCAAGCACCCTGAAATGGCCCCTATAACTAGAGCTACCTTTTTGGTATCTCAAATCATTATGAGACCACAACCATTGGATCTGGCACGGTCGAAAACCCCCAGGGATCAAATCGAGCTGCGTTTGTTGCCCCGCGATCATAACGGCATGCTCAGTGTAATTCAGTGAGAAGTCACCAAGAAACATCAAGGATTGAGTACAGTATCGATTCGAAGTTTCAAGATCCATTCAAATTTCAAGTCACATGATCGTGAACTAAAAACACGATCCATGGCTCGAAGTAGGTATCAAATTGATCGTCATGCCGAGCCTTACAAGAAAAAAATCATCTTACGATTAACTGGGCATCAGAACGACCCCGGATCATCCATACAGGATCACGCAAGTTCTAGGGCAACACAGTGACTGTTATGAAATTCCACGAGTTCTTAGGAAGAGGCAAATCAATCAATTTGTGCCCTATTTTCTAAATTCTTTTAATTCAATTTAATCTTAATTTCCAGCAATTAGGGTTAGTTTTGACCATCCACCCATGTTTGGGGAAAATTCTATATATACGTACTACCATTGTACGCACCAGAGGACTCAACCTTTCACAAAAGAGAGTTTTTACTTAATACAAGTTTCTCTTTCTTCTCATTGTTGGGTCATGTTTGAGAGAGAGAGTGAGGTGAGAGAAACTTTTCATCGGAACCCCTAGGCTCGAGGTAAATCTTCTCTCTTCTTTTCCTTTTCTTCTCTCTCTCTTCTTTTTCTCTTCTCCCTCTTCCCCTCTTTAGCTCCTCGCAGGGGTCATGCATGGTAGTGGCAGGGTCGTGCATGCCTCCCTTGGGGTCGCACAAGTCGCGCATGGTAATCGAAGAGCCATACACGAGTCTCCTTCTCCTTCTTTTCTTTTATCTCTTATGTCCAGTGGGGCCTGTAGACGGCACCTGTAGACGGCGCTGCCCATCGCCATCCATAGACGTAGCTTGCATGTCTTAGTGAAGAACGTAGACAGAAAAATTAATTGTCGCTCATAGGGGTCCTTCCCTGTTGCGCGTTTATAGTAGACAACGATACCCATTGCCGCTCGCTATAGGTCTCAGCAACATCTACCACCATCCGCGCTCTTCCTTCCCGTGTTCGACGTTCATCGTCGTGCGCCTCGTAATTATTACCGCTGCACGCTTCACGAATGACCGTCACCGCACGCTTCATCAGAAACTATCGCAGCTCGCACTAGGGTGTGTTGTTTTCTTATGTTACCAACGGCGATGCCTAACACCGTCCGTAGTTGATTCCTCACTCTCTAGCCATAAGAA
The DNA here is from genome assembly GCF_000471905.2 of Amborella trichopoda. The sequence goes on from NW_006494789.1 coordinate 4,896,384, forward strand.
GTAGTGTCGAGCGCCGCCCAAGGGCCATGACATTGCTACTCCACGGTCATGAGCAGCAAGGCCTAGCGCCGTCAGGACCTCAGCTTTCTACCGTCTTGTCTCTTCTTTTCATTCACTTGTCTCTTCTCGCTTACTTGGGGGTAGACTTAGCCTAGCACCACCATATCAGTCTCGGTTTCGAGTAGCTTTGCCAACGTGCTGGTTCTAAGTACCATGCCCCTCTTGCTACCACTCCGAGTCAATGACTTCCTGACTGTAATGCTAGTCTCACCTCTTCGTCAAGTTTTCTTCCCTATTCTATCTTTATTTGAACCTTACGCTTCATCGCCCTCTCGTGTGAATGTATAGTGCCCTAAGACAAGGGTGGGTCTCTTTCACCCACTTGTCTCACAAATTAACTATAGAAGTGTTGTGCAAAAAACAAGAGGATTGCAGGTCAAGGGAGACAATTCTGAACCAGCTAAAGCAGCTGGGGAGCTTTCTTCGTGATCTAGGAGGGCTCCCTCGCGAGCCAGCCCGAGTAAATCCCGAACCCACCTTCAATTGCTCTCTCATCGTTGGTATACCTTCCCTTGCTTTCGAGCAAGGTTCTGAAGAGTGATCTCAAATCCCTGGTTCACAAGAAACCCGAGATACGTGTCGTCGATCATGTAGATCTAGAGGGCGAGATCGAGGTACCTAACAAGAAGTTTTCTGTACAGCACAAAGTCAGCTGTAGGAAATGTACTTTGACAGAGCATTCATGTCCGATAGAGGGGGTGCTTGAGTTGTGTTCTTAACTCCCGATTGCAGAATAATCCCTCTATCCTTATCACTTACAAAGGTGTTTTCTCATAACAAAGCCGAGAATCAAGTCCTCATAATCATACTAGAAATCGTCCAAGAGCTAGACCTGGAGTACCTGAACATATTTGGTGACTCTGAGCTGGTCATCCTGCAGCTTAAGGGGATTTACGACATATGGAAAGATACCCTCAAACCTTATCATGATACGGTCAAATCCTACATGCCCAGTTCAATGATTTCTCCCTGAGTCATATCCCTAGCAGGCTAAACTCGCACGCTGATGCACTCTCAAAATTTAGCGCCATCATTCAATTGTCTTCATCGGGGCCCACTCTAGTTTAGGTAACCGAATGGAGACAAGTTGTCTTAAGAGCCGAAGTTGACGTAGATGACGAGAGGGATGTCTTCCCTGAATGCCTGCCTTACTCATTCGGGGCACTCCTTGTAGCTAAGGATGTTGTTGAGGCAGAGCAAGAAGTGTCCCAACGAAAAGCATCCAAGGTCAAGGAGCAGGAGCCCGAATTCTTTGACCCAATGTGTGCAAAGGTTGAACAAGTAGTGGACCGGAGGGAGTTATCATGGACTTCATAAAGCAAGGAAGGCTACCTCAGGATCGGGTGGAGCACAAAGGCATACGATGGATGTCCACCATGTACACCCTTCTCGATGGAGATGTGCTCTTTTGTCGGTCATTTGATAGAATTCTCCTCAGATGCGTCGATACACAAGAGGCATGCAAAGTACTCGAAGAAGTGCACTTGGGTATTTGTGAGCTGCATCAGTCCGGCCTTATGCTCTATGAGCGCATATGCCGACTCGGCTATTACTGGCCTTCCATGGTGGTTGATGCCCAAAACTATGCCAAAAGATGTCAGGTACGCCAGATCCACTGAAACCTCATTCATCAACCCCCTGAGCCTCTCCACCCTACAGTGACATCGTGACCCTTTTCCCAATGGGGTATGGATATTGTAGGACCCATCGATCCCCCTTCTGCCTTGGGCCATACCTTCATTATGGTCGTGACATACTACTTTTCCAAGTGGGCTGAAGCAATCCCTCTTAAGCAAGTTCTAGGGACCACGGTAGCCAACTTTGTGTGTCATCACATCACCTACCGATTCGAAGTTCCGGACCGAATAATCTCTGATAATGGCCCCCAATTCAGAAGTCACCATATTGATGGCCTGGTCAACCAGTTTGGCTTCGAGTGGAAGTACTCAACTATGTACTACCCTCGAGCCAATGGATTAGCTGAGGCGTTCAACAAAATTCTGTGTGGGATGCTCTGGTAGTAAGTCTCGAAATCAAAGAAGAACTGGCACGAGAAACTGCCTGAAGCTCTGTGGGCTTATTGCACCACCACTCGGAATGCTACAAACTCCACTCCTTATTCCCTAATCTATGGAGGTGAGGCGGTCTTGCCCCTCTAGGTTCAAATAAATCAATCCTTTCTTCCCGCCCTTCAGTAAGTAAGTGAATATCTCTTTCCTTTCGATAAGTAAGTAATGGATGAATCTGCGTCCTCCGGTAAGTTAGTGTCTCTTTCCTTTAAGTTAAAACTAATCATATCTTACTCTTCTGTCGCTCAATCTGCATTGGAACCCGAAACAACAAGATCTCTTCGGACGATGGCATAAAGAGAATTAGAATATCTAAACGGAGGAGTCATAGAACAATCGTAAGGATCGCTCTTGATAGATCCGATCGGAATTTAAGAGCACCAGTTCAAAATAGCATGGATATGGAGTCAAAGGATTCAAACCTTTGCATGTCGGTACCATAAACGGATGCCTTACCACTTGGCTATGCTCCATACGATGGTAACCTGGGGGCAAAAAAGAGAAGCAGGGCTAGTTCATCGAGTCGTGCAAGCGGGGATATTGCAAGTCAGCCCAGTTATCCCCTATCTTCTCTTTGTTCAGGCGGGGGGGCTTTGACTGTACTGTAGGGGAAAGGAATAGGCGTAGTAGGGCTCGAACTTACAATAGAATATCACTGACGGTACATTTCGACCAATTAAACTATAAGCCCCTACAATTCCCTCGTAATGCAATTCGTTCACTTCTTCTTCAATAATGAAAGAAGAAACCGTCGTGTGCGAAGGTTACGTGTCTCAACGTACCCGTCATGGAGAGAAAAGAATGCACAAGGGACCAACGTCTAATTCATTCTTGAATCATTTATTAATGAATTTTTTTAAGAAGAGGGGCTCTGAAAAAGTCCGCCCATATGGAAAGAGGATCGGCCGGAAGAGAACAACCACCAAGGTTGGTTGGTTCGGAAGAGCGCAGAGCCCGAATAAGTTTTGCAGTTCAACAATCAAATCAATTTAGTAGTTGATCGGATGGAACAAGAGGAGAGAAGTTGTTATGCACGCGGCCTGCTATTCTATTCTCTTAGATTGATTTTCTAAGTTGATTTGCCAATAGATGGGAGCAACGAGAGGAGGGACATTTGGGACAAAGAGGATGGGTTGCTTCAGAGTTTCTTTATTGGCCGCAATAGGAGGGAGAACCTAAACAGAAAGAGATGGGCTACCATTCCCCGGCAAATGGAGTGTCAACCTTTTCTATTCATCTTTCTATTTCATTCATCTTTATACAAATAAATAGAATTCAAAAGAAGGAAGGTGCATTAGTTTACTGCTTATAGGGGGAGGGGAGGTGCGTCGGTTCTATATCGATAGAATCCAAAGGTTAGTTACGAAAAAGGCGGATTAGAGCAAGAAAACATATGGGCAACCTAGCGAGTTCAGTATATGTAGCAAGGCATTAGAGCAACGACTTTCACGCTAGCGCGCTCACCCGTTGCTTGGTTGCTTGCTCCTTCTTCGACGAATGAAAGAATAAACGGAAAGAACCCGACCGAGCAGACCCTCACTCCATGTCACTATACATCAGGGATTGACTGAAAACGAGAGGGTGAAGCTCTGTTACCAAGAGTTGGATGCTCTTGATGAAAAGAGACCAGAGGCCCAGCAGAACCTCCAGCTCAATCAAGGAAGAATAAAGAGAGCCTTTGACAAGTTTGTCACTGTTCACTCATTCGCTCGTGGGGATCTAGTTTTAGCATTCAAGAGACCGATTGTTATGCATGGGCACTGCAAAGGAAAATTCAAGCCCCAATGGGAAGGTTCATTCATAGTAAAAAAGGTCACATCAAACAGGGCCTATGTACTGGCAAACTCGGATGGAGAAGAGGCGATGCCCCTTATCCATGGATGATACCTAAAGAAGTACTATCCTTGATGTATCCCTAAAAGGTAGTATGTGCAGCAAGAAAAGAAGGAAATGGAAAAGAAGAGCATCAAGCCAGTTCAAAAGAAGTTTGTTTCTTTCATTGCATTAAAAAGAGTTACAAGTTACAATCAAAGGCCCATTACTAGGGAAGTTAAAAAGCACTAGCATTTGTGGATAAGAGGATGGATAAAGCCAAAAAGAAATGTCTCCCTCATGAAAAAGAAGTAAACCCATCAAAGAAACACTCTCCTCATGAAGAAGAAGCAAAACCACTTGGAGAAGTTAGCTTCAGTACCACCAAAGGAGGAGGGTTACAGGCCAAAAGAAGGAGTCAATCATTTTTGAGTCAACTTCAATTCATTTGACGAAAGCATGGCTGGTTTCCAAGGGACCGGCTCATGACGGAACAACATTGACTTCACGGCTATGCCGGAGGATTTCACTTCCAATAGACCGTGGCAGCACAGCCTTCTCGTTTGTCATCACTCTTGACCCCCGTGAGACATCGTCGCGCGTGACTTAGCACCATCCACAACCATCATTGTGCGTAACACAATGTTGTGCTCTACCATCACCACAAGAAAACCAATGTCGTGCAAGACCATCGTCGAGGCCAGCATGTTCCTGAACATGGCTATCGTCGAATGTGGCCTAGGGATGCGTGAAGGCAGTGCCACATATGACTTATGTCGTGCATGACCTTGACGTGCCTTGGCTCCCACCATCCCCAATTCCCAAAGGGAACTGACCCATATGTTTCTTCTGTTTCCCCAGCTACTTGCCAGTAGCAACCGTCCACCATCTCATCCCCCAACTCTTCGGGTTCCCAGCGGTGTTTCCCCACCTCGCCGGGAATCCACCCCCGTCCACCGGGAAACCCCTTCCCCACCTTCCACTTGCTACCAGAATTAACAGAAAACCAACGGAATCCCTAGAAGTCTTCCCTGAGACCTTGCGGATCTGCCTTCTCCCTGCTCTTCCCACTTCAGCGTGTTCACCACCAGCTCACCAGAATTCCACTGAGTTCTTGGGGAGCCCACTACTGTTCTCCCTTCTTCTCCTCCGATAACCTGAGGACCTACAGAGCCCTTTGTACATGCTGTAATGTCATCTTTAGTAGCAGAACAACCGGAGGAGCATTGGAACTCCGGCAGGGCACTTCTATAAATCCTGTTAAGGCTCCATGAAGCCTTGCTCCCTGCTCAGAAAGCCTCGGCACTTCCCGAAAAGGTTCGCAATCCCGACACAAATCTTCGTGACCTCCTAAAGCTTGTTAGAAAAGCTTCTAACCGCCTGTCTCTGCAAATTTTTTGCCAGGAAGTTCTCGTTGGAAAACCTCCACTAAAAGCTTTGGCACTCTCTCTCTAAAATCCCTTCTACTGTTTTACCTTTTGGTAAAATAATGAAGGGGTTTTTTCCCTCTTTTATACCCAGCAGTGCTGTAAACTGCCCTTGATAAACATGAAATGATGCTCCAGTCCCCAGTTCTTGGCAGCAATAAGACCAGGCTGGCGCGGGTCAAGCCTGACACTTGAGAGGGCTATCATTGCACCCTTCACCATAGGGCTATCACCGCGCGCCTTCGTCAAGGGCCATTACCGCGTTCCTTCGTTAAGGTCCATTGCCATGCGCCTTCATCAAGGATCATCATCACGTGCCTTAGTCAAGGGCCTTCACTGTGCGCCTCGTCGAAAGAATTATCGTCGTGGGTTTTGCCAAGGGCCACTGCCACACGCTTCACCAAGGGGCCTAATGCCGCGTGCGCCATCTGACACTTAGTGCCACCCACAAGCCATCGCACTCTATGTTGGACCATCATCCTGAACTCTCAGGAAGTTCATCCCCTGCATCACAGACTCACTCCCCGGGGGGTCCAGCCTCTGGTGAAGGCTCTGTTTCCCATGGAAGTTCATCCCCTGCACCACTGCCTCACTCCTCAGGGGGTCCAGCCTCTGGTGACGGCTCTATTCCTCATGGAAGGTCATCCATGCACCGCAACCTCACTCCTCGTGGAGTCCAGTCTCCGGTGACAGCTCTGCTCCCTATGAAATCAAATTCCCTCACAATGCCACGGTCCAGATGCACGACCCTAAACTGCATGGTACTAACTATATGATCTTAAACTGTAGCGACAGTCCATGCTGTATGACCTTAAACTACACAGGCATTGTCCAAACTATATGACCTTAAACTATAGCGGCGGTCCAGATGCACGACCTTAAACTGCACTGTCCAAACTATATGACCTTAAACTGTAGCGGTGGTCCATGCTGCATGACCTTAAACTGCACAGCCACGATCCAAACTATATGAACTTAAACTGTAGCAGCGGTCTAGATGCACTACTCTAAACTGCACGGTTTGAACTATATGACCTTAAACTGTAACGGTGCTCCATTCTGCAGACCTTAAACTGCATAGCCACGGTCCAAACTATACGACCTTAAACTGTAGTGGTGGTCTAGATGCATGACCATAAACTTCACAGTCCATGCTGCATGATCTTAAACTGGACAGCCACGGTCCAAACTACATGACCTTAAGTTGTAGCGATGGTCTAGTTGTACGACCTTAAACTGCATAGTCCTTGTCTCATGACTCCAAACTATACGACCACAGTCCATGCTGCATGACCTTAAACTGCACAGCCAGGGCCAAACTATACGACCTTAAACTATAGCGACGATCCAGATGCCTGATCCTAAACTTTACGGTCCATGCTACATGACCATAAACTGCATAACCACAGTCCAAACTATATGTCCATAAACTGTAGCGGTGGTCTAATTGTACGACCTTAAACTGCATAGTCCTGTTCTCCTGACTCAAAACTGTATGACCATAGTCCATGCTACATGACCTTAATCTGCACAGCCATAGTCCAAGCTATACAACCTTAAACTGTAGTGAAGGTCTAGTTGCATAACCTTAAACTACACGGTCCTAACCGCATGACTTTAAACTGCATAGCCATGGTCCAAGCTATAAGACCCTAAAACTTTAATGCACGATACAACACAAGGTCCATACACACAACTCCAATCAAGATATGGAATACCTCCTCGCTGAAAGGGTATTTCATCAACATCCTCAATGGAGTTCGATGTGTGCAAAAGTCATACCTACCCCTTTAAACCCTAATGGGTTTGTTTCACACCAACATCCCATTAAGAGCCACATCTTACTATGACCCACTATCCCCAGGGAGTTTAGGGCCCTTCTTATCCTCTTAACCCTCATAAGGTTCATCCGTTATCTAGGTTGTCATCCTCAGCAAAGCCACATGCATGTCATTTCTCATTATCCCCAAGAGGTCACACTAGACCTCCTAATCCCCGGTGAGGTCACGTCCGTCTGCCACTCCTCGAGTGCCGCCATCTCTATCTAGACTTCTCACTTGTGTGCAGCCTTAACTATCCCTATCCATAGGGAGTCAGATTTCCATCGACAACATATCCCCCATGTAGCTTTACCTGCATGATGACCCACACACTGGTCCATGCTACATGACCTTAAGCTGCATAGCCAAGGTCCAAACTATATGACCTTAAACTGTAACAGAGGTCTCATTGCACGACCCTAAACTGTATGGTCCTAGTTGCGTGACTTTAAATCTCATAACGACGGTCCAGCTATATGACCCTAAACTATAGTACATGTCCTAACCGCATGACGTTAAACTGCTTTGCCCAGGTCTAAGAGGCATGACATTAAAGATTCCCCCACATACGCGCACACTTCCTTTACGTGCATCTTCACACACGCCTTCCTTGGCTGGCCCATTTATGTGTGCGCATCACCTTGACCATAATTACCATCTTTTCCTTCAGTGAGTCTTACCCATGCTCCCCAAACGGTGAACCCTTCCACGAGCCATACTCACCGTCAGCTAGTGGGTCACCATTGTTCACCCACCATCCCTCCATCATCAACTCTTCACAAGGCAACTTCATGCCATCTTCCCAAGTAAGTCAAAGTCATCTCGAAGCTCACTCTATGGTCTCCATAAACTGCCATTGACCACCACTATGGTCCAGTTGTATGACCCTATACTATAGTGCATGTCCTAGCTGCATGACATTAAAAGGCTTCGCGTAGGTCTCGAAGGCACAACTCTAAATATGCTTTCACATGAAAAAAAAAATGCGCATGGTGTACACCTAACAAGCGAATGCCATGAGTAAAAATGATGGAAAGGCATGGTCACAAAGCCATGAGTAAGAGAGTTCCATGGAAAACAAAATCCAGGCACGATGAAAGCCCCAAGAGGTCATCGTGAGTAAAAACGGATGAAGAGGGTGAATATGACCTCAGGTCATGGGTAAAAGAGCCCAGAAATAGCAAAAGTTGGTGAAAACTGTCTTCACGGTGCCGCTTCCCCTATTCAAGTAAAAACCAGCAAAAAGGGCGCTTGGACCGACAAGACAGGCTGGAGCACAACCACCGCCTCAGCCGACATTCAATCTCCAAACAGTCACAATCCTTGTTAATGAGATCTGCCTAAAATCCTCAAAAGCCAGCATCCAATCACAACACCATATGGCTCATCAAGGGGTGAGAGCCGCATAAGATCCCCCACATTTCAACATGGCTCATCAGGAAGTGAGAGCCACATAAGATCTCCCAACCATCATAGCTCATCTAGGGGTGAGAGCCGCATAAGATCCCCCACGTTTCAACATGGCCCATCATGGAGTGAGAGCTGCATAAGATCTCCCAACCATCGTGCCTTATCAGGGGGTGAGAGCCACATAATATCCCCCACGCTTCAACATGGCTCATCAGGGGGTGAGAGCCGTATAAGATCCCCCACGTTTCAACATGGCTCATCAGGGAGTGAGAGCCACATAAGATCTCCCAACCATCATGGCTCGTCAAGGGGTGAGAGCTGCATAAGATCCCCCACATTTCAACATGACTCATAAGGGAGTAAGAGCCGCATAAGATCTCCCAACCATCATGGCTCTTCAGGGGATGATAGCCGCATAAGGTCCCACATGTTTCAACATGGCTCATCAGGGAGTGAGAGCTGCATAAGATCTCCCAACTATCACAACTCATCAGGGGGTGAGAGCCACATAAGATCCCCCAAGCTTCAACATGGCTCATCAAGGGGTGATAGCCGCATAAGATCCCCCACGTTTCAACATGGCTCGTCAGGGAGTGAGAGCCGCATATGATCTCCCAAAAATCATGGCTCATTAGTGGGTAAGAGCCCCATAAGATCCCCCACTCTTCAACATGGCTCACCAGAGGGTGAGAGCCGCATAAGATCCCTCACATTTCAATATGGCTCATCAAGGAGTGAGAGTCGCATAAGATATCCCAACAATCATGGCTCATCAGGGGGTGAGAGCCACATAAGATCCTCTGCAACATGGCTCATCAGCGAGTGAGAGCCGCATAAGATCTCCCCAGTTTAACAACAACAAGAGTCTAGAGTGTGAGAACGATGACTAAAAGATCCCTCCAGAAATGTTAAGGGCCATCACGAAGGCAAGAAACTAACAAAGCTAGGGTTTAACCTGCCATAGGCTTCAGGGTACGTCTTGTCAAAACCCCTAGCCTACATGGGACCAAACTTTTGGGACATGTCAGAAGTCCCCCGACTGGACCCCGCTTTATGGGACCAATAGAGATACCCAGAGCATTAAAAGCAAACTTGGTATAGCAGCGAACAATGTCGACCAAAGGTTCATAGCATTCAGCATCAAAAAAGGCCTGGTAGTCCCTTGAGGGTCATAGCATTCAGCATCAAAAAAGGCCTGGTAGTCCCTTGAGGGTGAGGACTTCGACAAGATACCTAAAAACTTCCCGAACAATTACACTTCTCTATTCTCTTAAAGTACAACATTCGGAGGGGAATGCTACTGGAAGGTATTTTTCATTAACATGGGGCCCCTGCTCAATAAAGCCTAGCAAATAGTGGAAATTCCAATAGTCTCATAATAGCCTTGGAATCGGTCAAGATCTTCCTATCGTCTCTCAAAAGTCTTCTTCCAAATTTCCTCATAATCCGACATGTCTAAGGTTGTACAGATCGACGAACAGTTCCAGTCGAATCAGCGTCTGACACCCTGAAACGGCCCTATAACTAGAGCTACATTTTTTATGTCTCAAATCTCGATGGTATCACTATCATTGGATCGGGCATGGTCGAAAACCCACGGAGGTCAAATTTCAGCCCGAACAGACACTCCAAGAAGAAGTTATATGCAAAAGAGTGAAATTGGAGGGGCCGCATGCTATTCCCATGTGGCCACCTTGTAACTCCACGCCATGGAAGGGATAGTCACGACTAGTGAATTTTGACGCTCATATCTCACCCCCGTGAATTTCAACTCAAATTTGGTGAGCATGTTTGTCTAGTCAAGATGAGCGATTCGATATGCGGCACGCCCCGTGACGACACCTGAGCTCGAAGAAAAGCTAGAGAGAAGTTGTTGATCCGTGAAAAAAGTGCAAGAAATTCAGCAGCATCATGCCTCGCTCGAGCGGCTAGATCACACTGCTCATGAGCTCGATTATTGCGAGGCCAATTACATCGTGTGCGTAAGGTCTCGGGCTATCACTGGTCCGAACCCCGTATGTGATGAACGGTCAGATTCTATACTCAAAGCCGACGATGTGACTACAAATTCTGTAGCCAAAATTCCAAAGTTGCAAAATCTTCGTTCGGGCACAAAATAGTAGTGCATTTGCTGTCCCACGATTGTAACAGCATGGTCAATGAAATTCGATCACCAAAAAACATCAAGAAACGAGTACACTATCGATTCGAAGTTTCAAGATCCACTCAAATTTCAAGTCACATGATCATGCACTAAAAACACGATCCATGTCGAAGTTGGTATCAAGTCGATCGTCATGCCGAGCCTTACAAGAAAACAATCATCTTATGATTAACCGAGCATCAGAACGATCGGATTAGCCATGAAAGATCATGCAAGTTCTAGGGAAACACCGGGACTGTTCCCAAATTCCACGAGTTGTAAGGAATGGACAAATCTGTCATTTTTGTACCCTATTTTCTAAATTCTTTTAATTCAATTTAATCTTAATTTCCATCAATTAGGGTTACTTTTGAACATCCACCCATGTTAGGAGCAAATTCTATATATACGTACTAGCATTGTACGCGCCAGAGGACTCAACCTTTTATAAAAGAGAGTTTTTATTTAATATAAGTTTCTCTTTCTTCTCATTGTTGGGTCACGTTTGAGAGAGATAGGTGACAGAAACTTTTGACTGGTACCCTTAGATTCGAGGTAAATCTTCTCTGTCTTCTTTTCCATTTCTTCTCTCTCTCTTCTTTCATCTCTTCTCCCTCTTCCCCGCCTTAACTCCTCACAGGGGTCATGCACGGAAGTGGCAGTGCCGTGCATACCTCCCTTGAGGTCACACTGGTCATGCATGGCGATAGCAGTTCCATGCACGAGCCTCCTTCTCCTTTTCTTTTATCTCTTTATTCTAGTGGAGCCTATAGACGGCGCTGCCCATTACCGCCTACTATAGGCCTTGGCAACGTCTATTGTTGTCCACGCGCTTCCTTCATGTGTTCGGCATTCATCGTTGTCCTTCTTGTGTCACACACCTATTGTCGTGCGCCTTGTGAGGATTACTGTCATGCCCTTCACTAATGACCATCGCGATGCTCTTCATCGAAAACTATCATCGCTCATGCGGGGGCGTGTTGCTTTCTTATGTTACCAATGGCAAAGCCTAGAGCCATCCGTAGTTCATTCCTCACCCTCTAGCGATGAGCAGTAGCGTCGAGTGCCGCCCAAGGGCCACGACATTACCACTTTATGATCGTGAGCGGCAACGCTTAGCGCCGTCGAGACCTCATCTTTCTGTCGTCTCATCTCTTCTTTTCATTCTCTTGTCTTCTCACATGATTGAGGGTAAACTTAGCCTAGCACCCCCATATCGGTCTCAGTTTCGAGTAGCATTGCCGCCGTGTTGGTTCTAAGAACCATGCCTGTCCTGCTACCACTTCGAGTCAATGA
>NW_006494789.1:4908440-4931472 GCF_000471905.2 Amborella trichopoda
GTGTGAACGTACAGTGCCGTAAGATAAGGGCTGGTCTCTTTGACCCACTTGTCTTGCAAATTAACCATAGAAGTGTTGTGCAGAAAACAAGAGGATTACAAGTCAATGGAGGTGCTTCCAAACCAGCTAAAGTAGCTAGGGGGCTTTCTTCATGATCTAAGAAGGTGCCCATGTGATCAAGCCCGAGTAAGTCCCGAACCTACCTTTAATTCCTCTCTCATCGGTTGGTATACCTTCCTTGCTCTCAAGCAAGGTTCTAAGAGAGCGATCTCAAATCTTGAGTTCGTCAGAAACCTGAAATACGTGCCGCCAGAACATCTAGATCTGTAGGGTGAGATCGAGGTACCTAACCAGCTTTGTTGTTGGAAGGTATTTTTCTTCAACATGGGGCCCCCTCTCAATAAAGCCTAACAAACAGTGGAAATTCCGACAGTCTCAGAATAGCCTTGGAATTGGCCAAGATCTTCATAAGGTCTCTCAAAAGTCTCTTGCCAAGTTTCGTCATAGTCCGACATGTCTAACACAGTGCAGACTGAGGAATAGTTTCAACAGAATCAGCCTCTAACACCCTAAAATGGCCCCTATACCTAGAGCTTCATTTTTGGTATCTCAAATCATTGTGCGACACCACCATTGGATCCAACACGGGGCAACCTAGATTACAACTGTAGCCACGTAATCTACTGAAACCTCAGTTAGAGCCATCCCTTATATCTTTGGGGCAACCTCGATTTCAAAAGGCATGACATTGGTCGCTGGATCTACCATTGTGTCTTCGCCTTCGATGGCTTCGGCTCTCATGAGACTGGCTTGTACCTCGACAACCGGGGAAACTTCAACTAGATCCCCATCTGAGACCATCAACTCACTGACGTTTCGCTTGGGGCAACCTCTTCTTCTTGTCCTCCCTTTTCTTGAACAGTCGCCGCCTCCTCGACCGATTCAGTCCCTCTCTCTTCTTCTTCTGTGTCGTTCTCCTCTTTGGCAGTCGGTTCAACCATGGGCTCTTCTGTGGGGCCCGCCTCTTCATCTACCAGGGGTACTGCCTTTGAGCCCTCAAGCTCAGTCCCTAGGAGAAGTCCTAACTATGCAACCTCTCTTACAACCGTGTCACTGGGATTGGCAACTACTGCCGATCCTTCTCCCTGAACCGACCCAGGGGTTGCTCCTTGCATGCTCGCCCCCTCTGCATCAATAAGGCCAACAACCTCCTGCAACTCAAGAGCTGTCTCCACCACAATTTCTTGGGCAGTAGCCCCAAGGCTTCCATCACCAGCCCCATCGATTTCTACTGGGATTGGACCCTTTCTTTCAACCGCAGAAGATGCCTCCTGGTTGGAAGCAATTTCAATTAGTGCGGCTAAATCTGAACCACCAGCGTCAATCTCAGAAGAACTTGAAGAGGTCCCAAGAGACAGAGTGGGTGAATCCTCTAGGGCATAGGGTGAGTCTGAAATGATCGAAGACACGTAGCATTCTGAAGAAGCCGAGGGTGAGGAACAGTCCTCTGGCTCGCGGACCATTGGAGTCTTAGGCCCTTTGCATTTTGGAGCCTTGGTTGGCTTCTTAGCTGGAGCTAGGGTAACTCGCCTTCTCTTCTTTCCTTTCGCCTGCTCGGATGCAACAGCCTTGAAGGCGCCCATTTTGGAGGAACTGGTGGCCAGCTTGCTGTGCGGACAGCTCCTATGAGTTTGTTCAGGTTCTGGACCGGGCTCGTCTCGAACCCTGGAACCTTGCGACCCTCCTTCCATCGAAAGATCATAGAGATATTGTCAAGAATACTCTCTGTCTCATTCTCCATAATGAGAAATCTGGGCATGGACTTGTCTCCAGCAGTCTGACTCGACCACCCAATCTCGCGTCAGTCATGGGGGAAGCCTAGAGTGAATATCTCGCTTAGGGGAGGAGTCTTCGCCATCTTCCGCTACCTTGTATCTTGACTTCAGCGGCTACTCTCCCCCTTCCAAGGGTGGTCCATGTCCTAATACCCCTTACTGGTGATCCGCCACCAGCGTTCGTGGGCTTCTGTCTCCCGCACTATTTTGCTGAAATGGGGCAACACATACTTGTTGATCTTGGTGTCCTCCAAGCATGTGGCCAAAGCAATGCGAATATGCCTCGGGAGCCAAGTCTCTCGATGGGTTCCCAACTGGTCCGTCTTCCAATGAGCAGCCTTGCTATGTCGCTTCTCGAAGAACATTGAGAACATGCATCCTTGATCTAATCCATGCTACCGGGCGAATTGATTAGGGAAGTATCCCTCAAGCTTCGTGTTATGGATGGTGCAACAGGCAAGGACTCCGCCCTTGACGCTCAGCATAAACATTAGCTCTTTTTGACTAGTGAAATAATCATATAGGTGGTGGCTCAGCTAGTCAATGAATGCACATTCTATAAGGCCTCCGACTGGGAATGCAACCAGGTCATGTAAAGATGGTCGTTATAGAACAAGCTGCGCGTATGACCAGGTGTGTGGAAAATTTCCATCTGCCCGGCAATCTTCAAACGGAATGGGCACATGGTATCTTCCAACATCCTATTTTTGAGGTAGGTGTTAGGGAAGTAAGCTCTGAGCCAGCCATAAACATAATGGATTGGGAAAGGGGTTTTGAAGTCCCCTGGAAAGGCCTCACCATCTACTATATCGTTCCCTCCTTCCTCTCTTTGATACAGTCTCCCCTTAGAAATGGCTCCCAGACCATAATAGATGCTTCATAGGACTAGCTGTGCGGTACATACTCATTTCCCTGTGCCATGTCACAGGCCACATAGAACGTGCCTGGATGAATGATGTCTGCCCCTCCTGGCATAGCAAACTTATATAAGAAAAGTATCAGGTAAGCTGCCAAGAAGATATGCCCATTCTCCTTCTGCAGCTCAAAGACTGGAGGGGTTTCCTTTATGGGTGCCTTCTTCCTTAGTGTTGAACCAGCTTCATCTGTGTAGTCGCCGTAGAAAAATGATATCCATTCGGCGAAGGAGATCGTCCACTTTTGGGCTCATCGTAGAGTAGTTGGTATATCCCAAATTGTTCCTGAAGCCCATCCGGTGGGGCTTCTTTCCCTACTCTTTCCCCTCCAAAGATGACTGAGTTCGGGGGTAGAAACTCGTCATACATAGCGCCTAAGAGCGGAAGCCCACCAATGGAGTGCAAGTCCATTAGTGATATTCCTGCCTCCCCATGACCAAGCAGCCATGTATTGCTGACATGGCTCCAAGTTTCCACCAATACTTTGATCGTGTTTGAGCAAAGGTCATGAAAGCCCGCCAAGCATTAGATGGCCGCCAGTAGGGAAGCCCTTCTCAAAATAGCTCTAAAATGACTCAGTACTCTTATAGTCCATGATGAGTAACCCTTCAAATACTGGTGCTCCCCTTGCACCCACAGGCCAGCATAGGACCATTTCATGCCTGCGGTTTTTACCATCCTCTTGCCTAGAGTCGGCAAGTCCCAGCTCGAGACTATATTCTGATGTAGGTAATGCAGGAGGCCTACCCCATTTTCTACCCTCACATTGTCGTTGCTATCTTCTCTTACCCCAAACCAGATGGGGTCGCTCACTAAAGTAACACTCAAAGGCCACTTCAGTTCACATAAGCTTTCCGTGAGCCATATTGGCTCACCTCTGACCAAGCTCTCACCAGTGAATGTATCGGTACCCAGCTCTCTTACCTTTGGGAGGTTCTTCACGTCGGGGACAGCGCTTGACGGTTGGGCCATGAGGGTCCACTGTCCCCTTTGCAGAATTTTAAAGGATGGTGTTGTTGCTGACTCACCGCCAAAAGGCATAGTGTTGACCGCTTTTGAAGTAGCTATCACCGTCTGATTATTAAGACGGTTTGCCATGGGGCAGCACAAGAGTGGCTACCGCCGTATCACCACTAAGGGGCTATCACCGGCTCCTGAGTAAGACATATCGTCATGCGAAGCAGGGTTAAAGCAGCGTGAAAAGCTTCCACACGCACCGCAAGTGCAAAGCCCCACTACCCTTGAAATCCGGGCACGCAGCCTGTCAACACGACGTTTCCTGTCACCGCGCATGCGGAGGGTGACCGTTCGCCATTTCACGGCCCTTCACCTCCCTTACTGTTACAACGTAGCGACGCCTTGGGTTCTCACCGGCATTTCGTCTCTTTGCCGGGAACTCACTCCTACTCGTCGGGAAACCTTTCCCTGTCTATTTCCTCTCTTCCACCAGTGACTGAAGCGAACGGAAAGCCACCAGAATTCTTGAAAAAGCTCCACTGTGACCCTGCGGGTTTCCCTTCTCCCATCTTCGCACTCCTCAACTCGCCAAAATCTCACTCTGTTTCCGATGCACCCACTGCTGCTTCTCCTTCTTCTCTCCCGATAACCAGAAGACCGTCAGGATCCCCTGGCTTCTCTGCAACCTTCCCAGCAATCACAAAATGACTGGAAGATCACTGAAACTCCAGCAAAGTACCACTGCAACACTTGCAGTTTCACCAGAATTTGATAAAGGCCCTAGAAAACTCCCTATTCCCTGCTAAGAAGGTCTCAACACTCTCAGAAAACATTCGCAGGCACGTTGCAAAGGTCTGCGACTTGCTCAAGTTTGCCGAAAATCTCCTGAACGCCTGCATGCTGCTAGTTTTGGCCGGGAAGCTCTTGCTGGAAGTCTCTTAACAGAAGCTCTGACTCTCTCTCTAAAAAGTTCTCTTCACCGTTCACCTTTCAATAAGACACTAAAATGGGGTTTTCCCCCTTTTTATACTCAGCAGGGCTGCGAAGTGCCCCTCACAAGTTCAAATGACGCTCTAGTTCTCATCTTTAGATGGCATTAGGACCAGGCCGGGGCGGTGCAAGCCCGAGGCCTAAATGAGCTATTGACGCGTGCTTCACCAAAAGCTATCACCGTGCGCTTCACAAAGGGCTATCGTCGCACGCTTCACAAAGGGCTTTCGCCGTGTACTTCACAAAGGGCTATCACCGCGTGCTTCACATAGAGGCTATTGCCGCGCGCTTCACCAGAGGCTATTCCCGCGTGCTTCACCAGAAGCTATTACCGTGCGCTTCACATAGAGGCTATCACCCTACGCTTCACAAGATGATATCAGCGCACGCTTCACCAAGGCCTAACGCCGTGTGTGTCATCCAAAGCTTAGCGTCATGCGCATGCTATAGCGCTGCCAATTTTGGGTTTTTCCCACTTTCCGAGATTGTGACTTGTCATCCCCACAAGCAGGCCACCACTTTGCATCCTCAGGGAGTCAAGTCTCAAGTTACGGCCCTGTTCAGCATGGAGTCACATTCCCTCGCCACCTAAACAGTCTAGATGCACTGATTAGGTGCCTCGATCTCACCCTCCAAGTCGAGTTGACCTGGTGGCATGGTTCCGGGTTCGAGATGGAATCGAGACCAGAGATCGCTCTCTTGGGAACCGCGTAAAGAAGACGTGAGCAGAAGTACCAACCAGTGAGAGAGGAATTGCGGTCATGAGGCGAGACTTACCTCATGTGGGTCCGTGACACACTCGGGCTAGCTCACGTGGACGCCCTTTTAATCACGTTGGAAAGCCCCCTAGCCTGTAGGCGATTTGGAATCACCTCCCTTGACCTATTTTCTCCTTTCCTGCAAACATACACACACTCATTAAAAATATAGACAAGTGGGGCATAAGTCCCCACCTTGTGCTGATGGTGATTGAGATGAAATAAAATGAGAGAGATGAATTAAAACAAAATAAGATTAGAAGATGGAGTTAAGATGAAATAAAAATAAAATGGATTAACATAAAATGAAGTGAACGAAAATAAAATAAAAGGGATGGAAGAAAATAAAATAACACGAGATGATTAAAATAAAATAAATGCGTGAAATAGAGTTAGGTATGATAAGATAAAATAAGTGAAATAAAATAAAATGAGTGAGGTGAGAAAAATAAAATAAAGGAAGGGGGTAAAATGGAATATAATAAAGGAAAGGGGTAGAAGAAGTTAAATGGGATAGTTTCAATAAAAAAAAAAAACTTTGGTTGAGAGGGGGAGAAATTTTTTTTTGTTAAAGGGAGAGAGATGGCTTTTTGTTGGTTACCGGATGATAAGAGAAAAACAAGAAAGGGTATTGGTTTTTTAAAGTTTAAGAGAGAGAGCTTTTGTTGGCTTAGATGTACAAAGAACGAAAAAATTGGAACGCAAAAAAACAAGGGCGCAGTACGAAACTATGACAGCCCGAAAAAGATGGTTTTTTCACTTGGTTTTTTTAGTGGGTTCTAGTGAGAGAGAGGAATAGAGGAATGGGAAAGTGGTAGGATGGTCGGGCGCTGCAGGCAGGAAGAAGAGGACGGGTGAAAAAGATTGCAGAGGGTGGAGCGTGGCTGCAGCAGCTGATGAGAGGTGGCGAAAACGGTGGACGAGCTGCAGCTGGTTGCATGGAGTTGGAGAGAAAGAGAGCAGTGGGCTGTGCACCGCAGCGTGAGGGTGGTCGCGCACAGCAGGGGGCGTGAGGAAGGTGGCTCGTAGCCTGGTTGAGAGAGGCGGAGGTGGTTGAGGACAGAGGTAGAGGCAGCAGGGAGCAAAGAGGGGATGAGGTGAGAATCGCTGCTGGTTGCAGCAGGTTGGAGGTCGGTTGCAGCAGAGCGGAGATGAAGGTGGTCGCAACGGAGTGGAGGAAGTGACAGGGGTGGAGAAGAAGAAGGGACAGTGCAAAAGTGGAAGAGATTGAGGTGCGCGGTGCAGCAAAAGGTAGGGGACAGCAGGGTGAAAGGACGGGTTGTTGGCTGCAATTGAGAAAGGCAGAGGATGCTGAGAGCAGGGGAGGGGCTGCAATTGAGAGAAGAGCAGGTGGCTGAGAGAGCAGGTGGAAAAGGTCGGCAAAGAGAGGTGGAGATGGGGAGATATGGTGAAGGGCAGGGTGACGGGAAGAAGAGGGTAAGGTGGAGGGTGAGTGGTTGCAGGTGAGCCGATGGGGAAGGTCGCTGTGGTTGGGTTTGGCAGAGGGTTGGTGCTGCGCGAGGAGGTTGAGGGAGGGAGGGAGCATCAGGATGCTGTCTTGTGCGAGAATGGCCAGGAATAGGGGATGCTTGGCTGTAGGCAATGGAGCTGGGTCGCGCACACGACGTTGGTGTGGACTAGGTCGCACACGGCGTTGGGGTAGGATGGATCGCACACAGAAATAAAGGGAGAGGAGTGCGCACGGCGATATATCCCTCTCGCGTGGCGATAGGTTAAGCTAAGGCTAAGGCGGCTTTAGGGAAAGAAGGATTTGGGGCATGGTGGTCCCACGGGACCATGGGACGTGAGAGAGTGGGAGTCACCGTGAGGGCGTGCTAAAAAGGGGTGACAGGAGATACGCAATAAAGACAAGAGGGAAAAGAAAAGAAGGAAAATGAACCCAAGGAACTATCGAGAAAAAGAGTGGCAAGTGACCCTGTGCACAGAAAAAAAAGTGGTTAGACAAGTACCACAACGAAAAGAAAAGGAAGATAGGTGGACTTAAGGGACCATCGGGAGATAGAAAAGATGGGTGGTCATGAGGAACCATAGAAAGGGAAGCAGAGAAGAAGAGAGGAAGAGAGAGTGAAGCACATATGGTAATAGCCTTTTGCCGTCTGTGAAAGAGAAGGGAAAAAGAGAGGGAAAGAGAAGGGAAAAAGAGAGGGAAAGAGAAGGGGAAAATAGAGAGAAAGAGAAAAACCCTAAGTCCAGGGGTACCGACCCAATAATTTCTCTCTAACCTCTCTCTTTCAAGACGTGACCTAATAATAGGCAGGATAAAATTTTTATTAAGCAAGTGAAGGGTCCTTGTACAATGAGAGTATGTGGTATATATAGTAATGTACCCAAACATGGATTGATAAAAATTAAACCTAATTGTTGGAAATTAAGATGTAATTGAATTAAAAGAAATAGGAAAATTGGATGCAAAATGATAGATTTGCCCCTTTTTAACAATTTGTGGAATTCCAAAAAAGTCAATGTGCTGCTTTAAAACGTATGTGATTTTTCATAGATGATCCGGGGTTGTTTTGATGCCCCGTTTAATTGAAAGATGGTTGTTTTCTTGTAAGGCTCGGCATGTCGATCAATTTGATACTAACTTCGAGCCATTGATCGTATTTTTGGGGCACGATCATGTGACTTGAAAGTTGAATGGATCGTGAAACTTTAGATCAATTCTACACTCGTTCCTTGTTGTTTTTATGAGATTTCTTCACTGGAACACACTGAACATGTCGTCATGATCGCGAGGCAACAAATGCAACTCGATTTCGTGCCCGGACGATGATTTTGCAACTTTGAAGGTTTAGCCAGAATCTAGAATTCCGGCAACTTAATTTATAGTCATTTAATCAGCTTCGTGTGCGAAATCCGACCGTTCATCATGTACGGGGTTCGGACTACAGATAGCCCTTGGCCTTACGCACGCGATAGAATTGGTTTCACGTCGATCGGGCTTGCGATCGAGGTGATTTGACTGCTCGAGTGAGGCATGACGCTGTTGATTTTTCTGCACTTTCTTCACAGATCAGCAAATTATCTCTATCTTTTCTTCACGGTTGGGCGTCGTCGCGGGACGTACCACATATCGAAACGCTCATCTCAACGAGACGAACACGTTCCATCAAGTTTGAGCATGATCCAATCTCAGACAAGGGAAATATATGCATCGAAAGTCACTCGTTGTGACTGCCCCTTCAATGGAGTTGAGTTGCAGAATGGCCGCATGAGAATAGCGTGCAGCTCCTCCTGTTTCGCTCTTTCACCTATAAATTCTTCCTAAGATGTCCGTTCAAGATGAAATTTGACCCTTTAAGGTTTTCAATCATGTCGGATCCAATGGCGGTAGTCCCACAGCAAATTGATATAGCTTTAGCGATAGGGTCCATTACAGGGTGCTAGAGGCTGATTCTTCCGAAACTGTTTCTCAGTATGCACTGCTTTAGACATATCAGAATGCGACGAAACTTGGCAGAACTTATGAAGAACTTTTGAGAGCCCTTATGAAAAACTTGGCCAGTTTTGAGGCTATTATGAGGCTATGGAAATTTCCACTGTTTGTTAGGCTTTATTGACTGATAACTCATGATGCTGAAAAATGTCTTCCAACAGCATGCCCTGCCAAATGTTGTGCTTCAAGAGAAGCGAGAAGTATAATCATTTGGGAAATTTCACCTTGCTAGCCAGATGACTACGTGAAATGCTGAGAAGATTCACGCAATGCTATAACTAGGATGCTCAAACGTTTTGATGAAATGTACAGGTCCACCCATGGAGGCTTTAGGGGGAGAAGACACTTTTGAAGGATCTTGTCGAAGTCCTTACCCTCGAGGGACTGTTTTCGATTCTGACAGTTTGAAGATTTTATAATGACCACATTGGTGAAAATCGGGCCTATTTGGAGGCCAAATGCTATGAACCTTTGGATGGAATTGTTTGCTGCTATACCAATTTTGCTTTTGATGATCAGGGTATCTCTGTAGGTCCCTTCCAGCGGGGTCCAGTGGGGGGCTTCTAACCTGTCCTAAAAGTTGAGCCTGTCGGCTAGAGGGAATTTTGGCGAGGCGGCCTCGTGGACCCCATCTTGCCAGGTCCAATCAGGGGCTTTTTAGTAGGCTGTCCCAAAAATCTGGGCCTGTCGGCTAAGGAAGGTTTTAAGCGAGGCGATCTCATGGCGAGACATTACCTTGAAGTCTTTGGCAGGTTAGGCCTTGGCTTCGTCAGTTTCTTGCCTTCGTGATGGTTTTTTAGCATTTTGGAGGGATCTTTTGTTCGTCGTTCTCACCCTCAAGGACTCTTGTTGTTTTTTAAGGTGAAGTGGGGGAGATCTTAGGAGGCTCTCGCGCTCCCGAATGAGCCATTTTATGTTGTGATTGGATTGGACGCTGGCAGTTAAGGAATTTGGGTAGACCTTACCGGTCAGAATTATGACTGTTTGGTAATTGTGTGTCGGCTGAGGCTGCGGTGTTGCGTCAACCTATTTTGTTGATCCAAGTGCCCTTCTGCGGGTTTTCACTTGAATAAGGGCAGTGGTGCCGTGAAGACGGTTTTCACCAAATTCCTTCGTTTTTGGGCTCTTTTACCCATGACCTTGTGGCCATGTCCACCCTTTTCATCTATTTTTCCTCACGGTGCCCTTTTGGGGTTTCACCGTGCCTGTTTTTTTGTTTTTACGGAACTCTTTTACTCATATTTTTGTGACCATGTCCGTGCGTCATTTTCTCATGGCTTTCCCTTGTCCAGGTGTACACCATGCCCGTTTTTTCTGAAGGTGTGTTTAGGGTCATGCCTTCGAGAGTCTTTTAACTTCATGCGTCTAAGATGAGCATTATAGCTGGACCATAGTGGTGATGAATGGCAGTCTATGGAGGTCATAGAGTGAGTATGGTGGTAGTTTTGGCTCACTTTGAGAGATGGCATGAGGCTACCTATAAAAGATGGAAGATGTGTGAAAGGTGGATGAAAAGTGGTGACCCACAAGCTGACGGCAAGTACAGGTGACGAGATAGCTCACCGTTTTGTGAGCATGGGTGAGACTCACTGGGGAATGATGAATAGTAGTAGTGGAGTGAATGGGTTCATTGGGGAAGCCATGAAGGTAATGAGCGCACACGAATGGGTCGATTAGGGAAAGCGTGTGTGAAAATACACGTAAAGGGAGCGTATGTGTTGGGGCGTCTTTAAGGTCATGCCTCCTGGACCTGGGCAAAGCAATTTAATGTCATGCAGCCAGGATGTACACTATGGTTTATGGTCATATAGCTCAGACCATAGTTATGCAGTTTAAAGTCATGCAATTAGGACCAAGCAGTTTAATGTCGTGCAACTAGACCTCCGCTATAGTTTACGATCATATAATTTGAACCATGATGCTGAGCCTTTAAATGTTATGTAGCTATGACGTAGACTATGGTTTATGATCATATAGTTCGGATCGTGGTTATGCAGTTTAAAGTCATGGAACTAGAACCAGGAAGTTTAAAGTCGTGCAACTAAACCTTCGCTACAGTTTAGGATCATATATTTTGGGTCATGACTATGAAGTTTAAAGTCATGCAGTGCGGACCACGGCTGTGCAGTTTAAGGTCATTAGTACGGATCATGGCTGTGCAATTTAAGGTCATGCAGCATAGACCACAACTGTACAGTTTAAGGTCATGCAGTACGGACCACAACTGTGCAGTTTAAGGTCATGTAGCACGGACCATTATGGGGGTCGCCATGTAGGTGAAGCTACATGGGGAATAGGTTTGTGGATAGTGCTGGAAGGTATTTTTCATCAACATGGGGCCCTCGCTCAATAAGGCCTAGCAAGTAGTAGAAATTCGGACAGTCTCAGAACATCCTCAAAACTAGTCAAGATATTCATGAGGTCACTCAAGAGTCTCCTTCAAAGTTTCATCGCATTTCGATATGTTTAAGGCAGTTTAGACGGAGAAACAGGTCTGGCAGAATCGACCTCTAGCACCTTGAAACGGACCCCTATAACTAAAGCTAGAACTTCAGCATCCCAAATAACTGTTGGAATACCACCATTGGATCCGGTACGGTTGAAAACACCTGAGGGTCAAGTTTCAGCCCAAACGGACATTCCAAGAAGAAGTTATAAGTGAAAGAGTAAACCAGGAGAAGCCGCACGCTATTCCCGTGCGGCCACCCTGCAATACTACACCATTGAAGGGACAGTCATGACCAGTGACTTTCGAAGCTCATATCTCACTCGTCCTAAGTCGGATCGCGTTAAAATTTGGTGAGCACGTTCGTCTAGTTATGACAAGCGATTCAATATGTGGCACACCCCGTGACAATACCCGAGCACGAAGAAACGCTAGAGAGAAGTTGCTGATCCATGAAGAAAAGTGCAGGAAATTTAACGGCGTCGTGCCTTGCTCAAGTGGCCAAATCATGTCGCTCACGAACCCGATCGGCTCGAGACCAATTCCATTGCAGGCGCAAGGTCTCGGGCCATCTCTGTCCCAAACCCCGTACATGATTAACTGTTGGATTTTTCACATCAAGCCGATGAACAGACTGTAAATTTTGTCGTCGAAATCCCTGATTCTGGCCAAAATTCCAAACTCACAAAATCATTGATCGGCCACGGAATGGAGTTGCATTTGGTGCCTCGTGATCGTAGTGGCATGCTCAGTGTGATTTACTGAAGAAAACATAGAAAAACATCAAGGAACGAACACATTATGGATCTGAAGTTTCAAGATCTACTCAAATTTCAAGTCACATGATCGTGCACCAAAAATACGATCCATGGCTCAAAGTTGGTACCAAATCGATCGCCATGCCAAGCGTTACAAGAAAACAATCATCTTACGATCAACCAGGCATCAGAACAACCCCGGATCAGCCATGCAAAATCACGCAAGTCCTAGAGCAACACAGGGACTGTTCTGAAATTCCATGACTTGTTAAGAAAGGGTAAATCAATCATTTTGGACCCTATTTTCTAATTTCTTTTAATTCAATTTAATCTTAATTTTTAGTAATTAGGGTTACTTTTAATCATCCACCCATGTTTGGGGCATACTTCTATACATGTGTATCATCATTGTATGTAGAAAGGAAAAGAAGAGCTAGAGGCATACACACACAAGAGAGAGTTTTACAAGTTTCTCTTTCTTACTATTGTGGTGTTACGTTTGAGAGAGAGTGAGGTGAGAGAAACTTTTGATTGGTACCTCTAAAGTTAAGGTAAACTTTCTCTCTCTTCTTTTTCTTTTCTTCTTCTCTCTGTCTTCTCCCCTCTCTTCTCCCTCTTCTTCGGTCGTGCACGGCAGTGGCAGTGTCGTGCATGCCTCTCCCTTAGTCCCACATGTTTTGCCTGGTGATGGCAGCGTCATGCATGAGTGTCCCTCCCTTTTATTCGTCTGTCTCTTTTTTCCAGTGAAGTCTGTAGATGGCATCGCCTATCACTGTCCACAGACGTAGCTGTGATGTCTCGGCGAAGAACCTAGACGACGAAGCTTGTTGCCGCCTGAAGAGGTCTTCCTCTACTGCTCGTCTAGCGGAGAGGGCGATACCTATCGCCGCCCGTTAGAGGTCTAGCGACACCCATCGTCGTCCATGAACTTCCTTCGTGCGAACCACACCTATCATAGTTCTCCTTACGTCCCGTGTCTATTATCGTGTGACTTTGGAGAAGCTATCGTCGTGAGCCTCGTCAGGAGCAGGTGCCATCCACAAGGGACGGGTCATCTCCTTGCATTGCCCATCGCGATGCCTATTGACATCCGGATTCCCCCTTCTCTTTGTCGTTTCATTTTTTCCCCTTCACCTCTTTCTCCTCTCACTTGACTGAGGGTAGACCTAGCCTTTCATCGACATGCCGACCTCGGTTTCCAGTAGTATTGTCGTCATGTTGGTCTTGAGAACCATGCCCGTCTTGCTACCACCCCGAGTTGGTAATTTTTGGTTGTCATGCTAGTCTCAACCCCACATCAAGCTCTCTTCTCTTTTCTATCTTTCACCAAACGTTGCACTTCATTGCCTTTTCATATGAACGTGTATTACCCTAAGACACGGGTGGGTCCCTTCGACCCACTTGTCTTACAAATTAACCATAGAAGTGTTGTGTTGAAAACCAAGAGAATTATAGGTCAAGGGAGGGGATTCCGAACCAGCTCAAGTAGCTGGGGGGCGTTCTTCGTGATCTAAGAGGTCGCCCACACGAGCCAACCCGAGTAAGTCCAGAACGTATCTAAATTTCCTCTCTCATTGGTTGGTGTACCTGCCCCTGTCTTCGAGTAAGGTTTCAAGAGAGCGATTTCAAATCCGGAGTTCACTAGAAACCCGAGACATGTACCGCCACATCACCTAGATCCGAAGGGCTAGATTGAGGCACTTAACCAACTTGGTGACTCCACTAGGGATTTATTACCCCTTAGTTGGTTCACTCTTGTTTGACCAATCTCCTTTTTTCTTTCTGCACTTATTTTTATGGCACCTAGGTTGTTCAACCCCTTATCCCTGTACTCATGGCTGTCCCAAGGAAGCAAGTCGCTCAAGTCTCCCTCCTTACTCTCCTTCTTAGTCAGGACTCACAATCCGGCTCCCAGATTCTCACCTGGATTGGTACGAGAGGGGACTTATAGATCGCCGGCTCCCCGCTTTCTCGCCCTGGTGGACTCTCCACCAAGGTCCCTTACATACGTAGTACGCCTGCTGCTGCACACCCTGCTACTGGCAAATCTCCTACCAGTCATACTGTTGTGGTACGCCGAAAGGCTGCCCTGTGCGAAAGGCAAGCAAATTGTCGTCGCTCTTGAGGTTCGCCGCAAGGCAACCCCTGTGGTCCTTCACTACTCTGAGCCTCCACACTTGGAGGGTCGGTACAAAGAGACAGAGGTTCTGAGGTCTTCACCCCTCGTACACACTCAAAGGCTCATGGTCTATCCACTCGAGCCACACCTCGGAGCAACCCTCATGTTGCCTTGAACTCTCAGGCCGTCTCGGGCAAAACCCTACATGCGCCATGCATTCGCTTTCCACAACAAGGGGCAGCGTTAGCTCTATGCCACCTCGAGCACAGGAGGGTCGACCGTTCCGTCTTCCCTCCCGGCACACACAGCTTCACCTTGTGAGAGACAAGCTCTCGCTCGTCCCTCATAAACACAGGCTCGTGAGTCTCGACCTCCTCAGGTCGAACCCAGTAACCGAGCCCAGGCTGACCCCTAAGTCACTCGGACAGCTAACCCTAAAGGTGCACTCTCACCATCCTTGTAGGTCCCTCTCGAATCCAGACTCAAGCGGAGTCAAGAACCAGCTTCTTCCTTTGCCACTTCCTTGAAGTTAGGTAAGCACCTCGAGCCCTGGTATTCAAAGGTCTTCTCTAAGAGTACCATCTTGAGCCAGCACCGGGTCAATAGAACGCCCGAGCCTCCCAAAGGAATTCGGAGCAAGGGCTTGATGTCAGACAGAGGCCTCCAGCCTCCAAGACAAGAACCCAAGCTGCCCTCCATCCTTGAGCCCCACTCCCTGCTCCAGCTCATAAACATGGCCCTCGCCTGTTTGAAGAAAACAGGGCAGCCCAAGTCTCAGGTTCGATTTTGGAATGAGGTTCACAACAGCCTTAAGATCAAGTAGAAAAGAGGCCTATAGATCCTGACCAGGGAAACCTCCAAGGAAGTTGAGGTCACCACCCCTAACGAACTCCTGCCTTGTAATCCATTCTTCCCTCTTGAAACTTCGGAACCTGAGCAAGCCCAGAAATACTGTTCAGTGATCACCACCCAGGAAGTCACGGTCCCAAGATTGTCAAGAACCGGTCCTCACAAGATCGGCATACAACGGGCAAGCTGAGTCCCTCCAGACTGACTTGCCAAGCACAACTCGCCAGCCTCGACAGTGCTCTGCATCACCTGACCCGAATGACTCTCTGGAGGAGCGGATGAACAAGTTTGAGGAAAAGATGCAAGCCATCCTCAGAAAGATGGAGCGCCTAGAGGCATCCAGGTCCCCTTCTTCATCTGATTGCCCGACCGGTGAGGACACAGCTCCTAGGAAGATTCCCCCTCCGGTCTCCCAAGACAGTGCCTTGTTTCGCTGAGTCTCCCAAATCGACATAGATGCTATGGTGCCCCATAGCCTCAAGAACATGGTCCCAGGCATGCAGGAGACGCCACCCTATCAAAAGTTGTATCCTTCGTACATTGACCAGGTGTCGTTTTCCCCGAACTACCAAAAAGGGAAACTCCCTCAGTTCAGTGGTACCGCGTCTCCTAATCAGCATACGGCCTACTTCCAAGCGGCCTGTCAGGAGACGGCAACTGCCGGACGTCTCCTCCTCCACCATTTCGTCATGAGTCTCGAAGGACCAGCACTCCAGTGGTATGCTCGGCTGCTGCCAAACTCGATGCACACTTGGCGAGAAATGGAGTAGTTGTTCTACCAATGTTGCTACAAAGTCCAAAGGAACATGGAAACCATTGAGCTCCTCACCTTGATGCAAGACCCTGGTGAGCCGGTTGACAAGTTCATCACCTGATGGAGAGAGTTGATGACCTTCCATGTCACCCCCATGGCCGAGAAGGAAGCAATCCATACATGCATACAAAACATGCTTCTCGAGATCACCCTACATGTCGAGGCATCCAATCCACCCCCCATGTCAGAGCTCATCTCTAAGGGAGTTTGTATCGATGGATTGTTCAAGCACCACGGCAACCCTAGTCAACAATCCTCTGGCTCAAACTCTTGCTCCAATAGTCGGGGCAATCAAAAGTCAGTGATCAGTGCGGCCGTCACCATTATTGACATCAAAGGCGCGGCTCCCCAAACTCTCGACCTCTCTAAAGCATAGACGCCTCAGGCCAGGGGCAAGCAGCATCCCTACAATGCGGTCCCGCCTCCTAAAAACAGTAAGCAGAACGACTACTAAACCCAGCACCAGAATAAGGTTTACCCTTTTGACACGGAGTGGACCCCAACACTGCTCCAACTACTATTAGAACATAACACGATCTAGCTGCCAGAGGTCACCACTGTAGAGTTGCCGAGGCAGGAGTCGAAGGAGAAATATTGTGCCTATCATAGGAGAGTAGGCCACCCCACTCACGACTGCTACAAGGTCAATGACACTATCGAGGCCCTTATCAACAAGGGACAGATAAAGCTTGAAGAGTTGAAAAAGGCATTCGAGGCAGCTGAGGCATCTCACATAGTCAGGATCCAAGAGGACGACGGGGCACCCACTATCCTTCGTGCATTTTTCTCTATAATGCTCAAAGAAGGGATCGCCACCCCAAAGCCGGCAAGGCAGCCCAAGCTCTTGCTTCTAGGGATCGAGAACCTCTGGTGCGCATACCACCAGATACGAGGTCATGACATCAATGAGCGCACAGGCTTCCAAAACCTCTTGGCAAAAAAGATGCAACAGTGCCATGAGGTCCAGGACGACCCGGCAAGACACCCTCAGGTCCCTTTTCCTACCCCCCGATGCATGCCTAGTAAAATACTAAGCAAGACCCTCTACTGGCCCTCTTTGAGGTAATGCCCCAGCAGGGTCTTGTCACCCCCAAGTCAGCTAGATAGCCTAAGCGTTTTGCCTGGGGCACAAAAAAACTCTGGTAGTGTGGGGTCACGAACTCAAGGAGTGCATTGCGTTCGAGGCCATAGTTGTAGAGAAAGTCCAGCAAGACCACATCGTTTGTGCAGTTCTCTCATAACATGTCCAAGCCCTCACTCCCATTCAAGAGGAAGCCTCGCTACAAGCCCTTCATGAGCATGCACTAGACCTTTCAAGGCCCTCGACCTCTCAGCCCAGGGAAGTCTACCATGGGTGAAGTAGGCACAATCCACCAAGCTAGGGCCACTCACTAGTCTGATAGGGTGGTGCAAACACCCCCTCAGGGATCCCGAAGGAGACGGCGAGCACCTAGGTCAACCTGCCGAAGGAATCATCTTCCTCAGCCACTACTCGAGGAAGAATTCCTCAGGCCCCTTCCTCCGCTACCGACCTTGCAAGACTTCATCCCAGGCGCAACTCGCCTCATCTTATCATCCAATTAGGTAGATGACCCTGAGTTATCAATATCTCAAAACTAGGGTTTCTCCCCTTTCTATACCCCTCAGTACCGAAGACTGCTACCGACAAACTCGGAATGACACTCTAATCCCTATCTCTTGATGGTGATAAGACCAGGCCGAGGTGGGCCATGCTCAAGACCCAAAGCATCATCGTCGCGCGCCTGGTCAAGACTTGTGTTGCATGCCTCATCAAAAGGCTAATGTCGCTCCCCATCAAGACTTGTACCGAGCACCTCGACCAGAGACTGTCACCACGCCTCGACCAGAGACTATCACCTTGCCTCGACCAGAGACTATCGCCGCACCTTGACCAGAGACTATCGCCTCGCCTTGACCAAAGACTATCACCATGCCTCTACCAGATACTATTGCCGCGCATCTCATTTAGAGATTATCGTCGTGTGTCTCGTTTAGGGGTCACCGTCATGCATCTCGTCCATAGATCACTGCCGCACGAAACATCAAGGGCTACTGTCACGTGCTTCACTAAGGGACCTAACGCATCACCTAGGCTTACTGATGCATGTGCCATCCACACTTGGTGCCGCACTCATGACTTGGCACTCGCCTCTGGACCAATCGTCCCTCATCTTCAGGAACTTCATTCCCTGCATCACAATCTCACTCCTCAAGGAGCCCAATCTCCGGTGATCACTCTATTCCCCCATGGAGTCACATCCCCTCACCGCTACTGTCACGGTCTGCGCTGCATGACCTTAAACTGCACTGCCACAGTCCATGCTGCATGACCCTAAACTGCACAGCCATAGTCCTTGTCACATGACTCAAAACTGTACAACCATGGTCCGAACTATATGACCTTAAACTATAGCCGAGGTCTAGTTGCACGACCTCAAACTGAAAATTCTTTGTCACACGACTCAAAATTGTACGACCATGGTCTACGGTCTGCGCTGCATGACCTTAAACGACACTACCACGGTCCATCCTGCATGACCCTAGACTGCACAGCCATAGTCCTTGTCACATGACTCAAAACCGTACGATTATGGTCCGAACTATATGACCTTAAACTATAGCGGAGGTCTAGTTGCACGACCTCAAATTGCAAAGTCCTTTCACACGACTCAAAACTGTATGACCATGGTCCAAACTATACGACCCTAAACTATAGCTGAGGTCTAGTTGTACGACCACAAACTACATGGTCCTAACTGTATGACTTTAAATTGCATAGACATGGTCCGAGCTAAAAGACCCTAAAACTGTAACGCGCGGTAGTCCATTCGCATAACTCCAACTAGACCCCCAGTGGAGTTAGTTGTATGCAAGGGTCATACTCACCCCATCATCTTCAGAGAGTTAAGGCCACTCTTACCCCTTCAACCCATGGTGGGATTCATCTGTACTCTATCCTATCAAAGTTCCATGCACACCGATATTTATTATCCCCGTGGAGTCACACTGGCCCTCCTAATCCTCAGTGAAGCCTCTCCCGTTTACTACTCCTCATAGGGTCACCACCTTCATCTACATTTCTTCGTGTGTGTATAGACTTAAATATCTTTATCCCCAGGGAGTCAGAATGTTATCCACATACCTACCCCCCCATGCAGCCCTACTGACATGGCGATTCGTACTCAATCCATGCTGCATGATCCTAAACTGCATAGCCATGGTCCAAACTATATGACCTTAAGCTATAGCGGAGGTCTAGTTGCACGACCTTAAACTGCATTACCTAAAACTGCATAACCATGGCCCAAGCTATATGACCTTTAAGCATAGTGCACATCCTGACCGTATGACGTTAAACTGCTTTGCCCACGTCTAGGAGGCGTGACCTTAAAACATGCCCCTGTTAACCGCACACCCTTTTCATGTGCATCTTCATGCATGCTTTCCCTAACCGACCCATTTGTGTGTACGTACCCTCTTCTTAGTGAGCTTACGTAGGTGCACATGCCCTTTATGGGCATCTCCATGCATGTCTTCCCTAGCCCGCGCATTTGTGTGTGCGGGCCACCTTCACCATCTTTCATCATCCCCCAGCCAGTCTTACCCATGCTCACCAAACAGCAAGCCATCTTGGCACCCATATTCACCGTCAGTTAGTAGGTCACCACCTTTCACCTACCATCCAATCACCTCTCTATAGGCCCCAAGCGAGTCAAAGTCATCACTAGACTCACTCTGTGGCCTCTACAGACTGTCATTCCTTACTGTTACAGTAAAGTTGTATAACCCTAAACTATAGTGCGCATCCTGGCCGCATGATGTTAAAAGGCTTCGCACAGGTCTCAAAGGCATGGCCCTAAAACACGCCTTCTCAAAAAAAGGGGCATGGTGTACACTTAGATAAGGGAACGTCATGAGTAAAAATGACGGACAGGCATGGTCATGAAACCATGAGTAAGAGAGTTTCATGGAAAGTAAAATCCAGGCACGGTGAACACCCTAAAGGGCACTGTGACTAAAAATGGATGAAAAGGGTGGATATGACCACAATTCATGGGTAAAAGAGCCCAAAAATAACAAAAGTTGGTGAAAACCGTCTTCACGGTGCCATATCTCCTGTTCAAGTGAAGACCCACGAAAGGGAACTTGGACCGACAAGACAAACTAATGCACAACTAGCGCCTCAGCTGACATTCAATTTCCAAATGGTCACGATGCTACTAAGGTCTATCTAAAATCCTCAAAAGCCAACATCCAGTCGCAGGCCAGATGCATCGTCAAGGAGTGAGAGCCCCACAAGATCTCCCTAGTTTCCACGGCTCGTCAAGGAGTGAGAGCCCTACAAGATCTCCCCAGTTTCATGGCTCATCAGGAAGTGAGAGCCGCATAAGATCTCCCCGATTTCATGGCTCATCAGGGAGTGAGAGCCACATAAGATCTCCACATAAGATCTCCCTAGTTTCATGACTCATCAGGGAGTGAGAGATGCATAAGATCTCCCCAGTTTCATTGGCTTATCAGGGGATGAGAGCCGCATAAGATCTCTCCAGTTTCATAGCTCATCAAGGAGTGAGAGAACAGAAGATCTCCCCGGTTTCATAGCTCATCAATGAGTGAGAGCCACTTAAGATCTCCTCAGTTTAACAACAACAAGAGTCCTTGAGGGTGAGGACGATGACCAAAATATCCCTTCAAAAATGCTAAGAACCATCGCGAAGGAAAGAAACTGATGAAGCCAGGGTCTAACCTACCACAGGCTTCAAGGTAGTCTTCGCCAACCCCACAAGCCTACATGGGATCAGACTTTCGGGTTGGTTCAAAAGCCTCCGACTGGACCCTGCTAGATGGGACCTACAGAAGATACCTTGAGCATCAAAAGCAAACCTGGTGTAGTAGCAAACAATGCCGATCAAAGGTTCGTAGCATTTGGCCTTTAAAAAAGGCCTGGTTCTGTACGAGGAGGTCTTGACAAAGGTCTTATGCTCCAAAACCATAGATAGTCCTCGAGGGTGAGGACGATGACCAAACGATCTCTCAAAAAATGTAGACAGAGAAACAGTTCCGACAGAATCAGCCTCAAATTGTTGTGGGACCACCACCATTAGATTCAGCACGATGGAAAACCCCCAAGGGTTAAGGTTCAGCTCAAACAAACATTCCAGGCAGAAGTTATAGGCGAAAGAGTGAAACAAGAGAAGCCGCACGTTATTCCCGTGCGGCCACCCTGCAACACTACACCATTGAAGGGACAGTCATGACTAGTGACTTTTGATGCTCATATCACACTCGTCCTAAGTCGGATCATGCTCAAATTTGATGAGCATGTTCGCCTAGTCAAGACGAGCGATTCGATACATGGCACGCCCTATGATGATACTCGAGCACGAAGAAAAGCTAGAGAGAAGTTGCTGATCTACAAAGAAAAGTACATGAAATTTAGCAGCATCGTGCCTCACTCGAGTGGCCAAATCACGCCATTCACGAGCCCAATTGGTGTGAGCCTAATTCCATTGCTGACATAAGGTCTCGGGCCATCTCTGACCCGAACCCCATACCTGATTAATGATCGGATTTTGCACACGAAGTCGATGGAAAGACTGCAAATTCTGACATCGGAATCCTTGATTCTGGCCAAAATTCCAAACTCACAAAATCTTCGTTCGGCCACAGAATCGAGCTGCGTTTGGTGCCCCGTATCGTAGTGGCATGCTCAGTGTGATTCAGTGAAGAAAACATAGGAAAACATAAAGGAACGAACTCACTATCAATCTGAAGTTTCAAGAACTACTCAAATTTCAAGTCACATTATCGTCCACAAAAAACACGATCCACGGCTTGCAGTTGATATCAAATCGATTGCTATGCCGAGCCCTATAAGAAAACAATCATCTTACAATCAACCAAGCATTAGAACAATCCTAGATCAGCCATGCAAAATCATGCAAGTCGTAGGGCAACATAGGGACTGTTTTGGAATTCAATGACTTGTTAAGAAGGGGCAAATATATCATTTTGCAACCAATTTTTTAATTTCTTTTATTTCAATTTAATCTTAATTTCTAGCAATTAGGGTTGCTTTTGATCATCCACCAATATTTGGGGCATACTTCTATATACACATATCCTCATTATACGCAGAAAAGAAAAGAAGAGTCAGAGGCATACACACACAAGAGAGATTTTTCACTTAATACAAGTTTCTCTTTCTTACTATTGTGGTGTCACGTTTGAGAGAGAGAATGAGGTGAGAGAAACTTTTGATCGGTACCCTTTTGGTTGAGTTAAACCTTCTCTCTCTTCTTTTTCTTTTCTTCTTCTCTTTCTCTTCTCCCCTCTCTTCTCCCTCTTCTTTGTCCGAGTTCCTTGCATAGTTCATGCAAGGCAATGGTAGTATCGTGCATGCCTCTTCAATGGTCCCACAAGTTGTGCATGGTGATGACAGCGCCATGTAGGAGTCCCCCTCCCCTTCTATTCGTCTGTCTCTTTCTTCCAGTGAAGTCTGTAGATGGCATTGCCAGTCGTCACCCACAGACGTACTTGTGACGTCTCGGTGAAGAACCAAGAAAGTGAAGCTTGTTGCCACCTGTAGGGGTCTTTCTCTATTGTGTGTCTAGCGGAGACAACGATACCTATCGCTGCCCACTAGAGGCTCAGGCGACACCCATCGCCATCCGCGAGCTTCCTACGCGTGACCGGCGCCCATCGCCATTCTCCCTGCATCCCGTGCCTATCGTCTTCGACCTAAGAGAAGCTATCGTAGTGTGCCTCGTCATGAGCTGGCGCCGTCCACAAGGTATGCATTGTCCCCTTGCAATGCCCACCACAATGCCTATTGACGTCCGGATTCCCCCTTCTCTTTATCATCTCGTTCTTTCCTCTTCACCTCTTTCTCCTCTCACTTGACTGAGGGTAGACCTAGCCTATCACTGACGCACTGACCTCGGTTTGGAGTAGTGTTGTCACCATGCTGGTCCTGAGAACCATGCTTATCTTGCTACCACTCAGAGTCGGTAATTTCTAGTTATCATGCTAGCCTCACCCCCATGTCAAGCTCTCTTCTATTTTCTATCTCTTACCGAACCTTGCACTACATCCCCTTCTCATGTGAACGTGC
>NW_006494789.1:4932040-5096815 GCF_000471905.2 Amborella trichopoda
CTTACAAATTAACCAGAGAAATGTTGTGCAAAACAAGAGGATTACAGGTCAAGGGAGGCTATTCCAAACTAGCTCAAGTAGTTGGGGTGCTTTCTTTATGATCTAAGAGGGCGCCCAGGCAAGCCAACCTGAGTAAGTCCTGAATGCAGCTGAAATTCCTCTCTCATTAGTTGGTATACCTGCCCTTTTCCTCGAGCAAGGTTCCGAGAGAGCGATGTCAAATCTCGAGTTCTCCAGAAACCCGAGACACATGCTGCCAGATCACTTAGATCTAGTGGTTGAGATCGAGGCACCTAACCAGATAGCAATCTGACTCCCTGGGGATAAAGATCGTTAAGGCTATACACTAGTAGAGAGATTTAGATGAAGATGGTGGCCCTACAAGGAGTGGCAAGCAAAAGCGGACTTCACGGGGGATTAAGAGGGTAAGTGTGAATCCCTGGGGATGATGAGCAATTGTGTGCATGTAACTCTATTGAGAATGAGAGGCTAGAGTACAAATGCAACCCCAGTGGGGGTAGTGGGTCTCAATAAGGTGTGACTCCTACTGGGATGTTGGTGTGAAACAGGCCCACTCGGGATTGAAGGGGTAAGCATGACTCCCTTTTCTTTTGCATACGCCTAACTCCACTGTGGATGTTGATGAAATACACTAGATAAAGGGGTGCGTCCATTTCACAGTTTAAAGTTATACGTGTGGACTATTTGTCGTGCTTATCGTTTTACTATAGGGACGTGTGATATATTTTTAAGGTCTTGTAGCTTTGACCATGGCTACGCAATTTAAAGTCATGTGACTAGGACCATGCAGTTTTAAGGTCTTGCAGCAAGACCTTCGCCACAGTTTAGGGTCTTATAGTTTGGATGATGCAGTTTAAGATTGTGAAACTAAACCGTGGCTGTGCAGTTTAAGGTCATGCAACATTGACCATTGTGTGAGTCGCCATGTAGGTGATTCGTGAATGGGGTAAATATGATTCCACGCAGATGATAGGCCGGAGCACAGGTGTAAACACACTGGGGATAGTGGTAGAACATGTTCTGCAGTAACGGGGTCTACCACATGGGCACGCATGATATGAAGTGGGGTCACGAGTAGTCCAAGGTGCATGATGGAGGCTTAAGCACGTTATGAGTGGTGTAATTCAACTGGAGAAGTGGAGGCCAGGAGGGTCTCAAGGTAATGGTGATGTGTGGAATGGGTACAATAGGTGGCGAAAGTGCCTTATCATATGTAAGGATATATAGTTGAGACTGCAGTATACCTCTTTAAGATATTGCTTTGTAGAGGCAGGCACATTCCTTGCATGCTTTGCTTTGAAGCCTCACAGTTGAAATTGTGGTACACCTCTTTGTGATACGGCATTGTAGAGGTGATCGCATGCCTTGACGATTGCATGCTATGCTTCAAAGCCTCACAGCTGCAACTGTGGTACACCTCTTTGATGTATGGCTTTATAGAGGAAGGCGCAGGCTTTGACGGTTGCATACTATGCTTCAAAGCCTCACAGTCGGGACTGTGGTACACCTCTTTGAGATATGAATTTATAGAGGTGGGTGCATGCTTTGAAATGCATGTTTTGCTTAGAAGCCTCACAGTCACAACCGAGGTACGACTTGATTAGGGAGGACAAGTCAGAGGGGTGGTGTCCTTTAACCGGGGGCTTGTGAAGAAGGATGTAGTAGGAGATATGTAGGAGGGTGTCATACGGTAACCCATGGAAACATGTAGGAACATGAAGCAGTTTATAGTCATACGAATGGACTATATGTCATGTAGTTTAACATCTTGTTATAGGGACGTTTGACATTTTTACTCATGATGACCCGTAGGGGAAGATTAACACGGCCGTCGTTTGAGAGTGAGTGCCCCGAAGGGTTTTCACCACACCCCCTCTATTTTGACAATCTTGCCCACAATTCCCTTGCGGGTTTTCACTACGCCTGTCTTTTTCTTTTTGACATGCCTTACCCATGGTGGCCTTTGGAGGTGCACACCATGCCTATCATTCATTTTTTGAACTTTTTACCCATGATGCCTGTGCGGGTTTTTGTCATGTCAGTCTTCTTCTCTTCCTTTTGTGGAAGCGTGTTTAAGGTCATGCCACCGTGACCATCAATTTGACGCATTTTAAGGTCATCCGCAGAGACTTGAGGGCACTTCGAGACCGTCTGTTGTGCAGTATAACGTCATGCAACTAGGATGTGTGTTCTAGTTTAGGGTCATATAGCTTGGACCGTGCAGTTTAAGGTCATTCAACTAGACCTTCGCTACAGTTTAAGGTCGTATAGTTTGGACCATGCAGTTTAGGGTCGTGCATCTAGACTGTAGTGTTTAAGAAAACCTTCAATTTGAATTGCCTTGTCGATCATCTTGGTGAATGTATTGGGCCATGATGAAGTGACATAACGAGCCAATTCTAGGTGCATCCCATCGATGCAGTACTCTATCTCTTGCGGCTCACCTATCGGTGTGGCCAGATTGTGCCACCTTTCGATGTACTCGATCACTGGGTCGTGTGGCTTTTGTTTCACCTCAAAGAGTTCAAAGAGTTGCACTTTTTTTCTATGTCCCAGAAGCGCTTAAGGGACTCTTCCACCATTTGTGTCCATGATGAGATTGACCGTAGTAGTAACTGAGAGTACCATTTGAATGCTGCTCTTGCAAAGGTTCCCACAAATTGCCGAAGCAGTAAGTGCTCATTGTTTGTTGTATTGCCACAGGCTGCAATGAAATGGGCTAAATGAGCTTGTATTGTCAAACTTGGGGAAGTTGAGTCTTTGATAGCCCGGTGAAAATGGAGTTTGGCCAACATACACTGGGTAAGGCTTTTGATAGCGATTCAGCTCTTCCATCACTGAGATACTGTAATGAGGGAGTCGGTGGGGAAGAGATCGGTAATGAGGGAGGCATGGGTGGGAGTGTCTCTTCTTATGATGGTGTCGTTTCGATGACCAGACATGGAGGGCTTGGTGGCCCAAGGGGGTACGGGACACCAATACCTCTTGGCGCAAATTTTCCATTGTTTAATCTTTTGACCTCGTCTCAGCTTGTAATGGCCTTAATGTGGCCTTGAGTTGCTCAATCTCGTCTCCATAGGATTTTAGTACTTCGTTGATCACTATAGCTTCAGCTACCATACTTGAGGACTCTTCTTCTATTTTCTCATTACATGCCTTAGAGCATACAATTTTGGGTTTGACTGCTGTTGTTTCAACAACATCATTGGAAAGGGTCATTGGGCCTTCCCTCAGGCCTACTTCATTTTCCAAGGCTCGGGTATCCTCATCATCTAATGAGAATGTGAAACTCTCAAAAGACAATGAGGTCACATCATCATCATTGAGGGAGCATTTTTCAAGATATCGGAAGAACATGTGATCGTCCTCATAAGGAGCCATAACACTTTCAAGACATGAAGCCCATATCTGGTCAGCCTCATAAAGAATCATGGCGTCTTCGGGAGCTTGAGGCGTTATTTCATTGGGGTGGTCAACAAAGGGAATGCTGACCATCTCATCCTCTATTATGGAATGATTTTCCTCCAATGAGAGTGACGAGATCTCGTCAGAGGTAGGAGTCATTGGTGGATGAGGACGAGGGATGTCACCACATCAGAATTGAGCTTTTCATCACTTAACGGGAATGTGAAACCCTCATAAGACAAGGGCTTACTGTCATCGTCAAGAGCGCACATGCAGCACACATGACATGGGGGAAGCATGCAACTGGCTTTTCTGGGAATCATGAGGCCTTCAGGGCATGGAGGAGCCATATCAGTGGGGCTGCCAACAGGGGAAGTGCAATTCATCCCATCCAGTACTGAGAAGTGGCTTTCCTCGAATGAGAGTGACGAACTCTCATCAAAGGTAAGAATATCTGGATGAGAGAGGGTGAAGGAGGCCACATCATTAGAACCATCCAGAGGGGATGGGAGTCCATCACTTCTTCGAGATTCTAGGACAAATCCCGATGAAGTTCGGGAGAAGGTGAACGACGGCAAAGTCTCTTTCTTGTTTATGAGATCAATCTCAACAATGAGCTTTTGGGACCTTTGAAGGAGCTCAAGAGTACTGGTTCTCTTTTAAGTTTTATTCGGGGACCTGGGATGTTGAGGCAGACTTTGAGAGGAGCTGATGGACAACTTTCTTACATCATGGGAAGAAGACCAGTCCCTTCATGATTCAAAATTTCCACCACCAAGGGGTCATGAGCAACGCCCTCAGTGGGTTTCACTTCCGTCTCACCCGAGTCACCAAGACTGCCCTGCAGCGGTGCCTTCTGGCTCATCATGATTCTAGGGGAAACTGATTCGAGTTTATGAGTTGCCTCGAGTTCAGTCTGCTCGAAGAAGACTTTGCTCTCAGTGCCTCGACTTGAGAGGGGCTCAGGAGTTTCATCGGGTGATGACTCAACTAGCTTGGGGTCACTGGGGTCAGACTGGCTCGTTGCCCCATCTAGAGGCTCACCCTTGCCCAGAGTCAAGCTTGGATCTTCATAGATAACCAGCTTCGTCATGCCCCGATCAATCCTTCCAGTGTTCATCTCATGTCATCCTTTTCCAACATCATCCGCATCAAGGGGAATGAGAGAGGGAAAAGGGCTCTCATCTTTGAAAGGGAATTCTTCAATCAATTCTTTTTCTTTGCCCTTGAGCAGCGCTTTCAATGTCTTGGTCTCTCGGCCCCATTTCCGAGCTTGACCATGATTTCCCTTCTTCATGACCAAGTAGTACTGCCTTTGAGCAAAGGCGAACTGTTCTTCCAACCCATTGACTTGATTACCCTTGGAATAGGGTGGAGTGGTAGATCCATGAGTGTGTGCATGGTACAAAGATGTGCTCTGGGCGGGCAGGGGGATTGGCACGTGTACACCCTCTGCAGAAGGACTTTGGGTGACCTGGTGGTTAACTCGGGCTCGAATAGCATGTCCGGCCTTAAAAGGCCCGGTGCCATGAGCATGTGTGTGCGATGGAATGGTCGTGTGACCATCCCTCACAGAGTGAGGAAGCATGTGCTGGGAGGGGGTACTAGGAGGTTCCCCCTCATGTGCTCGAGCAGAGGTAGCAAAAAGGCTGCCTCGAGTGATGCAATGCATATGCAAGGGGTGTGCAGGGCTGGTCCAAAGAAGAGCCAAACCCTGAGGGTGTCCCGAGGTAACCTGAAGGTTGCCCCGAGGATGTGCAAGGAAAAGTCCAAGAAGAGCCGAGCCCTGACAGTATCCCCAAGTAACCTAAGGATTGCCCCGAGTGGTGCAATATGCATGTGAAAAGGGTGCAAGGCTAGGTCCAAGGAGAGCTGAACCCTGACCGTGCATCGGGGTAACCTGAGGTTTGCCTCGAGTGGCGAAGTGTGCATGCAAAAGAGGTGCAAGGCCGAGTCCAAGAAGACCGGAACCTTGATCGTGTCCCGAGGTAATCTGAGGGTTGCCTCTAGGTGTAGCTAGAATGGATGGTCCACTAGTTTTGGTGGATGTGTGTGAGGTGGTGGCTTTAGAGCCACCTCCTCTTGATGTCGAACCTCTTACTATAGGGGCCCAGAGTGATAAAGAATGGGGGGGTAGCCTCACGATGACCCGCAAGAGCAACAACAGATGAACTGTCAATCGTGGGAGAGGGATGGGCGGTCTTCGGGCTGCCCCAAGCAGTAGGACCAGCAAGTGAGTTGTCGGTAGTAGGGTGCGTGGTGTGTGTGGTGACATGCATGTCACCAATGCAAGGTGCATTGACGAGGTCTGCCAATGCAAAGAGGTAGGGAGTGAGGGACTTTTAGGTCCATCCTCACCTCTATTCAGGTGATGACCTAGGAGCACGACACAGGGTCGATGCTCTTGAGAAAGGTCGAGAACAAGGGTCACAAAACCTGTTCTCGATGAAGACTCACAAGTGCGGGGATCACAAAACCCGTTCTCGATGAAGACTTATGAGTGCGGGGATCAGAAAACTCCCGACTCAGATGAAGGGGTTAAGCAACCCCAAAGACAGGTGTGTGTATAGTGAGCAGGAATAAAAAGAAAGGAAAGCCAAACAAGAACAATCCAACGATGGGGAAGCGAGTCCCCAGTGGAGTCGCCAAGCTGGTTAGGTGGCGCGATCTCACCCTTCGGGTCGGGTTGACCTGGTGGTGTCGTTCCGGGTTCGAGATTGACCTGGGACATGAGATCACTCTCTCGAAAACTGTGTAAAGAAGACGCGGGCAGGAGTACCAACCGATGAGAGAGGAATGGGGGTCGTGAGGCGAGACTTACCTCATGTGGGTCTGTGACACACTCGGTCTGGCTCGCGTGGGTGCCCTTTTAAATCATGTTGGAAAGATCCCCAGGCCTATGGCTGGTTTGGAATCGCCTCCCTTGATCTATTTTCTCTTGTCCTACAAACATACACACACGCATTAAAAATACAGACAAGTGGGGCATAAGTCCCCACATTGTGCTGATGGTAAATGAGATGAAATAAAATGAGAGAGATGAATTAAAATAAAGTAAGATTAGAAGATGGAGTTCAGTTGAAATAAAAATAAAATAGATTAAAATAAAATGAAGTAAAGGAAAATAAAATAAAAAGGATGGAAGAAAATAAGATAAGATAAGATGATTAAACTAAAATAAATGAGTGAAATAGAGTAAGGTATGATAGGATAAAATAAGTGAAATAAAATAAATAAAATAAAATGGAATAAAGGGAATTAAAATAAAATGAGTGAGGTGAGAAAGGTAAAATAAAGGAAGGGTAAAATGGAATATAATAAAAGAAAGGGGTAAAAGAAGTGAAATGGGATGGTTTGAAAAAAAAAGAATTTTGGTTGAGGAAGAGAAAGTTGGTTTATTGTTTTTTTTAAGTGTTAAAGAGAGAGAGATAGCTTTTTGTTGGTTACTGGATGATAAGAGAGAAAGAAAAAAGGGTATTGGTTTTTTAAAGTTTAAGAGAGAGAGAGAGAGCTTTTGTTGGGTTAGTTGCATAAAAAACCGAGAAAATTGGAACGACAAAAAAAAAAGGGCGTAGTATGAAACCTTGACGAACCGAAAAGATGGTTTTTTCACTCGTGTTTTTTTTAGTGGGTTCTAGTGAGAGAAAGGAACAGGGGAATGGGAAAGTGGGAGGATGGTCGGGCGCTGCAGGCAGGAAGAAGTGGACGGGTGAAAAAGATTGCAGAGGGTGGAGCGTGGCTGCAGCAGCTGATG
Organism: Amborella trichopoda; assembly: GCF_000471905.2. The sequence goes on from NW_006494789.1 coordinate 4,939,221, forward strand.
AGAGGTGGCGAAAATGGTGGACGAGCTGCAGCTGGTTGCATGGAGTTGGAGAGAGAGAGAGCAGTGAGCTGTGCACCGCAGCGTGAGCGTGGTCGCGCACAGCAGGGGCGTGTGAGGAAGGTGGCTCGTAGCCTGGTTAAGAGAGGCGGAGGTGGTTGACGACAGAGGTAGAGTCAGCAGGGAGCGAAGAGGGAACGAGGTGAGAATTGCTGCTGGTTGCAGCAGGTTGGAAGTCGGTTGCAGCAGAGCGGAGATGAAGGTGGACGCAACAGAGTGGAAGAAGGACAGGGGTGGAGAAGAAGAAGCGACAGTGCAAAGGTGGAAGAGATTGAGGTGTGCGGTGCGGCAAAAGGTAGAGGACAGCAGGGTGAAAGGACGGGTGGTTGGCTGCAATTGAGAAAGACGGAGGTTGCTGAGAGCAGGGGAGGGGCTGCAATTGAGAGAAGAGGAGGTGGCTGAGAGAGCAGGTGGAAAAGGGCGGCAAAGAGAGGTGGAGATGGGGAGATATGGTGAAGGCAAGGGTCACGGGAAGAAGAGGGTAAGGTGGCTGGTGAGTGGTTGCAGGTGAGCCCATGGGGAAGGTCTCTGTGGTTGGGTGTAGCATAGGGTTATTGCAGCGCAAGCAGGTTGAGGGAGAGAAGAAGGAGCAACATGTTGTTTAGTGCGACAATGGCCAGGAAGATGGGAAGCTTGGCTGTAGGAAATGGAGCTCTGTAGCGTACACGGCGTTGGTGTAGGCCTGGTCGCAAACGGCGTTCGAGTAGGATGGATCGCACACGGCAATAAGGTTAAGAAAGGGACGCACGGCGATAGGGTTAGGAAAGGGGCGTACGACCTGACAGACACGAGACTGCGATGAGGGAAGAGGAGTACGCACGGCGATAGATCCCAGTCCCAGTCGCATGGCGATACGTTAGGTTCACGCCGCGTTAGGGGAGGAAGGAATTGAGGTATGGTGGTCTCACGGGACCATGGGATGTGTGACGGAGTCATCATGCGGGTGTACCAAGAAAAGGTGACGTAAGCATAAAAAAAAGAAAAAAAGGGAAAGATAGAACAAGTGAACCCGAAGGTGCACAAGGGGGAAGTTGTCAGGCAAATAGCACAACGAAAACAAGAAGAAGATAAATGGACTTGAGGGACCACCAAGAGATAGATAAGAAGGGTGGTCATGAGGGACCATAGAGAGGGAAGGAGAGGAAGAAAGAGTGAAGCACCGACTGCGATAGGCTTCCGCCATTTGTGAAAGAGAAGGGAAAAAGAGGGAGAAAGAGAGAAACGTTAAGTTCAGGGGCACCGACCCAAAAATTTCTCTCTCCTTCCTCCCTCTCCCAAGAAGTGGCCCAAAAATAAACAAGATAAAAATTTTATTAAGCAAGTGAAGGATCCTTGTACAATGAGAGTATGTAGTATATATAGTAGTGTGCTCAAATATGGGTGGATAGATCAAAATTAAACATAATTGTCAAAAATTAAGATTTAATTGAATTAAGAGAAATAGAAAAATAAGGTGTAAAATGATAGATTTGCCCCTTCTTAACAATTTGTGGAATTTCAAAATAGTCCCTGTGCTGCCTTAGAATATGCATGATTTTTCATGGAAGATCCGGGATTGTTCTGATGCCCGTTTGATCGAAAGATAATTGTTTTCTGGTAAGGCTCGGCATGGCGATCGATTTGATACCAACTTCGAGCCATGGATCGTGTTTTTAAGGTACGATAGTGTGGCTTGAAATTTAAATGAATCTTGAAACTTTTGATCGATTGTAATTTATGTGATTTATTTCCTGGAACACACTGAGCATGCCGTCACGATCGCGGGGCAACAAACGCAGCTTGATTCCTTGCCCAAATCATCATGTACGACGTTCGGAAAGCCTTACGCACGAGATGGAATTTGTTTCACACAGATCAGGCTCGCGAGCGGCGTGATTTTTCTGCACGAGCGAGGCACGAGGCTATCGATTTTCTTGCACTTTCTTCACGGATTAGCAACTTCTATCTAGCTTTTCTTCGTGCTTGGGAGTCATCGAGGGTCGTGCCATATATCGAAACGCTCGTCTCGACGAGACAAACACATTCCATCAAGTTTGATCATGATCCGATTTTAGACGAAGGAGATATAAGCATCGAAAATCACTAGTCAGGACTATCCCTTTAATGGAGTTGAGTTGCAGGGTGGCCGTATGGGAATAGCGTACGGTTCCTCCTTTTTCGCTGTTTCACTTATAACGTCTTCTTGGAATATCCGCTCAAGCTGAAATTTGACCTTTGGAGGTTTTCAACTGTGCTGGATCTAATGGCAGTGGTCCCATAATAAATTGAAACATCGAAAATATAGCTCTAGTTATAGGATCCATTTAAGGATGCTAAAGGCTGATTCTGTCGAAACTGTTTCTCAATCTGCACTGCTTTAGTCATGTCAGAATGCGACAAAACTTGGTAGGAGATTCTTGAGAGTCTCATGAAGATCTTGGCCAATTCTGGGGCTATTATGAGACTATCGAAATTTCCACTGTTTGTTAGGCTTTATTGACCGGGGACCCATGATGATGAAAAATGTCTTCCAACATGCACAACCTTAAACTGCATGGTCCAAGCTATATGACATTAAACTATAGCGGAGGTCTAGTTGCACGACCTTAAACTGCACAGTCCTCGTTGCATGACCCTAAGCTGCATATCTACGGTCCAGCTGTACGACCTTAAACTGTAGTGTACGTCCTGGCCGCATGACATTAAAAGGCTTAGCACCACAGTCCAAACTATATGACCTTAAACTATAGCGGAGGTCTAGTTGCACGACCTTAAACTGAATGATCCTAGTTACAGGACTTAAAATTATATAGCCATGGTCCAAGCGACAAGACCTTGAAACTGTAGCGCACGTCCCTATCGCAAAGACGTTAAAACGACACGGCAAATAATCCATGTGCATGACTTCAATCTGTGAAATGGACGCACCTCCCTCATCCTCAATAGGAGTCACATCCGTATAACGGCCCATCATCCCCCATGGAGTTAAGGCCATTCTTATCTCTCCAATCCCCAGTTGGGTTGCCCCTGTGCTCTGGCCAATCGTTCTTAGCGGAGTTACATGGATACTATTGCTCATTATCCACGTGGAGTCATGCTTACCCCTTCATTCCCCTTGGGTTAGTCGCGCACCAAGCTATCCTATCCCCAAGAGTTGGTTTACTGTCCCACGAGCCATGGAGTTTCATCTTCACCTTAAGGAGTCGTACTTGTCTCCTAATCCCCAGTGAAGTCTGCTTCTCCATCTAAATCTCTCGTTAGTTTTAACCACTTTTATTTCCAAGGGAGTCGGATTGCTATCCACAAACCTATACCCCGTGAATCTTCACCTACATGGTAACCCACACATTGGTCTGTACTGAATGACCTTAAACTGCACAGCCATGATCTAGATGCATGACCCTAAACCACACGGTCCAAACTATAAGACCATAAACTGAAGCGGAAGTCTAGTTGCACGAACTTAAATTGCATGGTCCTAATTGCATGACTTTAAACTACATAACCACGGTCCAAGCAATATGACCTTAAACCATAATGCACGTCCTGGCCATATGACGTTAAACTGCTTTGCACAGGTCTCGGAGGCATGACCTTAAATGTGCCCTCACCCATGCGCACACGGCCTTTACATGCATCTTCACGCACGCCTTCCCTAATCGACCCATCCGTGTGCACACACCACCTTCATTGATCTATTCACTTCACTACTATCATCCATTATTCCTCAGTGAGTCTCACCCATGTTCACAAAATGGTGAACCAGTCCGCTATCCATACTCGTCATAAGCTAGTGGGTCACCACTTTTCACTTTCCACGCATACATTATCCATCTTTCATAGGTAGCCTTGTGTCATCTCCCCAAAGTGGTCCAAAACCACCATCATACTCACTCCATGGCCTCCACAGACTACTATTCATCACCACTACGGTCTAGCTGTATGATCTTAACTTGTAGCGCACGTCCTAGCCGCATTACTCTAAATACTCCTTCACAAAAAAAAAAAAGGGAAAATAATGGGCAAGGTGTATACCTGTACAAGGAAACGCCATGAGTAAAAATGACGGATGGGCATGGTCACGAAACCATGAGTAAAAGAGTTTCGTGAATAAAAACTCGAGCACGGTGAAGACCCCAAAAGGGCACCGTGAGCAAAACCTGATGAAAAGGGTGGACATGTCGGAAATGGGTAAAAATACCCCGAATAATAGGAAGTTGGTGAAAACCCGCAAAGGGCGCTTGGACCAATAAAGCAGGTCGATATAGCATCGCTGCCTCAACCGGCACCCAATTGCCAAGTTGGCGTAATTCTAGCTAATGAAGTCCACACCAAATCCTCAACTGCCAGCATCCAATCACAACATAAAATGGCTCACCTGAGAGTGAGAGCCTCATAAGATCTCTCACACTTCAACAACAAAAACATAACGAGTCCCTGAGGTTGCGGGTGATGAACAATAAATCCCTCAAAATTCTATAGAAGCTCACGAAGGCAAGAAACTGACAAAAGCATGGCAAAACCTGCCAAAGACTTCAGGGTGATGCCTCGCCATGAGGCCGCTTCGCCAAAATCCCCCCTAGTCGACAAACCCAAACCTTCGAGATAGGCCGACCAAAAAGCCCTCGACTGGACCCCGTAGGATGGGGCTCACAGAGGTACCCTGATTGTCAAAAGCAAACTTGGTGCAGCAGTAAACAATGTCCATCAAAGGCTCATAACACTTAGCCGCCAAATAGACCCGATTCTGGCCAATGAGGTCCACACAAAAGCCTCAACGGTAAGAATCTCAAATAGTCCCTTGAGGGTGATGACTTCGACAGACCCCTCAAAGTCGCTTCTCCCCCCAAAGTCTCCACCGATGAACCTGTACATTGCATCCAAACGTCTGAGAGTCCTAGTTACAGCATTGCATGAATCTCCTCGGCATTCACATAGTCCTATGGTTAGGAAGAAAAAAGAAATAAAGCCAGAGGAAATTTTCTTAATATTGTCCCTCTCGCTTCCCTCAAAGCACAACATTTGTCGAGGCATGCTTTTTGAAAATATTTTTAAGCACCATGGGATCCCCGATGTGGAATAAAAGGGAGAAGTCGGTCAATAAAGCCTGACAAACAGTGGAAATTTTGACAGTCTCATAATGGCTCTAGAACTGGTCAAGATCTTCATAAGCACATTAAAAGGGCACCTACCAAGTTTCATCGCAATCCGACATATCGAGGGTAGTGCAGACTGAGAAACAGTTTCAGCAGAATCAGCCTCTAGCACCTTGAAACGGACCACTATAACTGGAACCCTACTTTTGGATCATCAAATGGCCGTGGGACAACCTCCATTGGATCCGGCATAGTTGAAAACCACCAGGGGTCAAATTTCAACTTAAACGGATACTCCAGGAATAAGTTATAAGCAAAAGATCGAAACATGAGGAGTAACACACTATTCCTGTGCGGTCACCTTGCAACTAAACTCCATTAAAGGGATAATCACGAACATTGACTTGCGACACATATATCTCACTCATCCGAGATCGGATCACACTTAAACTTATTAAAGCGTGTTCGTCTCGTTTCGATATGTGGCACGCCCTGTGACAATGCTTGAGCGTAAAGAAAAGCTAGAGAGAAGTTCCCGATCCGTCAAGGAAGTTGCAGGAAAATCAGTAGCGACACGCCACACTCGAGTGACCAAATCATGATGTTGGCAAACTCGATCGACGTGAAACCAGTTATATCGCATGCATACAGTCCATGGCTATCACTGGTCTGAACCCCACACATGATAAAGAATCAGATTTCGCATACGAAGCCGATGAAGTGACTGTAAATTTCCAGCTCCGAAATTTCAGATTCTAACCAAACCTCAAAAGGTGCGAAAACTTCGTCCGGGCATGAAATTGAGCTGCGTTTGTTGCCACGCGACCGTGACGGCATGCTCAGTGTGATCCAATTAGGAAATCACGGAAAAATATCATGGAACGAGCACACCATTGATCCGAATTTTGCAAGATCAATCTAAATTTCAAGTCGTATGATCGTTGCTTAAAAACACGATCCATGGCTCGAAGTTGGTATCTCCATACCGAGCCCTACAGGAAAACAATCATCTTTCGGACAAACGGGCACCAGAGCAATCCCAGATCATCCATGAAAGATCACGCTTGTCATAGGGCAGCAGCAAGGACTGTTCTAAAATTTTTCCAATTGTTAAGAAGGGGCAAATCAGTCATTTTGCACCCTATTTTCTTATTTTATTTAATTCAATTAAATCTTAATTTTCAGCAATTAGGTTTAACTTTTGAAGACCGAACTTTGCTTAGTAAAATTTCAATCTTTTCTCATTGTTGGGTAGCATCTTGAGAGAGAGAGGAAGGAGAGAGAAAATTTTGGGTCGACACCCCTGGGCTTAAGGTAAACATCTTTCTCTCTCTTCTCTTCTCTCTCTTCTTGTCTTTCTCTTCCGTCTAAGTGTTTCTCAAAGGCTGTGCACGACAGTGGCAGTGTCGTGCATGCCTCTTTCTTTCTTTTTCTCCTTCTTGTGGTTTCACAGGTCATGCATGGCGATGATAACGACATGCGCGAGTTTCTTTCTCCCTCTCGTGATTCGTCTTTATTTCTCAGCGAGGTTCGCGGACGGTGCTGCTTATCATCGTTTGTAGGCATATCCTTGGTGTCCCGCATAAGTGCAAACGTCGATGCTCATTGCCGCCCTCAGGGGACTCACCCTGTTGCGCACCTATCGTAGACGGCGATGCCTATTGCCACCCCCGAAGGGTCGCTACAATGCCTATCACCGTTCGCGAGCTTCTCTTGCGTTCCATGCCTATCGCCGTGCATCTTACCAAAAGCTATCGCCGCGAGCAAGGGACGTGCTGCCTTCTTGTGTTGTCAACGGAGATGCCTATCGCCATATGCAAGCTTCTCTTGCATCCCACGCCTATCGCCATGCGCTTCACGAGAAGCTAGCACTGTGCATTTCAAGAGAAGTTGTCGTTGTGCTCTTCACCCGAAGCTATCATCACCCACAAAGGGATGTGTTGCCTTATCGTGTTGCCAATGGCAATTCCTATTGCCGCTCGTGGAAGGATGTGCTGCCTTCTCGTGTTGCCAATAGCGATGCCTAACGCCGTCTGAAATTCACTGCCTACCCCTTCCGCTGTGAGAAGCACTGTTCAGTGCCGTCCAGGGGCCGTGACACTATTACTCCACGGCTGTGGGTGGCAATGCTCAATGCCGTCAGAATCCTCCCTCTTCGCTGTCTCGCCCCTTCTTTCCTTTTCTTTTCACATCATTCTCTCTTGACTAAAGGGTAGACTCTCTTTAGCATTTTCGTAGCGGTCTGGCTGTCAGGCAGTATTGCCGTTGTGCTGGTCCTGAGTACCATGCCTATCTTGCTGCCACACCAGATTAGGACAGTCATATCGACCTTGGTTTCGAGTAGTATTGCCGTCGTGCCAGTCCAAGTTACAGTGTCCGTCTTGCTATCACTTTGAGTCGGTCACTGTACTGGTCCAACTATCATGCTAGTCTCGTCCCCTTGCCAAGTTCTTTTTTCCTTTATTTCTTTATTCGAACCTTCTTCTTCATCACTCTAATTTCTCACCTTCAAAAGAATGTACATTGCCATAGGACAAGGGTAGGTCCTCTGGCCCACTTGTCTTTCAAGTTAACCATGATAGTGTTGTACAGAAAACAAAGAGATTACAAGTCAATGGATGCGGCTCTGAACCAGCTGAAGTAGCTGGGGGGCTTTCCGTCGCGATTTAAGAAGGCGCCCATGTGAGTCAGCCCCGAATAAGTCACGGACCCAGGTGAGGTTGGTCCCCACCTCACATATCAAATTCCTCTCTCACAAATTGGGCTTTTGCCCTTGTTCTGCGAACAAGGTTCTCGAGAGAGCGATCTCAGTTCAGAGTCTTCTGACCTCGAGACAAGTGTCACCTGATTACTAAGATCGGGGTAGGCGAGATCGAGGCATCCGTCTATCGGCATCTCCTGAAGTTCTTTAATCTTAACAGGCTCAATATCCAGTTCTCGATATTGATAATGAACCCTAGAAATGTCCTCGATCTTACGTTGAAGGCACACTTTAGGGGATTCATCTTGAGCTGATGAAGACAAAGCCGCTCGAACACCTGTTTGTTTGAAGACATTTTTCAGCACTTTGGATCCCTGATGCGGAATAAAAGAGAAGCCGGTCAATAATTTCCTGACTTACAGTGGAATATTCGATAGTCTCAGAGTTTCTCCATAATGGATGAAAATCTTTCCAAGCACTTCAAAAGGCCACCTGCTAAGTTTCGTTGCAATCCGACATGTCTAAGGCAATGTAAACAAAGAAACAGTTTCGGAAAAATCAGCCTCTAGCACCCTGAAATAGACCCGATAACTGGAACGCTATTTTTGGTACATCAGATGGTTGGGAGACCACCGCCATTGGATTCGACATGGTCGAAAACCCTTAAGGACCTCTAGGGGTCAAATTTCAGCTTAAACAAATGTTTCAGGACAAAGTTATGGGTAAAAGATTGAAAAAGGAGAGGCCGCACACTATTCCTACGTGCCCTCCCTGCATCAATCTCCATTAAAGGAGCCTGGTTTTCACAATAACAAACAGCAACTTTTGGGACTCATATCTCTCTCATTACGAGTCAGATAGTTCTCAAATTTTGCGAGCGTATTTATCTCGTCAAGACGAGCGTTTTGATATGTGGTACGTCTCGTGATGATGCTCGAACAGGGAGAAGAGCTAGAGAAAAGATGACGATTCGTGACAAAAGTTGCAGAAATTCAGTAGCGACACATCTCGCTCGAGAGGCCATATCACGGCGCTCGCGCATCGAATTAACGCGAGACCAGTTCCATCGCGTGCGTAAGGTATGAGTCAACCTCTGGGCCAAACCTCGTACGTGATGGACAGTCGGATTTCTTACGCGAAGCCAATAAAGTTGTTGTAAATTCTGGCTGCTGGATTTCAGTTGTTGTAAATTCTGGCTGCCGGATTTCAGATTCTGGCAAAAAATCCATAAATGGAAAATCTTCATTCGTGCACAAAATCGAGTTGCGTTTGGTGCGATGCAAAACGATCGTGATGACGTACTCAATATAATTCAACAAATAAATCATCAAAACACATAAAAAAACGAGCGCAATCTCGATCTTAAGATAGTAAATTTCGTGCAAATTTCGTGTCGCATGATCGTGAGTCCCGCATGACCACTGTTTCCCTAACGTTTCTTCCTATCAATGTTTGCAACCCATCTTTCCTATTGCAATTTGCAACCCACCTTACTGGCGTTCGTGCAACCCACCTTATTGTTGTTCATGCAACCCACCATACTGCCGTGCGTGAACTGCACCCTAACGCCGCGCGTGAACTCCACCCTAACGCCATGCGTGAACCAACCCCTATCGCCGGGTGCGACCAACCTCTCCCCATAGCCGTGCACGACCGAAGTCAATCGCCGTGTGCAGCCAACTTCTTCCCGTCGTCGTGCGTGACCAAAGTCTATCGCCTTGCGCGGACAACCTCTCCCCATCGCCGGGCGTGACCAAAGCCCACTGCCGCACATGACAACTCCTGCACATCATTCACCCAATCTCTGCCCCATTGCTGCCCCTCTCTTAACCACACACACCCAGCTCCGTGCGTCGTTGCTGCCCCTTCCCTGCCTGTGACCAACTCTGCTGCACCCGGTTGCCATCACCTCCTTCCCATTCAGCTGCGCCTCAGCCCCTCTATCTTGGCCCAGCAGCAACCAATTTCTGCCATCTCTCTTAAAACTCTACTCCACCATCCTCTTCTTACGAATTGCAGTCATTAGCTGCAACCAATTCTCCCCATCTCTCAACTACCTTCGTCTCTCCCCCAATAGCAGTCATTAGCTGCAACAAAGTCTCCACCATCTTCTCTACCCATTCTCCTCTTCTAACCAGCAACCCATCGTCTCCCTTTCTTCTCAGCCATCCTGCTTTTCTCCCTGTTATGGTGTCCTCACCTCCACCAATCTCATTCCTCTTTCCTCCACAGCTGAGCCCACCCAAAACTCAGCTCTTTCTTCCACCTCTCTACCAACAATTGCAGCTGTTCCAACCACCTAGCAGCAATAGCCACAACTTACAAACTCTCTGCTACTAGCACTCACCATCCACCACACCCTCTTCTACCTGTCACCCTGCCCTTCACCATATCTCCCCATCTCCACCTCTCTTTGCTGCCCCCAACCATCTCGTCTCAGCCCCCTCTCCTTGCTACTCACACAGGCACCATCCTCCTCGTACCCCAACCAGCAGCTAATCACCTCCAGCTGTTGCTCTCTCGCTAATCCTCTGCGGTACACGCAGCCCCTCCTCTGCTCTCAGCCACTTCCAACTCCTCGCACCATCGGAACCAGGTGGCAACCCGATCCACCACCCCTCTCGCTGCAACCTATCCTCAGCTACTGCAGCCATCTCCGCAACCTCTCGTCAGCTGCTGCACCCATCGCAACCATCTCTTTCCACCTCAGTCTCCACCTTCCGGCTCCCTCATCTCTGCCGTTCTCTTTCTTCCCCATCTTCTCCGCATCCTCGTGCTCTTCTCTCGCTCAAATTTTCAGCAATATCGTGCGTCCCATTCTTCTCCCTGCAACGTCAACCTCTCGCTAGAGCATTCCCCCTTTCCCTTCTTTTCACTCCACTTTTCACTGCACATCGTTCAACATCAAACCCTCTTTTCACTCCACGTAACCAAATCACTGTTTCTTTTTTTTTTTTTCGTATAATACGTCACCTCCTTCCATTTAAACCCAACAATCACCTTCCTCTCTTTCTTAATTACGTTACCTTCTTTTCGTTCCTTTCTTCTTACTGTCTCATTGCACTCAATCTTATTCCATTATATTGTATTTAACACTTTTATTTTTGTTTTTTTATTTTATTTCTTCTGATTTTACTTCATTTTGTTCACCGTACTTTATCCCATCCTATTTTTATTTCTCTCATTTCCCTTTATCTTATTTTATTTTCTTATTTTACTTCATATTATCTAATTTTTCCCCCACCCTATTTTATTTTAGTAATTTTATTATCTTATTTTACTTTATCTCATCCCATGTTATTTTATCCTTTTATTTTTATTTTACTTTACTCCCTTTCAATTTTTTTTTTAATTCATTCATTTACCCATTTCATTTCATTTTAATTCCATTATCTAATTTTATTTTTATTTTAATTCATCTCTTTTACTTTCTTTTCATCTCATTTTCCATCACTCTTATTTCATCATCACTTTTATTTCACTTTTGTCTCTTTTGGAAGAGCTAGCGAGAGTCAAGCTAGTCTTCACCTCCCATCTTTCTCTCTTTTGATCGTTTGAACAGAGGGTAGGTGAGCCTAGTACTCGTGCGAGTCTTGTCGTTGAGTAGTTTAGCCGCCGTGACGGTTTGAGTTATCGTGCCCGTCTAGCTGCCACGTGAGACTAGCCGTTGCGCCAGACTAGCCGTCGTGCCAGTCCTGTCGTCGAGCAATATTGTCGTCGTGCCGGTTTGAGTTACCGTGCCCGTCTTGCTGCCACGTCAAACTAGCTATTGTGCCAGGTTGTACGATGTTGGTTATGTCGTCAAGTAGTATTGCCGCCGTACCTGTTTGAGTTACCGTGCATATGTTGCTACCACGTCAAATCAGTCATCGTACTGGTCTAGCCACTGTGCCAGCCGAGCCACCCGGTCGAACTTCTTCTCTAACCTTCATTTCTATTATCTCTTTGCTTCTCTCATTCTTTACGATAAAATATGTACCGATAGTCCCATGTCAAGAAGATGCCGGGTGACTGTCGAATTGACACGGATTCTCGTGTGTTAGTTTTCCATTTCTTCCTTGAGTACACACACACGTGTGTGCTCGCCCTTTAACAAGGTGGGGACCCATACCCCACTTGTATGTACTTTTAATGTGTGTGTATGTTTGCAGGAAAGGAGAAAACATACCAAGGGAGGCGATTCCAAACCAGCCACAGGTCGGGGGGGCATTCCAACGTGAGCTAAGAGGACGCCCATGCGAGATAGCCCAAGCATGTCATGGACTCACGCAAGGTAAGTCCCACCTCGCGACCCTAATTCCTCTCTCACCGGTTGGTACTTCTGCCCACATATTCTTTACGTGGTTCTCAAGAGAGCGATCTCAGGTCCCGGGTCCATCTCGAACCAGGAACTACGCCACCAGGTCAACTCGCCCGGAGGGCGAGATCGAGGCACCTAACCAGATTGGCGACTCCAATGGGGACACGTTACCCCATCATTGAATCGTTCTTGTTTGGCCTTTCTTTTCTTCTGTTTCTTGCTCACTATACACACACCTGTCGTTGGGGTTGCTCAACCCCTTTATCAGAGTCGGAGGCTTCATAATCCCCGCACTCGTGAGTCTTCATCAGGAGTAGGTTTCACGGACCTCGTTCCCGACCTTTCTCTTGCGCATCGACCGTATGTTGCGCTCTCAAGTCTTCACCTAGATAGAGGCGAGGATGGACAAGTCCCTCACTCCCTACATCCATGCATTGACGGAGCCAATGCCCCTTACATTGGTGGCATACATGCCACCACACACAGCATGCACCCTGCTACCAGCGAGTCACTTGCCTATCCCATTGTTCGAGGCAGCCTGAACGCCGCCCCTCCCTCTCCCGTGACTAACAGTTTATCTGCCGTTGCTCATGCGGGTTGCCGCGATTCTACCCCCCATTCTCTCTCACTACAAGCCCCTGTAACAGGATGCTCGACACCAGGAGGAGGCAGCTCTGAAGCCACCACCTGTCAGGGTTCGGGTCTTCTTGAACCTAGTTCTGCACCACTTTTGCATGCACGCTGCACCACTTCGGTGAACCCTCAGGTTACCTCGGGACACTGTCAGGGTTTGAGTCTTCTTGGACTTGGCCCAGCACATCCTTCACATGAACATTGCACCTACTCAGGGAAATCCTCAGATTACCTCGGGACACTGTCAGGGTTCGGGTCTTCTTGGACTTGGCCCTGTACATCCTCGGGGCAACCCTCAGGTTACCTCAGAACACTATCAAGGTTCGACACTTCTTGGACTCGGCGCTGCACACCCCTTGCATATGCACTGCATCGCTCGGGGCAGACTTGTTGTTGCATCTGCCAGAACACATGAGGGGAAGTCCTAGTCCCCCTTTCCACCACATGCTTGCTCACTCTTTGAGGGATGGTCACACGGCCATTTTGTCACACACACACGCTCGCAGCACCAGGCCTCCTACTGCCGGACATGTTACTCGAGCCTGAGGTGAACGTCAGGTCACCCGAGGTTCTTCTGCAGGAGGCACACAAGCGCCAATCCCCCTGCCCGCACGAAGCACACTTATGCAATGTGCACACATGCATAGATCCAAAACTGCTCTGCCAATGACGAAAGCCCTTTCTTTTCCCTAACTTCCCTTGATGCGGATGATGTTGGAAAAGCGTCGAATGAGGAGAACACCAAAACGGTTACTCGGGGCATGATGAAGTCAGTTATCTATGAAGATCAAAGTCCCACGCAGGGCAAGGACAAGCCTATGAACAGGGCAAAGAGCCAGACTAACCCCAATAGCCCCACCAATTCTTAGTCAATTGTACAATCATCTGATCAGACGCCTGAACCCATTCCGAGTTAGGGCATCGAGAGAAATGGTTACTTCAAGCAGATTGAGCTCGGAGCAGCTCGTGGGTTTGAATCGATTTCCCCTAGACTTCTATTAAGCCCGAAGGCATCGCTTCGAGGCAGCCCTGGTTCCTCAAGTGAAATGGGAGCCGAACCCACTGAGAGCAGCGTTCACGACCCCTTTATAGTGGAGAGTTTGATCCATGAAGAGACAAGTCCCATTCCCATAATCCAAGAGAGTGATTCATCATCTCCCCTCTACCCTAACATCCGGCTCCCCAAGATGAAGCTGAAGAGAAAACTAATACTGCTGAGCCACTGCAAGGGCTTGAGAAACCCATTGTCGAGATTGACCTTCAAAATAAGAATGGGACCCTGCCACAGGCCACATTCCTTCTGTCTTTCCAGGGATTCATCACAGAATCTCTGACACATGATGGACAACCATCTACTCTCCTTGGTTCTAATCATGCTACTTCCCTCGCTTCCTATCCCCCAGACATTCTTACCTCTGATGAGAACCCCTCACTCTCATTCAAGGAAAGCTGCTCCCTATGGTAGTCCTATTGAAGTGGCCCCTTCATGCCTTGAGAATGCCACAACTCCCTGCAAAGCGAATTGCCTGCCCTCATTATGTCATGAATGCTTCATGTGTCCTCTTGAAGATGATGATGGAGACTTGTCATCCTGTATAAGGTTCACGTTCTCTCATAATTGTAAGGAGCCCTCAGGTATGGCTAGTGTCGAAACCATAGTGATCGGTAAAGTACCAGAAGCTTATGAAGATGAGATTGCGCAGCTTAAGGCCACATTAAGGCAATTATAGGTCGAGATGAGGTCGAAAGATGAAATGATAGAACCCTTGCATCAAGCAGTACTGAAGTCTTATAAGTTTGAGCGTACCTCCTCAGGGCACCAGGTCTTATTTATCGTCTTTCATGCACTGCTCCTAGACATCGAAACAAGGACATCAAGTTATGAACTACCCCCACCCTCACCTCCCTCACTGCTAGTCCCTTCTCCATCTTTTCTTCGGATTGAGAACGGAGGACTAGTAAAATGTATGGTGGCCAAAGCATCAAAAAGATGCGATGCCTCAATGATAGGAAAGTCGAATTGCTTTCAGAAACCTCCCGTAGCTTATGTAGATCAGACTTTATGGCCACAAAGAGATCAAAGACTCGATATCTCCAAGAACAAAATCAAGCATTTCCCAGTAAAAACCCGACACAAGAGTTATTCCTTTGGAAAGTCCATGATCCCCAAGTTGCTTGAAATTCTCTTCTCAAAGGGGGTGATTGAACTACCTGCATCGAAAAGGCCGAATGAAGTCGGGAGGGATGACGAGCCCAATTATCTCCAGTACCATAAGTTACTTGGTCACAAAACTGAGGAATGTTATACCACCGGAGACATCATCCAGAATTGCATAGACATGGAAACAATCAACTTCAGGCCTGATTCTACTAGTGATCGAGTGCCACACACGATCCAAGCTATACGACCCTAAACTATAATACATGTCTTAGTGACACGACGTTAAACTGCACAACATACGGTCCTGGAGGCAAGACGTTAAACATGTCCTCAGGTCTTAGTGGATGACCTTAAAACATGCAAAATTGATGGTCACGACAGCATGACCTTAAACACGCTTCCGCAAAAACAAAAAGAAGAAGAAGAAGAAGAAGAAGAAGAAGACAAACATGACGAAAACCCTCAAGGGCATCATGGGTAAAAATGTCAAAAAAAATGACAGACACGTGTTTGAACACATTTTTTCAGCACCTTGGGTCCCGGTTGCAGAATAAAAAGAGCAGCCAGTCAATAAGCCTTGAAATACATTGGAATTCCTAATAGTCTCAGAATTTCCCCAGAAAGGGTCAAAATCTTCTTAGGCACTCCAAAACGCCACCTGCCAAGTATCGTCGTAATTCAACATGCCTAAGGCATCGCAGACAAAGAAACAATTTTGGAAAAATCGGCCTCTAGCACCTTGAAACGGATCTTGTAACTAGAACTTTATTTTTGGTGCGTCAAACAGCTATGGGTCAAGTTTTGGCACGGTCCAAAACCCCTATGGGTCAAGTTTCGGCACGGTCCAAAACCCTATGGGTCAAGTTTCGGCTTAAACAGATCTTCCAAGACAAAGTTATAGGTGAAACATTAAAAAGGGGTACGCCGAACGCTATTCTCGTGTGGCCACCCTGCACCAATCTCCATTAAAGGAGACTGTTGTGCATAGTCCCGAGCAGCAAGTTCGAAGACCCATATCTCACTCATTTCCAGTCAGATTGTGCTCAAATTTTGTGAGCGCGTTCCTCTCATCAGGATGAGCGTTTTGATATGTGGAACGAATCGTACCCAAGCAGGGAGAAAAACTAGAGAGAAGTTGGTGATTGGTCAAGATAGTTGCAAAATATTCAGTAGTAGCATGCCTCGCTCGAGCGGCCATATCACGACGCTCGTGAACCCGATCGACACAAACCAATTGCATTATGTGCATAGGCTCCGATGCTATGCCTGGTCCAAACCTCACATACGATGAACAGTTGGATTTGGCACACAAAGGCGTCAAAGATGCTGCCGATTATGGATGTCGGATTTTAAAATTCCAGTCGAAACCCAAAAGTGGTGAAATCTTCAATTGGGAACAAAATCGAGTTGCGTTTGTTGCAACATAATCGTGATGGCATGCTTAGTGCAATTCAGCAAAGAAACCAAGAAAAACCATCAAGAAACAAGCACACTGACGATCATAAGTTTTCAAGATCTATGCAAATTTCGAGTCGCATGATCGTGGTCCTAAAATGCGATCCATGGCTCAAAGTTAGTATCAAATCAATCGTCATGTCGTGCCTGGCAAGAAAACAATCATCTTTTGGCCAAATGAATGCCGGAGCAACCCCGAATCATCCATGGAAGATCACACAAGTTCTAGAGCAACAGTAGGAACTGTGAAATTTCATCTATCGTTGGGCAGGGGCAAAATAATCCTTTTGCACCCATTTTTAAAATTTCTTTTAATTCAATTAAATTGTAATTATCATCAATTTAGGTAGGTTTTAGGCGCAATTCTATTAGTACATGTTAAACACAACTGTCAAAGGACCCTTGATTTTTCAATCTTATCAATAGAATTTGAGAGTTTTTACGTTGAAATCGTAGGCACGTCTTGGAGAGGGAGAGAGGAGAGAGAAGCAAAGGTTCGGTATCATTTGGTGAAGGTAACTTTCTCTCTCCTCCTCTCATCTCTCTCTCTCCCCTTATCTATATCTCTTTTTCCTTTTTCTTCTCTTTCCTTTTCTCTCCTCTATCTTTCCTTTCTTTTTCCTCTCTTTTCTTCTCTCTTTGTTCTCTTTCTCTTCTCTGTTGGCGGAGCCTATCGCTAGGCGTGATGTCTTCCTACTTCTAAGACATAAAAAGTAAGTCAAGTCTTAACTCGAATGGTGGGTCGGGCCTCTGTCAAAGTTCCCTTGTCTCCATCTGTGTCATGGATGGTGGAAACTCATTGCCGTCCTTGTTTTCTCTCTCCTCTTAATCCAGTGTCATAGATGGTAAAAGCTCATCGCCATCCATATTTTCTCTCTCCTCTTCTTTTTCTATCATAGATGGTAGAAGCTCATCACCGTCTATTTCTTGTCTGTCTTCTTATCTCCCATGTAACGGATGGTGGAAGCTCATCGCCGTTTATGTCTTCTCTCTCTTCTTATCTCCCATGTCATGGAAGGTGGAAGCTCATCACCATCCATGTCTTCTTTCTCTTCTTATCTCTCATGTCGAAAGCTCATCATCGTCCATGTTTTATCTCTCTTCTTAATTCTGTGTCATGGACTGGAGAAGCTCATCGTCGTCCATATTTACTCTCTCGTCTTAACCTTGTGTCATGGACGATGGAGGTTCATCGTCGTCCATATTTTCTCTCTCTTCTCAATCCTATGTCATGGACGGTAGAAGCTCATCATAGTCCATGTTTTCTTTCTCCTCTTATTTCTCTATCATGGATGGTGGAAGCTCATCACTGTCCATTTTTTCTCTCTCTTCTCATTATTATATCATGGACGGCAGAAGCTCATTACCGTTCATGTTTTCTCTCTCTTCTCTTTCCTCTATTATGGACGATGAAAGCTCATCGTCGTCCATGTTCTCTTCTATCTTCTCTCTCATCGTCGTGCATGTTTCCCCTTTCTCTTCTTTTTCTCCTTCTTCCTTCTCTCCCTTCTTTATTCTTCTTCCTTTTCTCTTCTTTCTCACTGCTCCTCTCTTCTTCTTTTTCTCTCTCTCTTTCTTTTCTTCTTATCACATGCATGCATCGGTAGTACTGTGCATGCCTCTCTTTCTCTCTCTTCTTTCTTCTTGCCCTCTTGATTGACTAAGAGAGGCTAAGTTAAACACTGCCATGGTAGTCTCATCGTCTAGCAGTATTGCCGATGAGCTGATCTTAGTCACCATGCCCGCTTTACTGCTATGATAGGCTAGCCATCGTGTCGGGCTAACCAGTGATCATTTTTTCGTCTAGTAGTATTGCCATTGTGCTGGTCTAGTTACAGTGCCCATATTGCTACCACGCTGGGTCAATCACTTGCTGGTCTAGCTATTGTGTTAGTCTAGCCACCTAGTCAAATTCCTATCTTCCTCATTCCTCTATTCTATCTCTTTCTTCTTCTCTCATCTATCCTCTTACTCTTTCTTCTTTTAGATGTGCACACCTGTGTACATTCACTCAAAGACAAGGTGGGTGTTTGAAGACATTTTTCAGCACCATGAGTCTTCGATGCAGAATAAAATGGAGAAACCGGTCAATAAAGCCTGACAAACCGTGGAAATTTTGACAGTCTCAGAATGGCCCCAGAACTGGTCAAGATCTTCATCAGGACTCTTAAAATTCTCCTATCAAGTTTCATCGTAATCCAACATGTTTAAGGCAGTGTAGACTAAGAAACAGTTCCGACAGAATCAACCTCTCGCACCCTGAAACGGACCCCTATAACTGGAACCCTAATTTTAGAGCATCAAATAGCTGTAGGACCACCACCATTAGATCTAGCACTGTTGAAAACCCTTAGAGGTTAAATTTAAGCTTAAACGGACACTTTAGGAAGAAGTTATGGGTAAAAGATCAAAACAGGAGGAGCTGCACACTATTCCCGTGCGGCCACTGTGCATCTAAACTCCATTAAAGGGAGAGTCACGAATAGTGACTTGTGATGCTCATATCTCACTCAACCCAAGTCGGATCACTCTCAAATTTGGTGACCGTGTTTGTCTCGTCAAGACGAGCGTTTTGATATGTGGCATGTTCTGTGACGATGCCCAAGCACGGAGAAAAGCTAGAGAGAAGTTGCTAATTCGTGAGGAAAGTTGCAGGAAAATCAGCAGCAACACACCTCGCTTGAGTGACCAAATCACGACGGTCGTGAACCCGATCGACATGGAACCCATTGCATCGCGTGTGTATGGTCCATGGTTACCACTGATTCGAACGCCACACATGATAAACGGTCAGATTTTGCACTCGAAGCTGATGAAGTGGCTGCAAATTCCGACACCGAAATTCCAGATTCCAACCCAAAACTCAAGACTGCAAAATCTTCATCGGGGTACGGAATCGAGTTGCATTTTTTGCCACACGATCTTGACAGCATGCTCAGTGTAATACAACGAATAAATCATGAAAAAACATCAAGAATCGAGCACACTATTGATCGAAACATTTTAAGATTCGCACGAATTTCAAGTCGCATGATCGTGGCTTAAAAACATGATCCATGGCTCGAAGTTGATATCAAATCGCCATGCCGAGCTCTACAAAAAACAATCATCTTTTAGACAAACTGGCACCAGAGCAACCTCGGATCATCTACGAAAGATTACGCACGTTCTAGGGTAACAGTAGAGACTGTTTTGAAATTCCATGAATTGTTAGAAAGGGCAAATCAATCATTCTTATTTTATTTAATTCAATTAAATCGTAATTTTCAGCAATTAGGTTTAGTTTTGATCAATCCACTCATGTTTGGGCAAAACTCTATATATATCACGTATTATCATTGTACATGGACCGAACATTTCTTAATAAAATTTTTATCTCTTTTTATTGTTGAGTCAAGTTTTGAGAGAGACAGGAAGGAAAGAGAAACTTTAGGTCAGTACCCCTGGGCTTAAGGTAAATCTCTTTCTCTCTCTTCTCTTATTTCCTCTCTTCTTCTCTCTCTTCTTCTCTTTTTTCTCCTTCGTCTGAGTTTTTCTCAGAGACCATGCACAACAGTGGCAGTGTTGTGCATGCCACTTTCTTTCTTTCCTTTCCTGTGGTTTCACAGGTCGTGCATGGCGATGGCAGTGCCATGCGCGAGTTTCTTACCCCTCCCTTCATTCATCTCTATCTCTCAACAAAGTTCGCAGACAGTGCTGCTCATCACTCCGTAGGCGTATCTTCAACGTCCTACGTAAGCACAGATGATGATGGCTATTGCTGCCCACATGTGTCTCATCCTGTTGCACGCCTATCACAGACGGTGATGCCTATCACTGCCTGTGAAGGGTTGCTTCAATAATTATCGCCGTCAGTAAGCTTCTCTTGCGTCCTGCGCCTATCGCAGATGGTGATGCCTATTGCCGCCTGCAAAGGGTCGTTGCGATGCCTATCCCTGTCTGCATGCTTCTTTCGTGCGCTCGGTGCCTATCACCATCTGCAGGATTCTCTTGCGTCACACGCCTATCGCCGTGCTCTTCACAAAAATTTATCGCCACCTGCGGAGGGATGTGTTGCCTTCTCGTGTTGCCGACGGCAATGGCTAACGCCATTTGAATTTCGCTGCTTGCCCCTTTCGCCATGAGCAGCAGTGTCTAGTGCCGTCCAAGGGTTGCGACACTATTACGCCAGGGTCGTGGGTGGTGATCTTAACGCCGTCGGGACCCTCCCTCTTCGCTGTCTTGCACCTTCTCTTCATTATCTTTTTTTCCCTTTTCTCCTCATTCTTGCTTGACTAAAGGACATACTCAGTCTAGCACTATTATAACGGTCTGGTTGTCGAGCAGTATTGCCGTCATGCTGGTCCTGATTACCATGCCCGTCTTGCTGCCACACTAGATTAAGACAGTCATATCGACCTTAGTTTCGAGTAGTATTGCCGTCGTGCTGGTCTGAGTTACCGTGCCTGTCTTGCTACCACTCCGAGTCGGTCACTACACTGGTCGAGCTATCATGCTAGTCTCGTGCCCTTATCAAGTCCTCTTTTCTTTTCTTTTTTTTATTCGAACCTTCTTCTACATCACCTTAACTTCTTATCTTCTCTGCCATATGAATGTGCATTGCCCTAAGACAAGGGTGGGCCCTTAGGCCCATTTGTCTTGCAAGTTAACCATGATATATTGTGCAGAAAACAAGGAGATTGCAGGTCAAGGGAGGCGATTCCAATCCAACTGAAACAGCTGAGGGCTTTCCGTCGTGATCTAGAGGGCGCCCGCGCGAGTCAGCTTGAGTAAGTCACGGACCCAGGTGAGGTTGGTCACCACCTCATGAATAAAATTCCTCTCTCACTAATTGGGCATCGACCGTTGTTCTGTGAACAAGGTTCCCAAGAGAGCGATCTCAGGTCCCGGATCTTCTAAACCCGAGACACGTGTCACCCGATCACCTAAATCTGGGGAGGTAAGATCGAGGCATCCAACTAGTTTGGCGACTCCACTAGGGACCCCTTTATCTGTTCGCTCTTGCTTGATCACATTTTACTTTTTGCACTATATTTCATGGCATCTGGGTTATTAAAACCGTTCATCTGAGTTGGGGATTTTCTCATCCCCGTACTCGTGACCATCTCAGGGAAGCGAGCGTCTCAAGCCTTGTTCCCTACACTGCTCTTGAGTTAGGACTCACAGTCCAGCTCCTAGGTTCTCTCCTAGATTGGTGTGAGAAGGGACTTGAAGGTCCCTAACTCCCCACTTTCTAGACCTGGTGGACCCTCCACTAAGGCCCTTCGCATTAGCGGCACACATGCCACCACACATAGCATACACCATGCTACTGGCAAGTCCGTTGCCAGTCACATTGCTAAGGTATGTCGAAAGGCTGCCCTATTCGCTTTAGCGAAAGGCAAGTAGGTTTCCATCGCTTTTGAGGGTTGCCGCAAGGCCACCTCCCAGACTCCTTTATCACCCCAAACCTCTATGCCTAGAGGCTCGACACATCGAGGGGGTGATCCTGGGGCCTCCACTTCTCGTACACCCTTAAAGACTCGTGGTCCATCTACTCGAGCCACACCTCAGGGCAACTTTCATGCTTCCTTGAATAGCGTTCAAGGCTAGGCCTTCTCGGGTCAAACCCTTCACGTACCATGCATCAGAATCCCACAGCTTGGGGCAATGCCAATTCTACGCTAACTCGAGCACATGAGGGTCGACCACCTCGTCCTCCCTCTCAGCACACACGACTGCATCCTGTGAGAGATAGGCTCCTATCTGATCCCTCATAGACACGAGCTCATGGGTCTCAGCCTCGTAAGGTCGAATCAGCTGATCGAGCACAAGATTACCCCCAAGTTATCCAAATGGCTACCTCCAAAGGTGCACACACACCAATTTCACTGGTTCCTCGCCGATCCCGACTCAGGTGGAGTCGTGAGCCAGTTCCTTCTTCTGTCTCTCTTCCTTCGCCAGTAAAATACCTCGAGACCTAGTACTCAAAGGTTTTCCCTAAGAGTACCATCTTACATCAGCCACCCCAGGTCAGCCATGCACCCAGACCTCACAAGGGAATTCGGGCCAAAGGCCTAATGGCAGATAGAAGCCTATAGACTGCAACGCGAAAGCCCCTATTACCCTCTATCCTAGGACCTCATTCTTTGCTCCAGCTGATAGACACAGCCCTTGCATGCTCAAGAAAGAAAGGGCAATCCAAGTCTCAAGCTCAATTCTAGACTGAAATCTATTGCAGTCTCAGGATCAAGCAGAAGAGAGGTCTATAGCTCCTGATTAGAGAGACTCCTAAGGCAGTTGAAGTTACCACTCTTGATGACCCTTCTTCCCTATTTGGATTTCATAACTTGAGCAAGAACTTCAAGATTGCTCGGTGGTTACTGTCACCGGAAAAGATCGAGCTGTCAAGAAGTCACGTCCTAAGACCATTAAGAACCGATCCTCACATGGTCGACGTACAAGGCTCAAGTCCAGTCGGGGCATGCTGAGTCCCTATAGACCGACTTGCCACGTACGACTAGCCAGCCCCGGCAGTCAACGAATCCACCTGGCTCCAACTTTCCAGAAGAAATAGTCAGCGTCATGGTGATCAATGAGCCGGATGATGCCTAAGAAGAGCGGATGAACAGGTTCAAGGTAATGATGCAGTCCATTCTCGAAATGATAGATTGCTTAGAGGCCTCAAGGTCCCCTGCTTCCCCTCCTCACCATGAGGCTAACTCCTAGTCTGAAGAGGACACAGCTTCTGGCCAAACTCACCCACTGGCCTCCCAAGATAGCTCTACTCCCCACATAGTTTCACAAACCGACATAGATTCCATGGTGACCCACAGTCTTAAGAATAATGTCCCGAGCATGTAAGGGGCACTTCTTTACCAAAATCTAAACCCCTCGTATGCCAACCAGGTGTCATTTTCCCCAAACTACTAAAAAGGGAAGCTCCCCTTGTTCAATGGTACTACATCCCTACACCAGCATACCGCTCGCTTCTAAGCAGCCTGTCGAGATATGGTAATCGACGGGTGACTCCTCCTCCGTTAATTCGTCGAGACTCTGGAAGGGACCAGCCTTCCAGTGGTATGCTCGGCTACCTCCAAGCTCGGTACACATATGGCAAGAAATGGAGCAATTGTTTTACTAGCGCTTCAATAAAGTCCAGAGAAAGGTGAAAACCATCAAGCTCCTCACTCTGACTCAAGACCTTAGTGAGCTAGTCAATAAGTTCATTGCTTGATGGAGAGAGTTGGCAACCTATCATGCCACTCTCATGACTGAAAGAGAAGCAGTTTAGAGCTGCATACGAAATATGCTACTCGAGATCGCCCTGCATGCTGAGGTCTCCAATCCACCCTCAATGTCAGAGCTCATCTCTAAAGTGGTTCGTATAGAAGGTTTGTCCAAGCACCATGATGGATCTCACTGTTGGAAGACACTTTTCATCATCATGGGGCCCTCGCTCAATAAAGCCTGGCAAACAGTGGAAATTCCAACAGTCTCAAAATATCCCTAGAACAAGCCAAGATCTTCATGAGATCTCTCAAAATTCTCCTGTCAAGTTTTGTCTGATTCCAGCATAGCTAAGGCCGTATAAACTGAGAAACATTTCTGGCAGAATCAACCTCTAGCACCCTGAAATAGACCCTATAACTAGAGATACATTCTCGGTGTCTCGATTCGCTGTGAGACCACTACCATTGGATTCGACACGGTTGAAAACCCCCAGGGGTCAAATTTCAGCTCGTACGGATACTCCAAGAAGAAGTTATAGGCAAAAGAGGAAAACATGAGGAGCCGCATGCTATTCCCTTGCGGCCACCCTGCAACTCTACAGCATTGAAGGGATAGTCACCAGCAGTGACTTTCGACATTCATATCTCACCCATCTCTAGTCGGATCATGCTCAAATTTGGCGAGTATGTTTGTTATATCAAGACGAAAGATTCGATATGTGGCACGCCCCATGACAATACCCGAGCGCAAAGAAAAGCTAGAGAGAAGTTGCTGATCCATGAAAAAAGTGCAGGAAATTCAACAGCCTCGTATCTCACTTGAGTGGCCGAATCACGCCGCTCGCGAGCCCCATCGATGCGAGACCAATTCCATCGCATGCGTAAGGTCTCGGGCCACCTTTGACCTGAACCCCGCACCTGATGAACGGTCGAATTCCACACATGAAGCCGACAAAGCCACTGCAAATTCCATCGTCGAAATTCCAGATTCCTTTGTCGGAATTCCAGATTCCGGCCAAAATTCCAAAGTGGCAAAATATTCGTTCAGGCACATAATTAAGCTGCGTTTGTTGCCCTATGATCGTAACGGCATGCTCAGTGTGATCTAAGAATGAAATCACCGAAAAACATCAAGGAACGAGCATACTATCTATTCAAAGTTTCAAGATCCATTCAAAATTCAAGTCACATGATCGTGCACTAAAAACATGATCCATGGCTCGAAGTTGGTATCAAATCAAATGTCATGCTGAGCCCAACAAAAAAAAAATCATCTTTTGATCAACTGGCCATTAGAACGACCCCAGATCATCCATGCAAGATCACATAAGTTCTAGGGAAACATAGGGAATTTTTGAAATTTCAGGAATTGTTAAGAAGGGGTAAATCTGTCATTTTACACCCTATTTTCTTATTTCTTTTAAATCATTTAAATCTTAATTTTTAGCAATTAAGGTTACTTTTGATCATCCACCCATGTTTGGGGCAAATTCTATATATACGTACCATCATTGTACGCACCACAAGAACTCAACCTTTCATAAAAGAGAGAGTTTTTACTTAATACAGTTTCTCTTTCTTACCATTGTTGGGTCACGTTTGGAGAGAGAGCACAAGGTGAGAGAAAATTTTGATCGGTACCCCTAGCTTGAGGTAGATCTTCTCTCTCTTCTTTTTATTTTCTTCTATCTCTTCTTTTTCTTCTTCTTTCTCTTCCTCTCTCTCTTCTTCCTCTTCTCCACCTGAGTTTTCTTTTGGGGCCATGCACGATAGTGGCAGTACTATACTTGCCTCTTCGATGATCTCGCGGGTTGCACATGGTGATGGCAGCACCATGCTTGAGCTCTCCTCCCCCTCTGTCTTCTCAACCTCCCGGTGAGACTTGTAGATAGCGCTGCTCATCACCTTCTACGGACGTACCCTCAATGTCTCAGCGAGGAACACGAGCCCATTGCCTTCTACGGGGGCTTCACCTTGACGCGAGACCATTGCAAGCGGCGATGTCCATCGCTGTCTGCAAAGGGGTCGCAACAATACCCGTTGCCTTGCACAGGCTTCTTCTGTGGCTCTCTGTGCTCGTCACTGTGCACCTCACGGGAAGCCATCGCGTGCGCCTTGTCAGGAGTCATCGCATTCCGCAAGGGACGTGTTGCTTCCAGGCATTGTCAATGGCAACATTCATTGGCGTCCACGAGCTTTCTCTCATATTCCATGACTGGCACCGTGTGCCTCACAGAAAGCTATTGTCGTGAGTCTCACTAGAAGCCATCACCGCATGCAAGGGAGGCGATGTCTTCTCATTATGCCAATGACGATACCCACTGTCGTCTGCGTTATTCCCCTTTTGCCATCTTGCTCTCTTTTTTTCACTTCACTCTTTTCTCTCCTTACTTGATTGAGGGTAGACTTAGCCTAGCGCAGCCATATTGATCTCGATTTAGAGTAGTATGGACATCGTGCTGGTCTTGAGAACCATGCCGGTCTTGTTACCACTCCGAGTCGATAGCTTTTCGACCGTCTTGCTAGACTCACCCCTTTGTCAAGTTTTGTCCTCCTTTTTCTCTTTACAGGAAACATTCCATTTCATCACTCCCTCATATGAGCATGCGATATCGTAAGACAAGGGTGGGTCTCTTCGGTTCACATGTCTCGCCAATTAACTATATAAGTGTTGTGAAGAAAACAAGAGGATTGTAGGTCAAGGGAGGCGATTTCGAATGAGCTAAAGCAGTTGAGAGGCTTTCTTCATGATCTAGGAGGGCGCCAACGTGAGCCAACCCGAGTAAGTACTGAACCCACCTTAAATTCCTCTCTCATCGGTTGGTATACCTGCCCTTGCTCTTAAGCAAGGCTTTGAGAGAGCGATCTCAAATCTCAGGTTCGCTAAAAACCTGAGGCACGTACCGCCAGATCACTTAGATCCGGAGGGTGAGATCGAGGCACCTAACTACTCACCAGCAGCCCTCTAGCTTTGGAAACGGTCGGGGCAATGGCAATTCTCGCTCCAACAATCGGGGCAACCATAAAAAAGCAGTGATTACTGCGGCTGTCACCGTGATTGACACTGAGAATGCTGCCTCTCAAACCTTGGACCTCTCCAAGGCATAGACACCTCAGGTTGGAGGCAAGCAGCAGAAGTCCTATAACAAGGTCCCGCCCCCTAAAATTATTAATCGAAGTGTCTACTAGATCAAACAACGGAATAAGGTGTACCCCTTCAAGAAGGAGTGGGTTCCTGTGCTGCTTCGATTATTACTAGAGCAAAACATGATCTAGCTTCCGGAAGTCAGCACCCCAGAACAAGCTGGACAGGAGACACACGAGAGGTACTATGCATATCACAGGAGAGTAGGCCACCCCACTCAAGAGTGTTATATGCTCAAAGACATTATTAACAAGGGACAGATAAAACTCTAAGCGCTATAGAAAGCATTTGGGGCAACTGAGGCTTCCACATAGTGACAATCTAAGTGGATGATGAGGCACCCGCTGTCCTCTATGCACTATTCTCCGTAATGCTTGAAGAAGGTCTCATCACGCTAAAGCCAACAAGGAGGCCCAAGTTCCTGCCTCCAGGAACTGAGAACCTCTGATATCTGTTCATTACGATGAAAATTTGATAGATCCTCAGACAAAGATCTCTCCGATCTTAACACCCTAAACAGATACAATTCAGTGGTAGAGAAAGTGGGACAAATCTAATTCAGATCTACGGCCGGATCTGCCCAGAAACGAGCAAATCTACTCTTAGATATGTGGTAGAGCCAGTATGATCCAGAGCATCAAAACATGATTTTAAAGCAAATTAACAAATCAAAATAAATAAAACAGAATCAAAACAGTCAGAGAAGAAGAAAGAAAGAATAAGAAACAAGGAATATACAAGAGTCTAGGACCTGTTGGAAAGGATATACATCTATAACCAACAACTCCCCATAAAACAAAAAACCATTTTTGAATGTACAGATTTGGGCGACACGCCTTGTGTCACCAAAAAAAAATCATTAAAAATTGACCTAAAATAGAAAAAAATGAATTTGGGGCAAAGGGGTTGGGGAACACTAGGCGTGTCGCCCGGGTGGCACTGGTAGTGTCGCCCAAATTTGGGCGACACCAGGCGTGTTGCCCGGTCTAGGCTGGTCAACACTGCCAGTGTCTCCCAAACAAAAAATGATCCAAATTGAAAATTTTCTTCTTAGGTGTGTTCCTTAGCCTCTTGTGACTCTACCAAAAAATATTTGGGTCAAAACATATTTTTGTACTATTTTTAATGAGTTTTTTGGGAAAATATGGCATTTACAAGATGACTTGTCCAAATCAAAACTTGTCCAAATTGATTTTTTTCACTTTGGGTGTTTTTCTCAGCATCTTGTGAAGCTCTCAAATAAATTTTGGGTCAAAATGGATTTTTTACTATTTCTCATGATTTGTTTGGTAAAACAGGGCTGTTACAGAATTTTAGGTCAAAACAGGTTTTTGCAAGGTTCCGGGTAGGCAGATTGATTCTCGATCATAGGGTAGGCTGTGTGAACAATGAATTTTGGGTTTACTAGGTAAATGTGGTCTTAAGGATTGAGAAACCATAGAATTTGCCAGATTTAAAATGAGGTATCTACAGTTGCCCTTCTTTGGCACTCCCTGTCGTTCGGGGGATAAGTGAGGGGCAAAGAAGTAGACATTTTGGCGTTCCCTGTCCTTCGAGGGCATTGATGGAGCATAGAGGCGACCACGAGGTTTTCATGCAGCCACGATCTTCCTAGCAGCATGTTGAATGAAGGCTTTATGTCCAAGACATAAAACTTTATCACTTGGACGATAAGGCCGATCTTGAGTGTGAGAGGCAGTATGCCTCTTTGTCCCGTTGTATGCAGCGATAGTTAGTTGACATGGCTCGATTTCATCAAGGCTTTTACATATCTGCTTCACTATTTTCATAGGGCATATGTTTAAGGATGCCCCATTATCAACAAGCACTCTCTGTATCTCATACCCTTGCATGAAAACGGTGATGTGCAGTGATTGGACGTGAAAGTGGTTGAAGCTGTGACCCTACTGGTTGTCTAGCTTTCGAGGTGTTTCCGATCCTTTCATCAAGAGTGTCGATCATTAATTGGATATGTTTGAACACTCGGCCTCTTCAGGTTAGTGAATCAACCTCGCCAGAATGAAGCTCTATAGGGTCAGCCCTAGCAAGATTAATGGGAGACTTTGGGGTGTTGGCCCCTTGTTTGGAAGATGACGCCTTTTCATTGGTTCTGACCATATCACATTCTAGTGTACCACCTTTGCCATGTTGGTCCCATTTGGGAAGGTTATCGAGGTTTGAAGACGAAGGGTTTCCTCTTAGAATGTTCAAGAGATCTTCTTCAGGATCTTGAAAGTGATGGTCACAAGCCAATATGAATTGACTAGGATCGTCTTCTTCTTCGTCTCCACTCTCGATCATGTGAATGAAAATGTTCTCTTTTGAGTTGTCTTGAGCTCCCGGCCTTTCGGTCGTTGTGACCATATTTTTAGGGGGAGGATTTGTGAAGCTACCCATCTTTTGATTAGTCTCTTCGACAAGTTGATTTCTAGGTGCGATAGTGATGTCCCCCTATTGGTTAACCCTTGAATCACCGGTTTCAAATATATGTAGTTTTGAGTATCATGATTATGGTTTTGATGCCATTTGCACCACTTGCTCTTTTCAGTGACTTCAAACAGTGGATCGGATGGTGGCAGGAGGTAAACCATGTTTCGAGCGTAGGCTCTAGGCTGACCCCTTCGGTTTTGGTTTTGATTATTGTGCTGAGTGGCTGAACCTTGAGCCGATCCGTTAACGACAATCTCATTAACTTGACTAAAAGCCTTCCCCTTATTATTGTTTTTGCTCTTATTTTGGGAAGTTGTTATTGGTTTATTGTCGGGCCTGGAGATGAGGGGTGTCCCTCTTGCTCTTTCATGTCGTGCCACTCGCTTGATCATGGAGTTGAAGGAGTGGGGGATAAGACCTTGGTTGAAAAAGGTCCTGTATTCAGGAGCAACGTTCTCCAAGGCCATCTAGATTTTGACTGGGTCTGTTAGTGGGCATTCTATGACTCGAATTGCTACCTTGTAGAATTGGTAGATGAAATCCTTGAAGGATTCTCCTTGATTTTGCTTCATTGCACTAAGCTCTCCTTTAAGGATTCTCCTTGATTTTGCTTTGTTGCACTAAGCTCGCCTAGGAAGAGGGATCTTGGTGTCGACCCATAGAAGTGAGAGGTGAAAAGGTTGAAAATTTCATATGGAGTGATGTGGTTGAGTGGACATTGTTCTCTGATGCCAGTTTCTCCTGGATTTTGCTTCTTTGCACTAAGCTCGCCTAAGGAGAGAGATCTTGGTGTCGACCTACGGTAGTGAGAGACGAAAAGGTTGAACATTTCGTATGGAGTGATGTGTGGTTGAGCGGACATTGTTCTCTGATGCAAGTTCAATGACTCGCCAGTTAATTTTTGCAAAAATATGGCTTTCAGTTGGTTAGGCCTATCTTGCAAAGCTCTCACAGAGAGGAGGTACGTGTTGACGTGAGCATCTGGATCGCTTTTCCTATTGAACTTGTTTCTAAATTCTAGGACAACAAATCCCAGGGGAAGGTCCTCCATGCCTCTAAGGGTCTCTTGAACATAGGCCTTTGGGGGTAGAATCTCATGCATGCCCGTTCTCACGACCATATCCTGCATCGCTTTTAAGGTGCCTTCTTAATGAGTATTTGGCATGACAGTAGGCCCACCAGTCAGTGGGTTCCCAAGCGTAGATTGGTAAGTTGAGATTTGGGGTACATGTTGGCCTGCATGGGCTTGAGGTTGATGAGCCGTGGTCATCGAAACGGTTTGATACATTCGTGCCTAAGGGGGGTGCTGACCCATAGGTGTTGCCACCGGTTGCAGAAATGGCACAGTTTATTGGACCGGGTGAACTAAGGGGACCGATTGAAGAATCGGCTAACTCGGTTATGCTAGGGGTTGACCTATACCACCAAGTTGGTTCGGCATCGACCTATGAGTTGGGGCATGAACAGTGTAACCTAGGTTAACCATACTTTTCAGAGCAGCTTAGACTCCCATCTCGCTTAAGGGTTGGTCTAGATTGACACCTTTGCTCCGTATAGTGTTAAGAACATCATGAGCAGTACTATGGTGGCTTGAGACTAGGTTGGATATCTTAGACCAGGTGGGTCTTGGTTCTGAGATCGCTGCCCCTCGAGGTTATCTTGGTTCGAGTTGTGAGAATTAGCGTTAGATGCTGCATGAATTTCTTCCCTCACTCGACTTCTACTTTGGTTACCTAAAATCCCCCGTAGGATGACGTCTGGTCAAACAATTCAGAGTCTTTCAGGCTAAATTAGCTTTTCGGATCACACGGATTTCAAGATTAAGAGTGGACCCTTGGGACTCTGCCTCAACTGAAGATCTTGGCATTGGATAATGGATTGACTTGAGGTCTGTTGATAAATCCAAGGGATTATAGCACACTGGTCCTTAGGTTTGGGCAGGTTAAGCTTAGAGTCGGCCGTGGAGCAATCACCATAGTCACCTTGAGTAACTTACATGGTGACTCTCTTTGGCCGGGTTCTAGAATCTAGACTTAGGTAAGATTTAAACTTGATGACTTAGGGCAGACCTAGGTTGACTCTAGGGGAAAAACCTTAACTAAGACTAGACTGGAACCTAGATATGCTAGACTCAATGGGTTTTGGTTCAGACCCTGAACTACGGTAGGCCTAATCAAGCTCTAGAGGACACTCTATGCTTAGACCTATGTAAGAACCTAGTCTAAGATCTTGACTATATGGGTACGAGTCTCAGCTCGGACCAAGAGTGGGTCTAGATTCGGACTTGGGTGTAAGTCTGGTTCGGACCTGGATGTGAGTTGGTTCGGACCTAGGTGTGAGTCTGGTTTGGACTTGGACTGAGCTGAATGCAAGCCTGGGCTTGGACCAAGAGGGCTGTGATAATCAGACGTGGTGTGGACCCGAACTGAATCAAAGTTGAGCTAGGCTAGAGCCCTTGGCTCAGACCAAGAGGGGGCCTAAGTTTTGACCAAGGCGAAACCTAGTTCGAATCTGGTCTAAGCTGGGTATAAGCATGAACCTGGACCTAGAGAATTTTGATGCTCAGACCAGGTATGGACCTAGACTATATAAGAGATGAGCTAAAAACGAGCCTTCGGCTCGGACCAAGAGGGTGCCTAAGTTCGAACCAAGGTGCAACCTAGTTCGGACCTAGGCTAAGATGAGTATCAGGTTGGACTTGGACCCAGAGGGTTCAGCTTGGACCAAAAGCGGGTCTGGGCTGAGATCTAAGATTAGCCAACATAAGTAAGTAAGCAAGCACACAAAAACTTTTGACCTAGTATAGTATTATCGGTAGGCTTGGCTTGAGAGTGGGTTCCTAACTATTGAAATGCTGTTAGGCTGATATAGGTCCTGGCCTCCTATTATAGGATGTTCACCAGGTCCTACAATATGCAGAGTTACTTTGAGGCAAAAGATTATGGAGGGGCGCTCACCATTAAAGTTATGTGAATCCCAACCACCTCGACTCTTAAAGCTAGGTTCCCCTCACGCTGTTAAGGTGGATTTTGGGGGTTTTCAAAATATTTTTTTGTTGTATAAATGGAGGAGTAGGCAACCCCTCAGAAGTTAAAGTTAGAACAATGAGACCAGGCACAGTCCGTGCTAAGTGGAGTGCAGCCCGAGTCGAGGGTGACTCGAACGGGATATGGTTCAGGGAGATGGAAGAAGCCCTCGATGTATTTTTTAATTTTATATTTTTTGACTTTTATGAAACACAATTAAGCTAAGCTTGATGAAATCAGGGAAAAAATGGTTTCAGTCAAAATTAACAAACCAAAATAAAATAAAAAAGTCAGAAACAACATAGACCTATCTGAAGAAATATATATATTTTTTATATTTTTAAAAATTATATTTTGAGCAAAAAATTAGTCAACAGTGAGCCAAAAGGCTCTGAAATAGGTCTGTGGGGTCCCAGAAGTTTTTTGGGACCTTTGCAGTTGGGCAACACGGGTGGTGTCGCCCTTGCAAGATGTCGCTCAAAAAATAATTTTTTTTAATTTTTTTATTTATTTGTTTCTTGTTATTATTGATGAATAAGACTATGTTAAACTTGAAAGGAGCAGGAAAAAAAAAAATAGTTATGATGAAATAAATTACAACTGAGTAAAGCAGAATAGTGGAGATAAAACAGACCTATATCAAGTAAAATGCTTTTTTGGTATTTTTAAAAATTTTATTTTAATCTAAAATTTTTTTTATACGTCACAAGAGAGACCCTAAAGAGGCTCTGCAATGTTTCAGAATATTTTGAAACTTTTAAATTTGGGATTTGGGCAACACTGGTGGTGTTGCCCAGAAAAATCAAGTTTTCGCAGCACCAAAACCCTGGATCCTGGTTACTGCCAACTTTTGATACCTTTTTTTACTGAAATCAATGAAAAACAGTGAATAAAAATTGTATTTTGGTGCTTGTATCAAGCTCGAGAGGCCCCACAGTGGGCGCCAAACTATTTACGATGAAAACTTTGCAGATCCTTCGACAAAGATCTCTAGGGTCTTAACACCTTAAACTGATAAAATGCAGAGGTAGAGAAAGTGGAACAAATCGAATTCAGATCTGAGGCAAGATCTACTTGGAAAGGAGTAGATCTACTCTCAGATCTGTGGCAGAGCCAGCATGATCCAAAGCATCAAAACACAATTTTTAGAGAAAATTAACAGATCAAAATAAATAAAATAGAATCAAAACAGTAAAATAAAAAGAAAGAAAGAAGAAGAAACAATTCCAAATGGGGCTAGATGGCCCATAACTCTTAAGCCTTTTAGGGCTTGCCCGTATCAGCACTGACATCCTCTTTGCCTCTCTGATTCGAATATTGGCCAGCAAGTCTCTAGTGTAAAAGGGCTGTTGTTCCCTTAAGTAGCAACGAAAAAGGGATATGCAAGAGTCTAGGACCTATTGGAAAGGATATACATTCATAACCAACAAATCCCCCAAAAAAAAAAATATTTTTGAAGGTACAAATTTGGGCAACATTGGCGGTGTGACCCAAAAAAATTCATTAAAAACTAACCTAAAATAGAAAAAAATGAATTTGGGGCAAAGGGACTGAGCGACACTGGGCGTGTCTCCCAAATCTGGGCGACACCAGGCATGTCACCCAATCTAGGCTGGGTGAAACAAAAAATGCTCCAAATTGAAAATTTTCTTTTCAGGTGTGTTCCTTAGACTCTTGTGAAGCTACCATAAAACATTTGGATCAAAAATTTTTTTTTTTACTATTTTTAATGATTTTTTTGGTAAAACTGGGCATTTACAAGATGACTTGGGAGACATCACTGGTGCTGCCCAAACCAAAACTTGTCCAAATTGGATTTTTTCACTTTGAATTTTTTTCGCAGCCTCGTTTCAAGCTCTCAAAGAAATTTTGGGTAAAAATGGATTATTTTACTATTTTTAATGATTTGTTTGGTAAAACAGAGCGTTTACATAATTCTTGGTCAAAACAGAGTTTTTACAGGGTTTCGAGTTAGTAGATTGATTCTGGGTCACAGAGTAGGATGTGTGAATTATGGATTTTGGATTTACTAGGTCAATGTGGTTCTAAGGATTCAAAAACCATATAATTTTCTAGATTTAAAATTGGGTGTCTACATCTGTATCATCCGATACGAGGCCATGACCTGAGCAAATGCACTGGCTTCCACAAGCTCATGGCAAAGAAGATGATCCAGCACTAAGAAGTTCATGGTAACCCTAAAGGACACCTTCAAGTCCCTGCTCCACCAGTGCAAGAAGACCTCCTGGCACAAGCCCAGGGAATTACTGAGTTAGACCCTCTGTGGGCCCTCTTCTAGGCGATGCTCCAACAGGGTCTCATCACTCCGAAGCCCGCTAGGCAACCTAGGTGTCTTGCCCAGGGTACAGAAAATCTCTGGTGCCCATATCGCCAGTTATGGGGCCATGAGCTCGCATAATGCTCTGGGTTCGAAGCTATAGTCTCGGAGAAGGTATAAGAAGGCCACATTATTTGCACTGTTCTCTCAGAACTCTTCTAAGCCATCACTCCCGTCCAACAGAAAATCCCACCCTAGGTTCCCTACGAGGATATCTCAGACCCTTCAGAACCCTCCACTTCTCAGCCTTGGGAAGTCTACCATGGGCGAAGTAGGCTCAAGTCCCTGAAGTGTGAGGCAGTCCATCAAGCTAGGGCTACTCATCAGCTCGATAGGACAGACATAACACCTCCTTAGGGATCCAAAAAAAGACAAGCACCTAGGTTAGTGCCCCAAAGGAACCACATTCCTCAGCCACTAGTCAAGGAAGAATTTCTCAAGCACCTTCCTCCACTGCCGACCTTACAGGACTTCATCCCATGTGCAGCGTGCCTTATCCCTTCGTCCATTCAGGTGGCCATCCCTAAGCCATCAACTGCTCAGGACTCGTCCAATATGGGTGACGATGTTTAAAACATCTCCCAGCTATTAGAGCTGGGGCAAGTCCTAAAATACCCCCTGTACACGTCCAACTCTGGTGGCGACGAAAAACGCTGCCCAGAACATTCTAACTCTTCTTCTCCCCCCTCCTCTTCTACCACCTCCTCTTCTACCTCTTTCACTGGTGCAATTCGGCAGTGCCCAGACTTCAACCCTCTAAATCAAGAGCTCGAAGGCACCAACATCAACAAATCATAGTGAAAGCTCCTAAGAAAGATGCTAGCCTGGGTGGCTGGATTCTTGTCAGTCGTCGATGCCCAGGGAGCCCATGCCAAGTCCAAGCCATCTTCAAGCTCCGGTTTCAGGGAGGTCTCCCATATGGTGCAGATCTTGGAAGTACCATCCAGCATGAGGCGAATGAGCCTAAGATCAGGGAAGAAGCTATAACCCACACCTCAAAAGCTCAAGGTCCTCAAGTTTCCTGATCCTTCACTTATCCCTAAACCTCAACCTCAAACCTCTACATCCCTAATACAAATTCCAATTACCTCCCCATCATCCCAGATCGCACCGGCAGAACAACAAAGTCAGCCAACGTCACAAACCAAAACTTAACCAAAACCTGCTCCTAAACCTACCCTATCACTCAAACCAGTGACTGAATCAGAAACACAAAAGGCTAACGAGGATAAAGTGAAATATGACGTAATTGGGCAGTTGAAAAACTTTCCAATCCTTCTCAGTAACTATGATTCCCTTATGTTGTCTAGAGACTACCGTATGGCCCTGATTCAAGCCCTTTCTAACCCGGAAGTGCACGAGACTAAAGTGGAGCCTATTGAGGTGGACCCAGCCATCTTGGGTGGGTGCTTGAAAATAACGTTTTTTGAAGATGACCTACAGTTGGGAACCAAATTTCACAATCGTCCCCTCTTCCTTAATGGTGAATTACACGCCTTCCCTATCAACTGGATTATACTAGA
This sequence comes from Amborella trichopoda, assembly GCF_000471905.2. The sequence goes on from NW_006494789.1 coordinate 4,975,276, forward strand.
TGGAGGGTCAGCAGTCAACCTGATCTCAAGAAGGATCCTCACCTGATTGGGATTAGGACCTGACAACCTCACTACATCTCTGTGCAAGGGTTCAACCAATCAGGAGAAACACTGACTGGGATAGTTCGACATCACCTCAAGAGCGGTGACCTAAATGATTACGCCCAGTTTCACGTAATCGAGACCGATACATCTCACAATGTCTTGCTCGGCCGCCCTTGTCTTCATGATCAAGGGGTGGTCCCATGCACGCTCCACCAATTCTTCAAGTACAGTTGAGATGGGAGACAACACGCGGTCTATGCTGATAAGAGATTGTTCCCTGTAGTCGAGACTCACTATGATGACGCTAAGTACTATTTCTCTGACCTTCCAGCACCAAAAAGGCCAAAGGATGATGATTGGAACCTTGTGAGAGAGACAGGACCCTCGTCTCATGAGGATGTTGAAGACCTTGGGCGAATGATGACAAACATGTTCAAAGAAGAGGAAAGACAAGGCAAGATCCTCCCCTTGACTCCTTGGTTAGGTGCCTCGATCTCGTCCTTTGGATCTGAATGATCTGGTGGCATGTATCTCGAGTTTCTGGCGAACCAGGGATTTGAGATTGCTCTCTTAGAACCTAGCTCGAGTGCAGGGGCAGGTATACCAACAGATGAGAGAGGAATTGAAGGTGGGTTTGGGACTTACTCGGGCTGGCTCATGTGGGCGCCCTCTTAGATCACGAACAAAGCCCCCCAACTGCTTTAGCTAGTTCGGAATCGCCTCCCTTGACCTGCAATCCTCTGGTTTTCTGCACAACACTTCTATGATTAATTTGTAAGACAAGTGGGTCAAAGAGACTCACCCTTGTCTTAAGGCAATGTACGTTCATGCGAGAGGGTGATGAAGAGGCGAGACTAGCATAGCTGTCGGGAAGTTATCGACTCGGAGTGGTAGCAAGATGGGCATGATTCTTAAGACCAGCACGGCAGCAATACTACTCGAAAGAGAGATCGATATGACGGTGCTAGGATAAGTCTACTCTTAGTCAAGTGAAAAAAGAAAAGAGAGTGAAAGGAAGACACGAGACGGCAGAGAGATGAGGTCCCAACGGCGCTACGCGTTGCCACTCATGATCGTGGAGTAGCAGTGTCGTGGCCCTTGGGCGGCGCTCGACGCTACTGCTCATGGCTAAAGAGTGAGAAATGAACTACAGATGGCACTAGGTATCTCCGTTGGAAACATAAGAAGACAACACGCCCCCGTGCTGGTGGCAATAGACTCTGATGAAGCACTCGGCGAGGCTCATTCGTGAAGTGCACGGCAGTAATCCTCATGACGCACATGGCGATAGGTGTGGGATGCAGGAAGGATGGTGATGAACGCCGAATACACGAAGGACGCTTCGTGGATGGAGATAGGCATTGCCGAGGTCTCTAGCAGGCGGCGAAGGGTATCGCCGTCTATTAAAGACGCTCAATTGGGAAAGACCCCTGAGGGCAGCAGCGAGTTTCATCTTCTGGATTCTTCACTGAGATGTTAAAGCCACATCTATGGACGGCGATGGGCAGCACCATCTACAGGCCTCACTGGACGCAAGAGATAGAAGAAAAAAGGGAGAAGGTGACTCCCGCATGGTGCTGCCATCACCATGCGCGACCTATGTTACAGCAGGGGAGGTATGCATGGGACTGACACTGGCACTGCCATTCCTGACCGTTGCGAGGAACTCAGAAGGAGAAGAGAGAGAATAGAGGAAAGGATAGAGAGGGAAGAAGAAAAGGAAAATAAGAGAGAGAAGATTTACCTCGAACCTAAGGGTGTCGGTTAAACGTTTCTCTCACCTCACTCTCTCTCTCAAACGTGACCCAACAATGAGAAGAACGAGACACTTGTATTAAGTAAACACTCTCTCTTTTGTGAAAGGTTGAGTCCTCTGGTGCATATAATACTGGCACGTATATATAGAATTTGCCCCACACATGGGTGAATAATGAAAAGTAACCCTAATTGCTGGAAATTAAGATTAAATTGAATTAAAATAACTTATGGGGTACAAAATAACAGATTTTCCCTTTCTTAACAATTTGTGGAATTTCAGAACAGTCCTTGTGTTGCCTTAGAACTTGCGTGATCTTGCATGGTTGATCCGGGGTCGTTCTGATGCTTGGTTGATCTTAAGATTATGTTTTCTTGTAGAGCTCGGCATGGCGATCGATTTGATACCAACTTCAAGCCATGGATCGTGTTTTTACTGCATGATCATGTGACTTGAAATTTGAATGAATCTTGAAACATTGGATCGATAGTGTACTCATTCCTTGATGTTTTTTGGTGATTTCTTTGTTGAATTACACTGGGCATGTCGTTACGATCATGGGCCAACAAACATAGCTCGTTTCTGTGCCTGAATGAAGATTTTGTAACTTTGGAAGTTTGGGCGAAATATGGAATTCTGGCGACGAAATTTGCAGTCTCTTCATTGGCTTTGTGTGCAGAATCTAACCGCTCATCACGTACGAGGTTCGGGTTAGTGATAGTCCGTGATGGAATTGGTTCGAGTTAGTGGCGTGATCAGGTCGCTCGAGCAAGGCATGACACTGCTAAATTTCCTACACTTTCTTCACAGATCAGCAATTTCTCTCTAGCTTTTCTTCATGCTCGGGTGTTGTTATAGGGCGTGCCACATATCGAATCGCTCGTCTTGACTAGACGAACATCCTCACAAAATTTGAGCACGATTCGACTTAGGATGGGTAAGTTATGAGCGTCAAAACTCACTGGTAGTGATTGTCGCATCCATGGCGTGGAGTTGCAGGGTGGCCACACGAGAATAGCGTGTGACCCTTCCTGTTTCACTCTTTTGTCTATAACATCTTCCTAGATTGTATGTTTGGGCTGAAATTCAACCCTTGAGGGTTTTCAACCATGTCGGATCGAATGGTAGTGGTCCCACAGCAATGCAAGACACCAAAAATGTAGCTCTAGTTATAAGGGCCGTTTCCAAGTGGTAGAGGTCGATTCTGCTAGAACTGTTTCTCAGTCTGCACTGCCTTAGACATTTCAGACTATGACAGCTTGACAAGAGACTTTTGAGAGACCTTATGAAGATTTTGGCATATTTCAGGGCTATTCCAAGACCTTTAAAACTTCCACTGTTTGCTAGGCTTTATTGCGGGGCCCCCATGTTGATGAAAAATACCTTCCAACAGCATGCCCCACTGAATGTTATGCTTTGAGATAATCGAAAAGTGCAATCATTTGGGATGTTTTGAGGGATCTTGTCGAAGTCCTCATCCTCAAGGGACTACCAGTCCTCTTCTGAAGGCCGAATGCTATGAACCTTTGGTCGGCATTGTTCACTGCTGCACCAGGTTTGCTTTTGATGCTCAAGGTATCTCTATAGGTCTTGTCTAGGGGGTTCAGTTGGGGGCTTATGACCTATCCTTAAAGTCTAGTCCCATGTAGGCTAGGGGTTCTTGGCGAGACATACTCTGAAGCCTGTGGCAGGTTAAACCTTGGCTACGTCAGTTTCTTGCCTTTGTGATGGTCCTTAGCATTTTTAGAGGGATCTTTTTGTCATCATCATCACCCTCAAGGAATCTTGTTGTTGATGAACTGGGGAGATCTTATGAGACTCTCACTCTCTAAAGAGCCATATTGCGGGGGATTTTATGCAGCTCTCGCCCCCTGATGAGCCATGATTGTTAGGAGATCTTATGCAGCTCTCACTCTCGGATGAGCCATGTTGAAAAGTGGGGGACCTTATGCAGCTCTCACCCCTGATGAGCCAAGTGGTATTGCGATTGGATGCTGGCTTTTGAGGATTTTAGGCAGACCTCATTAGCCAGGATTGTGATTGTTTAAAGATTGAATGTCGGTTGAGGCGGTGGTCGTGCATCAGCCTGTCTTGACGGTTCAAGTGCCCTTTTGTGGGTTTTCACTTGAACAGGGGAAGTGGTGTCGTGAAGACGATTTTCACGAACTTCTGCTATTTCTGAGTTCTTTTACCCATAGCTTGTAGTCATGTCCACCCTTTTGATCTGTTTTTACTCACGATGCCCTTTGGGGGTTTTCACCATGCCTGGATTTGTTTTCCACGGAACACTCTTACTCATGGTTTCGTGATCATGCCCATCCGTCATTTTTACTCATGTCATTCCCTTGTCAGGTGTACACCATGCCCATTTTTTTGGTCATGTGTATTTAGAGTAGTGCCTTCGAGACTTGTGGGAAGCCTTTTAACATCATGCGATCAGGATGTGTACCACAGTTTAGAGTCATACAACTGGACCGTAGTGGTGGCGAATGGCAATTTGTGAAGGCCATTGAGTGAGCTTAGTGATGACCTTGACTTACTTGGGAAGATGACATGAAGTTGCCATGGAATGATTTGATGATGGATGGATGGTGGGTGAACAATGGTAACCCACTAGGTAATAGCGAGTATGGCTCACGGAAGGGTTCGTCGCTTGGTGAGCATGGGTAAGATTCACTAGAGGAAAATATGGTAATGATGGTGAAGGTGGTGCGTGCACATGAATGGGCTGGCTAAGGAAGGTGTACGTGAAGATGCATATAAAGAAGGGAGATTGTAGCGAGTTTAGAGAGTTCTGTAGGTCCTCTGGTTATTGGAGGAGAAGAAGGGAGAACAACAATGGGCTCACCGGGAACTCAGTGGAATTCTAGTGAGTTGGTGGTGAACTCGCTGAAGTGGGAAGAGTAGGGAGAAGGGAGATCAGCAGGGTCCCAAGGAAACCTTTTGGGGATTCTTTTGGTTTTCCACTAACTATGGCAGCGAGTGGAAGGCGTGGAAGGGGTTTCCCAGTTGACGGGGGTGGATTCTTGACGAGAAGGGGAAATGCCGGTTGGAACCCAAAGGGTTGGGGGATGAGAAGTTGGACGGTCACCGTGGACAGGCAGCTGGGGAAACCGAAGAAACACAAGGGTTAATGCCCTCTAGGAATTGGGGATTCTGGGAACTGAGGTACGTTAAGGTCATGCTCGACATTAAGTCGTATGCGGTGCTGCCTTAATGCATCCCTAGGCCACATACGGCGATAGCCACATTAAGGAGCATGTTGGTCGTGACTATGGTCTTGCACGACGTTGGTTTTCCCATGGTGATGGTAGAACGAGACATTGTGTTGTGCACGACAATGACTGTGCATGGTGTTGACTCATGTGCGATGATGATCATGGAGAGCGATGTCTCGTGGGGGTCAATAGTGATGGCAAACGAGAAGGTTGCGCCGCCGTAGTCTGTTGGAAGCCGAATCCTCCGGTACAGCCATGAATTGCATGTTATTCCGTCGTGGGCCTGTCCTTTGGAAGCCAGCCATGCTTCTTCAGATGAATTAAAGCAGACTAAAAAATGGTTGGCTCCTTCTTTTGTCCTGTAACCCTCCTCCTTTGGTTACAGGCTTCAACCTGTTCTCTTATAGACACCTTCTCGCAGGTCTCGGCCTCTTAAGACCAGACAACTAGCTCGAGTCTGGTTTGACCCCCAAGTCACCCGAGATCCTTCTTTAAGGGGTGCACAAGCACTGCCGGCACAAACCGCCCCTCATTCCTGACTCAGGCATTGTTATGAGTCAACCCTTCTCCTGCATGCCCCTCCTCTTTTGGGCAAGCACCTCCAGCCCTGGTACTCGAAGACCTTCCCTAAGAGTACCGTCTTGAACCAGCCTCGTCATCTCGATCATGCCTCTAGAGACCATAGGAGGGCTCGGGGCAAAGACCTAATTGGAGATCAAGTCCTTCGTCCTCCACGGCCCAGGATGACCCCAGTTGGTTAGGTGCCTCGATCTAGCCCTCTGGATTTCGATGACTGGGCATCAAGCATCTTGGGTTTCGGGGGAACCTGAGACTTTGAGATCGCTCTCTCAAGAACCTTGCTCAGTTGCTAGGGCAGATGTACCAATTGAAGAGAGAGCAATTTAAAGTGAGTTCGGGACTTACTCCGGCCGGCTCGCATGGGTGCCCTCTTAGATCATGAAGAAAGCCCCCCAGTTGTGGAGGTGGTTCAGAATCGCCTCCCTTGACATGTATCCTCATGTTTCTGCAATCACACACACATGGCAAATGTTACAAGACAAGTGGGTCAAGGGACCCCACCTTGCCTTTAGGTGAACGTACACAGACGTGCACATTCAAAAAGGAGAGAAGAATGAGATAATTAAGATTGGGATGAGAAGAATTTGACTAGGTGGTGAGATCGACATAGTGACTAAACTAGTAGGTAATTGACTCGGCGTGGTAGTAAAATGGGCTCAGTAACTCAGACCGGCTCAACAAAATTACTACTTGACGACAATATCAATACCGACTAGCTTGACACAATGGCTAGTCTGTCGTGACAGTAAAATGGGTACAGTAACTTTGACCGGCACAACGGTGTTACTGTTAGATGATAGGACTACCATGGCGTGGTAGTCTTAACCCCTCTTTGATCAAATGAAAGAGTAAAAGAAAGAAAAAGAGAATAGAAAGAGAGAGAAGAGAAGATGGAGAAGATAAATAAGAAAGGAAAAGAAAAGGAAGAGCGAGGTGAGAGAGAAATCAGTGAAAGAAGAAGAAGAAGAGAAGAATAGTAGGAAAGGGAGAGAGAGAGAGAGAAGAAGAAGAGCATGAAAGGAGATAGAGGGAAAAGAAAGGGGAAGAGAAAGAAGAGAGGGAAAAGCAAAGGGCAGAAGTAAGAGAGGGTAGGAAAAGGAAGGAAGACATAGACGGTAATGAGATGGGGAGAGAAAAACTTAGACGGTGGTGAGGTTCCGCTGTCTGTGGGAGAAAGAACAACAGAGGGAGAATACAGGCGGCGATAAGCTTCCATTGGTTGTGACAGAAGAAAAAGGAGAGAAAAAGAACACAGGTGGTGATAGGTTCCGCCGACTGTGAGAGAAGGAAAAGAGAGAGAAAGCACAGACAACGATAGGCTTCCACCGTCTGTAATAGAAGGAAGAGAGAACATAGGCAGTGATAGGCTTCTACCGACTATGACAGAAGAAAAAGGAGAGAGAGAACACAGATAGAAGAGAAGAAAGAGAGAGAAAACATAAGCGGTGATATGCTTCCGCCGGCTGTGATAGAAGGAAAAGAGAGAAAAACCACAGGTGACGATAGGTTTTTGCTGATTGTGACAGAAGAGAGGAAAGAGAGAGAGAACACAGGTGTCGATATGCTTCCACCGGATGTGATAGAAGAGAAAAGGGGATTTTGACAGAGGCTCGGCCCGGCACTCAGGCTATGGCCCGACTCACTGTTCATGTCTCAAAAGCAAGAAGACGTCGCATCGGACGATAGGTCCACCATGCGTGAATGGAGAAAGAGAGAGTGTAGGGAAAGAGAAAAGTGATAATCAGAGGATGAAGAGAGAGAGTGATAGAGATGAGGGAAGGAGAGGGAAAGAGAGAGATAGAGACGGAAAGAGAGAAGAAAGAAGAGAAAGAGAGAGATAAAGAAATAGAGAAAGGAGGAGAGAGAAAGAGAGATAAAGATGAGAAAAGAAGAGAGAGAAAGAGAGATGAAGATGAGAAAAGAAGAGAGATAGAGATGAGAGAGAAAAGAAGAGAGAGAAAGAGAGATAGAGATGATAGAGAAAATAGGAGGAGAGAGAAAGTTACCTTATCGAAAAGTATCGATCCCTTTTTTCTCTCTTCTCTCTCTCTCTCCAAAACTCACCCACGAACTTAAGAAAGAATTAAAACTTTATTGATCAATCACAAGAATGAACGAAGGGTCTTTTACAATTAAGTTAGCATGTTTATATAGAATTGGGCCCAACCATGGTGCCCTCCAAAAAAATACCTAAATTGTTGATAATTACAATTTAATTGAATTAAAGAAATTCTAAAATTTGGTGCAAAAGGACTGTTTTGCCCCTACCTAACAAAGTGTGAAATTTCAAAACAGCCCCTGCTGCTACCCTAAAACTTGCGTGATCTTCCATGGATGATTTGAGGTTGCTCCGGCGTCCATTTGATCGAAAGATGATTGTTTTCTTGTAAAGCTCGACATGGTGATTGATTTGATACCAACTTCAAGCCATGGATCATGTTTTTGGGTCACGATCATGCAACTCGAAATTTTGATAAATTTTGAAACCTTCAAATCGATGGTGTGCTCATTCCTTGATGTTTTTATTTGGTTTTTTCGTTGAATCACACTAAGCATGCCGTTACAATAGTGTGGCAACAAACGCAGCTCGATTTTGTGCCTAGATGAAAATTTTGTCGTCTTGAGTTTTTTTCTCGAATCAGGAAATCCGGCGGCTGGAATTTACAGCAGCTTCGACGCCTCCGTGTGTGAAATTCAACCGTTCATCATACGTGGGATTCGGACCAGAGGTAGCCTCAAACCTTTCGCACATAATGCAATTGATTTCGATTCAATCGGGTACGCGAGCGTCATGATTTAGTCTCTTGAACGAGGCGTGCTGCTGTTGAATTTTCCGCAACTATCCTCACGAATAATCAACTTCTCTCTACTTTTTCTCCCTACTCGAGTATTGTCACTGGTCGTGCCACATATCAAAACGCTTGTCTTGATTAGACGAAAATGCTCACAAGATTTGAGAGCGATCTGACTCAGGACAATTGAGATATGAGCCTTTGAAGTTGCTACTTAGGACTATGCACGTCATCCTTCTATAATGAAGATTGGTGTAGGGAGGTTGCATAAGAATAGCATGCGACCTACCCCTTTGTGGTCTTTTACTCATAAATTTGTCTTGAAATTCTTGATTAAGATGAAACTTGACCCATAGGGGTTTTCGACCGTTCCGAAGCCAATGGTAGTGGTCCCATAACTGTTTGACGCATCGAGAAAACGACTCTATTTACGGGGTCTGTTTCAAGGTGCTAGAGGCTAATGTTTTCGAAATTGTTTCTTTGTCTGCCCTGCCTTAGACATGTCGGATTGAAACAAAACTTGGCAGGTGGCCTTTTCAAGTTCTTAGAAATATTTTGACCCATTATGGGCAACTTTGAGACTGTCGCGAATTTCACTGTGTATTAAGGTTTTATTGACTGACTTCCTCTTTATTCCGCATCAAGGACCAAGGTGCTAAAAAATGTCTTCAAATAGCTTGCCCCACCGAATGTTGTGCTTCAAGAGAAGTGAGTAGGACAACATTCCGAAAATTTCCTTTGGCTTTATTAATTTTTTCTTTCTAGCCATAGGACCATATGAATGCTAAAGAGATTCACACAATGCTGCAACAAGGATGCTCAGAAGTTTGGATGCATTGTACTGGTCTGGATTGTGCCTCCCAGATCTAGGTGATCTGGTGACACGTGTCTTGGGTTCGGAAGACCTAGGACCTGAGATTGCTCTCTCGGGAACCTTATTCAAAAACAAGGGTAGGTATCCAACTAGTGAGAGTGGAATTTTGGATGTGATGTGGGGACCAACCTCATATAGGTCCGTGACTTACTCTCGCTGACTCACACAGGTGACGTTTTTTATCACGAAGCAAAGCGCCCAAGACGCTTCTGCTAGTTCGAAATCGCCTCCCTTGATCGACAATCTCCTTGTTTTCTGCATAACACTACTATAGTTAATTTACAAGACAAGTGGGCCAAAGGACCCACTCTTGTCTTCGGGAAACGCACATTTGTATGGCTAAGAATGTGAGAAGTTAGGGTGATGAAGTGGGAGTTTTGAATGAGAGGAGAAAAGAAGAGGGTGCTCGACAAGGGGACGAGGCTAGCATGATAGCTTGACCAGTGCGATGACTGACGCGGAGTGGAAGCAAGACAGGCACAGTACTTTGGACCAGCGTGACGGCAATACTACTCGAAACTAAGGTCGACATGACTGTCCTAATCTGGTGTGGCAGTAAGACGGGCATGATACTCAGGATCAGCACGATGGTAATACTGTTCAACAGTCAGACTGTTATGGCAACAGTAGACTGAGTCAACCCTCGGTCAAGTGAGAATAGAATGGAGAAAATGCATGAGATGATGAAGAGATGGGGTCCCGACGACACTAAGCGTCACCACCCATAACCATGGAGGCGTAATGTTGCGGCCCTTGGACGGCGCTAGACACTACTGCTCATGACTAGAGGCTGAATCACACCGAGCATGCCATCATGATTGCGGGGTAACAAACGCAGCTCGGTTCAGACAAAAGATAGCCCTAGACCTTATGCATGCGATAGAACTGGTTTCGCATTGATCGGGCTCTCAAGTGGCGTGATTTAGCCGTTTAAGCGAGGCATGACGCTGCTGATTTTCTTGCATTTTCTTCACAGATCAGCAACTTCTCTCTATCTTTTCTTCGTACTCGGGCATCGTCACGGGGCATGTCACATATCGAAACGCTTGTGTTGACGAGACGAACATGCTCACAAACTTTGAGCATGATCCAACTTGAGACGGGTGAGATATGTGCGTCGAAAATCACTGGTTTTGACTTCCCTTTTAATGGAGTTGAGTTGCAGGGTTGTCACACGGGAATAACTTGCGGCTCCTCCTGTTTTGCTCTTTTGCCTATAACGTCTTCCTGGGATGTCCGTTCAAGCTGAAATTTGACCCCTGAGGGTTTTCAACTGTGACGGATCTAATGGTGGTGGTCTCATAGCAAATTGAGACATTGAAGATATAACTTTAGTTATAGGGTCCATTTCAGGGTGCTAGAGGTTGATTCTGCAGAATTTGTTTCTCAGTTTACATTGCCTTAAACATGTCAGAATGTGATGAAACTTGGCAAAAAACTTTTGAGAGTCCTTATGAAGATCTTGGTCAGTTTTGGGGCTATTATGAAACGATTAGAATTTCAACTGTTTGTTAGGCTTTATTTACCAGGGACCCATGATGATAAAAAATGTCTTCCAACAGCATGCCCCGCCAAATGTTATGCTTCAAGAAAAGTGAAAAGTACAATCATTTAGGAAATTTCCCATGGCTAGCCACATGACTATGTGAACGTCGAGGAGATCCACACAATGTTGTAACTAGGATGCTCAGATGTCTAGACGCAATATACAGTCCATCCATGGAGACTACAGGTAGAGAAGATACTTTTGAGGGATCCTATCGAAGTTCTCACCCTCGAGGGACTATTTTTTATAGGGGCCTCATTAATTTGAATCGAGCCTATCTGGAGGCAGAGTGCTATGAACCTTTGGTCGGCATTCTTTGCTGCTACACTAGGTTGGCTTTTAGATGATCAGGGTATCTCTGTAGGTCCCGTCCATCAGGGTCCAGTCAGGAGATTTTGACCTGTCTTGATGATTTGGGCCTATCAGCTAGGGGGAATTTTGACGAGGCAGCCTCGTGGGCCTCATCTTGTTGGGTCCAATAGGGGGCTTCTGACCTATCCTGAAGATCTGGGCCAGTTAGCTAACGAAGGTGTTTGCTGAGGCGATCTCATGGAGAGGAATAACCCTGAAGTCTCTGGCAGGTGAGGCCCTACTTTCTCAGTTTCTTTAGTATTTGGAGGGATCTTTCGGTCGTCGTCCTTACCCTCAAGGACTTTTATTGTTTTTAGAGGTGAAGTGTGGGAGATCTTATGAGGCTCTCACTCCCGGGTAAGCCATTTTGTGTTGTGATCGGATTGGATGCTGGTAGTGGAGGATTTTATGTAGACCTCGCCAGCTGAAATTATGACTGTTTGGCAATTGTGTGTCGGTTGAGGTTGTGGTGTTGCGTCAACCTATTTTGTTGATCCAAGCTCCCTTTGTGAGTTTTCACTTGAACAAGGGAAGTGGCACTGTAAAGACGATTTTCACCAAATTTCTTTGTTTTTGGGCTCTTTTACCCATGACCTTGCGGCCATGTCCACCCTTTTCATCCATTTTTACTCACAGTACCCTTTTGGGGATTTCACCGTGCTTGGGTTTTTGTTTTATGAAACTCTTTTCCTCATGGTTTTGCAACCATGCCCGTCCGTCATTTTTACTCATGACGTTCCCTTGTCCAGGTGTACATCATGCCCATTTTTTTATGAAGGCATGTTTAGGGTCATGCCTTCGGGACATGTGTGAGTCCTTTAAATGTGATGCGGCCAGGACATGCACTATAGTTTAGGGTCATACAGGTGGACCGTAGTGGTGATGAATGGCAGTCTATGGAGGTCATGGAGTGAGTATGGCAGTGGTTTTGACTCACTTTGAGAGATGGCATGAGCCTACCTATGAAAGATGGATGATGTATGAATGGTGGTTGAAAAGTGGTGACCCACTAGGCTGACGACAAGTATAGGTGGCGAGATAGCTTGCCATTTTGTGAGCATGGGTGAGACTCACTTGAGATTGATGAATAATAAGAATGAAGTGAATGGGTTCACTGGGGAAGCAATGCATGTGGTGAGTGCATACGAATGGGTCGGTTAGAGAAAGCGTGCATGAAAATGCACGTACAAGGGGGTGTGCACATATATGGGGAAAGTTTAAGGTCGTGCCTCCGGGACCTGTGCAAAGATGTTTAACATCATGCGGCCTGGACGTGCATTATGGTTTAAGGTCGTATAGCTTGGACAATGGTTATGCAGTTTAAAGCATTACAGTTAGGACGTAGACTATGGTTTATGGTCATAGAGTTCGGACCGTGGCTAAGCAATTTAAAGTCAAGCAACTAGGACTTGGCAGTTTAAGGTCTTACAACTAGACCTCCGCTACCGTTTAAGGTGATGTAGTTTGGACCATGGCTCTGCAATTTAAAGTCATGCAGCGTGGACCACGACTTTGCAGTTTAAGGTCATGCAACATGGACCATGGCTGTGTAGTTTAAGGTCATGCAGCATGGATCATGAATGTCCAGTTTAAGGTCATGCAACATGGATCATGGGTGAGTTGCCATGTAGATGAAGCTGCATGGGGGATAGGTATGTGGATAACAATCTGACTCTTTGAGGATAAAGATAATTAAGACTATACACAAGCAGAGAGATTTCGATGAAGAAGGTGGCCCTACACGGAGTGGCAAGCGGAAGCAGACTTCACAGGGAATTAAGAGGGTAAGTGTGACTCCCAGAGGATGATGAGTAATGGTATGATGTAACTCTGCTGAGAATGATAGGCCAGAGTGCATATGCAACTTCAGTAAGGGTTAAGAGGATAAGAATGTCCCTAACTCTTAGGGGTAGTGCGTCGCAATAGGATGAGACTCCTATTGGGGTGTTGGTGTGAAACAGACCCACTGGGGATTGAAGGGGTAAGCATGACTCCCTTTTTCTTTTGCATACACTTAACCCCATCAGGGACATTGATGGAATACACCATGCAAAGGGGTGCATCCATTTCACAGTTAAAAGTCATTCGTGTGGACTATTTGTCACGCTGTTTATCGTTTTACTACAAGGACGTGGATTGCAGTTTTAAGGTCTTGTAGCTTGGACCATGGCTATATAGTTTAATGTCATAAGGCTAGGACCATGCAGTTTAAAGTCGTGAAACTAAACCGTTGCTATGGTAAGGGAAAGTGACTCGCTTGGGAACCAAATCGTAACTGGAGACTTGACTCATGAAGAGTGAGACTGGGTTGCAGGGAATGAACTTCTTGGGGATGCAGAACGAAGGTCCAGATGGGAGTGTCGTAGCATGCGTATGATGCTAAGTTCTGGATGGCGCTCGCGACGTTAGGCCCTTAACGAAGGGCATGCGGCATTAGCCACTTGGTGAGCTGCACAACACTAAATCCTTGAATAAGTGCATGGTGATAACCCTTGACGAAGCGCGTGGTGATGGCCCTTGATGAAGGCGTGCGGTGATAGCCGTTGATGAAACGCACGACGATAACTCCTTGATGAAGAGCGTGGTGATAGTTCCTTGACGAAGCTCGCGTCGATAGCTCCTTTCATGTCTCGGGCTTGACCCACCTAGGCCTCGTCTTATTGTCGTTTGAAGATGAGGACTGCAATGTCTTTTTGAATTTTTGAAGGGCAGTTTCGTGGCATTGCTGACAATAAAAGGGGGAAAACCCCATTTCACTATTTTACCGAAGGGTAAAACAGTTAAAGAAAAATATTTTAGAGAGAGAGAGATGGGGCTTCTGGCAGGAGACTTCTGGGGAGAGTTTCCTGACCAAAGTTTTCATCAGACAGGCCTTTAGAAGCTTTTTGATGAGCTTTAGAGGGTCACAAGTCCTGACGACGTAATTGCAAACATTTTCGGAGAGTGCCAAGGCTTCTGGAGCAAGGAACGGGGCTTTTCAGAGCCTTAGCGAGATTTTCAGTGGTGCTCTGCCAGGGTTGTGGTTGTTTTCTGATAGTCTCGAGGTTGAAGGGGAGGTTGTAGAGAAGGCAGAGGAATCTGACGATCTTCTGGCTATCGAAAGAGAAGAAGGAGGAGCAGCAGTGGGCTCATTGGAACCACTGTGAAATTCCAGTGAATTGTGGTGAATTACAGAAGCGTAAAAATAGGGAGAAGAGAAACCAGTGGTTTTTTTTACTTTTCCGGCTGTCGGACAAGGGAAAGAACAGGGTCAGACGGGGATTCCTGGTTGATAGAGGAGTGTTTGACAAAAATCGAGGGGTTGCGGGAGAGGCAAATGGTTCTGTGAAGGTGGACCGTTGGCAAGGACTGATCGAAGAGGCGTGGGACTTAATGCCTCCCGGGAATTGGGAACAGTGGGAACCGGGGCACTGCGAGGACATGCACTAGAATTCCGGTGGTGCTTTTTATTTTCCCGGCTGTTGGGCAGGGGAAAGAATAGGGTCAGACGGGGATTCTCGGTGGATAGAGTAGTGTCTGACTAAACTCGTGGGGTTGCGGAGGACGCAAATGGTCGTGAGAAGGTGGACCGTTGCCAAGGAGCGATGGTCAGGGAAATCGAAGATGCGTGGGATTTAATGCCTACCGAGAATTGGGAACAGTGGGACTGGGGCACCGCGAGGACATGTGCCGCTCTAAGTCGCATGCTGCACTGCCTTCACACTTCTCTAGGTCGCGCACGGTGATAGCCTTGCTCGGGAGCATGCCGCTCATGGCAATAGCCTTGCACGACGTTGGCTTGCCTGTGATGATGGTAGCACCTGGTGTTGGCCTGCCTGTGATGATGGTAGCACGCGGCATTGAGCTGTGCATGGTAGTGGTCACATGTAGCATTAAGTCACATGCGAGGATAATCATGCACGTCCTTCAGTTGCGCACAGCGATGATCATGGATGACGATGCCTTGTGGGGGCTTAAAGTGATGGCAAATGAGAAGGCCTGGTCACTGTGGTTTGTTAGACGCCAAGTCCTCCAGCACAACAATGAAGTCCATGTTGTTTTGGAGGAAGGGAATCCATCATGGGCCAGCTCCTTATCCGAGAAGTTTTCTTCATATGTCAGATGGATTGAAGCTGACTCGAAAATGGTTGGCTTCTTCTTTTGGCCTGAGAACACTCGGCAAATGAATTGAAGCTGACGTCCAAGTGGTTTTACTTCTTCTTCATGATGAGGGAATTTCTATTTGGCTTGTAACCATCCTCTTGTCCTTAGATGCCAGAGCTTTGTACTGTGGGTTTTGGCTTGTAATCTTCCTCTTATCCTCAGATGCAAAGGCTTTGTAACCTCCCTAATAATGGGCTCTCGATTGTAGTTTTCACCTTTTCTAATGCAATAAAAGAAATGGATTTCCTTTGAGTCGGCTTGCTGTTCCTCATCCTCATTTCTTTCTATTTATTGCACGCACCGCATTTTAGGGATATATCAGGGATAATACTTCATTAAGTATCGCCCATTGATAAGGGCATTGCCTCTCCTCCATCCAAGTTTGCTAGTGTATAGACCCTATTTGGTGTGACCTTTTTAAATATGAATGGGCCTTCCCACTTGGGTTCGAACTTTCCCTTACGGCGCCCATGCATGACAATCAGAGTCTTGACTACTAAGACTAGATCTCCACGGGCGAATGAGAGAACCTTGACAGATTTGTCAATGGCACTCTTTATTCTCCCCTGATTGAGCTCGAGGTTCTGCTTGGCCTCTAGTTTCTTTTCGTCAAGAGCATCCAATTCCTGATAACGGAGCTTGACCTTCTCATCTTCGGTTAGTCCCTGATGTATAGCGACACGGATTGAAGGTATCTGAACTTCAAGGTGTAAAACTGTCTGACCTTCATAGACCAAGGAATAAGGGGTAGAGTTTGTAGTATTGCGAGTGGTGGTGCGATAGGCCCACAGAGCTTTAGGCAGCTTCTCATGCCAATTCTTCTTTGAATTGAAACTATTCTCCGGAGCACCCATCACAGGGTTTTGTTGTACGCCTCAGCTAAACTGTTGGCTCGAGGGTAGTACATAGTCGATTATTTCCACTCGAAATCGAATTGGTTGGCCAGGCGATCAACATGATGGCTTCTGAACTGAGGGGAATTATCAGAGATTATTCAGTCTAAGACCCTGAACCGGTATATGAGGTGGTGGCACACGAAGTAGGCCACAGTGGTCCTTAGAACCTGCTTGAGAGGGATTGCTTCAGGCCACTTGGAAAAGTAATCTGTCACTGTTAGAATGAAGGCAGAAGGAGGGTTGATGGGTCCTACAATATCCATACCCCACTACAAAAAGGGCCATGATGTTGTTGTAGGATGGAGAGGCTCCGGGGGCTGATGAATGAGGCTTGAATGAATTTGGCACACCTGATATCTTTTAGCATAGTTTTGAGCATCGGCCACCATTGAAGGTCATTAATAGCTGAGTCTATGTATGCGTTCGTAGAGCTTAGGGATAGACTGATGTAGCCCCCAGATACCTGATTACACTTCTTTGAGTACTTTGCATGCTTCTTGTGTATCAACGCATCTGAGGAGGATCCCATCAAATGATCGAAGAAAAGAACATCCTCATCGAGAAGGGTGTACTTGGTAGACATCCATCGTATACTGTTGCGTTCTGCCAGATCATTAGGCAGCCTTCCATACTTTATTAAATTCACGATAGGCTCCTTCCAGTCTTCTACTTGTTCTACCTTTGTACACATCGGGTAGAAGAATTCAGCCTATTGCTTGTCTGCTTTGGATTCTTTCTTGGGGCATTTCTTTCTCTGCCTTAATGACATCTTTGACAGCGAGGAGTGCTCCGAACGGAAAAGGAGGGCATTGGGGTTATCCAGACAGGTGTGGGCCCTGATGAACATCTCTCTCCTCATCTGCATCAACTTTGGTTCTAAAGTCGACATGTGTCCATTTTGTTACCCAGACAAGTGTGGGCCCCGATGAAGACAATTGAAAGGTAGCCTCGAGCTTAGAGAGCACATCGGCCTGCGAGTTCAGCCTCTTAGGGATATGACTTAGAGAGAAATCATTGAAGAGGGCCATATAAGATTTGGCCTTATCGTGATAAGGCTTGAGAGTATCCTTCCTCACGTCATAAATCACTTTAAACTTCCATATGACTAGCTCAGAGTCACCAAAGATGTTTAGCTACTCCAGGTCTAGCTCCTGGATGATCTCCAATCCGATTATGAGGGCTTGATATTCAACTTTATTATGAGAAAATTCCTCTACCAGTGAGAAGGATAGAGGAATCATTTTGCCGTCACGAGTCAGGAACACAACTCCAGCACACCCTCTATCTGACTAGAATATTCCGTCGAAATACATCTCCCATGGCTTAGTTAGCACAGTGTAGAAAACTTCTTCATCTGGGAGATCGCTTGACAGGGGAGATTTCGAAGGGATTGGGTGAGATGCGATGAAGTCAACTAAGGCTTGACCTTTAACAGCCTTTTGTGGTGCATACGTGATGTCGAACTCTATCAGTAGTAATGTCCACTTAGCCAAGCACCCTGACAGGCATGGCTGGGTCATAAGGAACTTAATTGGATCAACCTCGAGATTAGTTTGACCTCGTGACCGAGCAAGTAATGGCAGAGTTTCTGTACTGCAAAGATCAAAGCTAGGCACATCTTTTTAATGGGAGGGTAATTCTTCTTGGCTCCTTGCATCCTGCGACTGAGATAATAGAGAGTTATTTCTTTCCCCCCATCATTGTTCTATGCTAGGAGTTCCTTGAGTGACTCATCAAGGGCCGTCACGTATAGGATGAGAGGCCTTCTTAGCACAGACGTAGAGAGCACTGGGGGATTCAACAAATACTACTTGATGTCATCGAGTGCATCTTGGCACGCCTCATCCTATATGAAGGGAGTGTCCTTCTTTAGGAGGTGTGAAAAGGGCCTGCATCGTCTTGAAAGGTTTGAGATGAGCCTACGAATGTAGGCCAACTGTCCTTGGAGAGACCACAGTTCATGTAAGATCGGAGGCCGTGGCATGTCTTAAATTGCCTTGATTTCAAGGGGTTCATCTTGAGCGGGTGATGTCGCAGCTATTCAAAAACCTTTTTAAGTTCTTGGATGTGAGCGTCTTTTGTTTCAGATTTCACCACCAAATCATTGACATAGTACTCGACCTCCTTGTGAATCATATTCTTGAAGATGGTCGTCATGGCTCGTTGGTACATGGCACCAGCATTCTTCAACCCAAAAGGCATCACATTGTAGCAAACGACACCTTCTGGGGTTAAGAACGCAATGGCCTCCACATCTTTTGGTGCCATCCTGATTTAATTATAACCAGAATATCCATCCATGAAGGCGAAGATTTGGCAATGAGTCGTAGAATCAACAAGTATCTTAGTGAATGGCAAGGGGAAGTCATCTTTGGGGAAAGCGGTGCTCAAGTCATGGAAGTCAATACAGACTCTGATTTGGCCATTCTTCTTCTTGACAGGGACAACATTTACCAACCATCTTGCCTGAGCTAGTTCACCTCAGCATCGATCTGCATCTCGAGGTCAGGTCTAAACTTTCTTGATTTCTACTTTATGGGTTTGACGGTTGGATCAATACCTAGGCGATGGACAACGACTTGAGGGTCTAGACCAGGCATCTCATGAGAATGCCAAGCGAAGACGTCCCAGTTTGCGTGAAGGAGAGAAATATAAATTTCTTTCTCTTCTGGGGACATTTTTGTGGAGATGAAAGTTGGCTTTAGGTTGGCCTCATCCCTTACGTTTATCTCTTCAAGCTCATCAGCTGTGGCCTGACCACCTTCTTCCCACTCTTCCGGAGCCTCTTCCAATTCTTCATCTCGGGATTTAGGATGGTTCTCATCAATCTCAAGTGTAGAGCCACACGATCCTGACATTTCTGCTTCTAGAGGGGCTTAGTGTGAGAGAGGATTTTTGGTTCTTGGCCAGACCAAACGATGAAAGGGTCGACTTGGAGTGAGGAGTCCATGACCTCGTGACTGGGGTAACTCGATACTTGCCCCGAACTGGGTGACGCTTCATGAACTTCAATCATGTGACAAGCCTCGTGGGAATAGGAGCTTTTAGATCGTTCGGTCTTGACTTGGGTTGACAGGCCATCGGCGACTGCCAAGAATCCAGCCACCTGAGCTAGCATCTTTCTTAGGCGCTTCTGCTACGACTTGCTAAGGCTGGTGCCTTCTAGCTCTCTATTTAGAGCGTCGAAGTCTGGGCGCTACTGAGATATACCTATGAAAGAAATAGAAGGGGAGGGTGTAGAGGAAGAGTTAGAATGTTTTGGGATGCTTTTTATGTCGTCGTCAGAATTGGATGTGCGCAAGGGGTATTTTAGGCCTTGCCCCGGCTTTGACCGTTGTTGGGTGCTTTTAGTGTCGTCACCCATATTGGAAGACTCCCGAGCTGTTGATGACTCAGGGATGTCCGTCTGATTGGACGACAGGATAAGGCGAGTTGCACTTGGGATGAAGTCTTGTAAGGTTGGCAATGGAGGAAGGGGCTTGAGGAATTCTTCCTCAACTGGTGGCTGAGGGATGTGGTTCCTTCAGCGAGCTGACCTGGGTGATTGTCTCCTTTTGGATCCTTGAGGAGGGGTTTCGTTCACCCTATCGGGCAGATGAGTAGTCCTAGCTTGGTGGACTCTCTCACGCTTTAGGGATTTGAGCATACTTTTCCCATGGTAGAGTTCTCAGGGTTGAGAAGTCGAGGGCTCTGAAGGACCCAGTGTAGGCTCATAGGGGACCTGTAGTGGGATTTCCTCTTGGACGGGATTTATGGCTTGGAAGCGCTTGAGGAGAATGACACAAATGATGTGGCCTTCTTGCACCTTTTCGGTGGCCATAGCTTCAAACCCAGAGCATTCTTTCATCTTGTGGCCTCATACTTGGTGATATGGGCACTAGAGGTTTCCCGTACCCTGGGCAAGGCCATTAGGTTGCCTGGCAAGCTGGGGAGTGACGAGTCCCTATTGAATCATTGCCTCAAAGAGGGCCTAGAGAAGGTCTAGCTTAATTCTTCTCGAGGCTTGCGTCAGGAGTTCTTCTTGCACTAGTGGAAGTGGGACTTGAGGGCGTCCTTCTGGGTTACCATGAGCTTCTTGGCATTGCTGCATCTTCTTTTCCTAGATAGCCAGTGCATTCATTCATGTCATGGCCTCGTATTAGGTGATACAAGCACCAGAGGTGTCACGACCCCGCCCCCTAACCCTTGCTGGAGGGCGATAGGGCACGGGATCGCGACCGGAGGTCCCCTAATGTCATTAAGGTGGGAGTGGTTCAACACACGAAAACACGGAATCAAGAGCAAACCATGAAAGCAACTAGAATAAATCCATTCAACAGACAAATGTCAAACCAAAAGTGCAGCCCTCTTACTCATTCAATATCAAAAGTCTTTACAATTCCTTCCTGGCACTACTGACCCAAAATACACAAAATAAAATATACATCAAATTGTTGAGACCACTAAAACATACTTTGAAAGTCTTCGGAGGATGGCTTTTCAGACTTCTCGACTTCGAGCTTCGACCTCCAAACGGCCACCCACCTTTAGCATAGATGCCAACACCCTTTACTCTACAGTTATTTAAATACTATGGAATGAGTTAACAGCTCAGTAAGCAGATCTACACCATTGCATTCCAACTAATATAATAGCGATAGCACTATGCAGTGTACAAATATATACATTGACAAAATACCAGGTGAAGCCCTCTAATATGCTTTCCACTATTCTAATTAAGGAGGGAGCACAATGACAAGTGGGTGCCCCACTTCGTAATGCACTAACACACACACACACACACACACACATCTCCAGTATGCTTTGGGGTTTTCGATAGGTAGTGGCCTTGCTAGACTCGACCCTCTCCTTTGCCCTTCTGATGAGAGAGCGTTACACTACCATTGGGTGACCCAATGCGTAGTGCCCATATTGATTTGGAGGGCACGACCCTCTCAAATATTCACATCCTGACTCCTGCCCTATCATCGGGAGCTGAGGAAATATTGCAGCTGCCGGTACCATCATTCACATAGTACGTTCCCTTCCCATCAAGCAACTATCAGCGCCATCATTCACACAGTTGGTACCCATTCCCATATCACATAAGCAACATGATACCATCATTCACACAGTAGGTATCCATTCACATATCACATAAGCAACATGATACAATCATTCACACAGTAAGTATCCATTCACATATCACATAAGCAACATTAAACCATCATTCACACAGTAGGTATCCATTCACATATCACATAAGCAGCATGATACCATCATTCACACAGTAGGTATCCATTCACATATCACATAAACAACATGATACCATCATTCACACAGTAGGTATCCATTCACATATCACATAAGCAGCATGATACCCTCATTTAGATAGTAGGTATCAATTCACATATCACATAACCAGCATGATACTATCATTCACACAGTAGATATCCATTCACATTTCACATAAGCAGCATGATACCATCATTCACACAATTGGTATCCATTCACATATCATATTTTGATAGTGGCATATCATATCTAAGCAATATCATATTGACAGTACCATAGTAATAATGACATTATTCCATTTAACCCTTACCGCTCAATTTCTTGCCATCAAGGGCAAAGACATGCGCTCACCATTAAGGTCGTAACTTTTAGGTCATTTAGGGTTTGACGGTGATTCCAAATCCAATTTGTACCAAACAAACCTATCCTTCAAATGGGATTGGTTTGAAGACAATTAGACCCCGTTTGACCTCTTAAAGGTTCAAAGAGGAGAGGATTTACTAGCCTACGGTGCACAGGGGACGGCGGCATACCCTGCTTCATATCATTATAACTCTCAAACCGTGAAGCAACTTGTGATCGTTTCAGAACAAAAATTTAAGCCAAGATGTATATATTTCTAAAAAAGCAAACTTGAAAGCATTTGGATTCCATTTGGTGGTTCAAACAATCGTGCCAAACAAGGTGATAGTTCTAGATTTTATCAAAACTTCCCACAGTGATATTCCATCACAAAACAAAGTATAGCATTCAATATAGGAAGAATTTAAAAATAGTTTCTATATGAAAATTTTAGCCCATTCAAAAATATTTCAAATGGCTATGGTTTGACCGAAAATTAACTTCATTTGGTTTGTTAAAATTAGCGACCATAGTGGTATTAATGAAAAATCTAAGAAGCAGTCAACAGTGTCATACCTTCTCATTTTGATACATAACATCATCTTTTGTAAAGAATTTTAATAGTGTGAACAAACAAACACTTTACTAGACTCATACATCTTTCTAATGGCGGTGATTTGAGGTAAATCGGACCTCATTTGGCTGCAAAATTCTGGAATTTCAAGGTGGCATATAACATGTCTCAAGAACACGTTCCACGACCTTCATTTCATGGTGAGGAACATGATAACAACCATTCTCTTATAATTTACACACACATAACATGCATTTCTTACATAATCTTAGAATCATACGTTCGTTCTCAACATTCACCATTATCATGGAACAAAAGCCCCAATTTTTTGTGAACACGGCGTAAGGATTTTCCACATCACTCATTTCACATGCATAAATTCCCATGCATCCTTATGACTACAATGTAATGGTGATGGATCCACTTACATGAACGACAATGGTGCCTTCTCCAATCCCCCTTTCACAGCTCTCACTCACCGAACAATGGCTGCCCTCTAACAATCACTTCTTCAAACCTCGTGTCTTAGAGAGAGAGATGAAGTAAGAATGAATGGCGTGGGTGAGAAAAGATGCTTAAGTATACTTGGGTTTAAGGTGGCAGGCCAAGTGTCACCAAGAGGCTAAAAAATATAGACAAGTGGCTCTCAAATCAGCATGCATATAACAAGTGGCATACATAATTCATGCATGTCAGAGACCCAGCCATCACTAGTCTCTACACAGCCAGCGCTGCTTCTCTATGCAGCCGGCGCTGCTTCTCTACACAGTCGGCGCTACTTCTCCACACAGCCGGCACTGGTTTTTACATAGCCGACACTGCTTCTCTACACAGCCGACACTGCTTCTCTACACAGCCGACACTGCTTCTCTACATAGCCAGCGCTGCTTCTCTCTCCTATTGCCACGCGCACATTGTCATGTACTCTCCATTCTTCTTCTCCTTCCTCCTTATCCCGTCATGCTCTCTAATTGGCCTAGAAAAATCTGGGTCATCACAAGAGGTTCTCAGTCCATGGAGGTAGGAACTTGAGCGGCCTTGTTGGGTTTTGCGTGATGAGTCCCTCTTCGAGCATTATGGAAAGTATTGCACGAAGGATGGCGGGTGCCCCATCATCTTCTTGTATTGTCACTATGTGAGAAGCCTCAGTTGCCCCGAAAGCTTTCTTTATATTTTCGAGCTTTATCTGACACTTGTTAATAAGGTCTTCGATAGTGTCGTTGAGCTTATAGCACTTCTGAGTAGGGTGGCCTACTTTCCTATGATAGGCATAGTACCTCTCATTTGTTTCCTGTCTAGAATGTTTTGGAGTGCTGACCTTTGGCAACTGGATCATGTTTTGCTCCAGTAGTAGTCGAAGCAGTGCAGGGACCCACTCCTTGTCAAAGGGGTGCACCTTATTTTGATGTTGGATCCAGAAGTCACTTCAATTTATGTTTTTAAGTGGCGGGACCTTATTGTAGGACTGTTGCTTGCCCCCAGTCTGAGGCTTCTGTGCCTTGAAGAGGTTCAGGGTTTGAAAAGCAGCTTTGTTAGTGTCAGTCATGGAGACGACTGCACTGATCACTGCATTTTGTTGTTTTCCTTGACTGTTGGAGCGAGAATTCGAGCCGTAGGGTTGCTGGCAAGATTCGCCATGGTGTTTGGACAGATCCTCAATACGAACTGCTTTAGAGATGAGCTCTGACATGGAGGGTGGATTGGAGGCCTTGACATGTAGACCAATCTTGGGAAGCATATTTCATATGTAGGTTTGAATAGGTTCTCTTTCAATCATGGGAGTGGCATGAAACGTCACCAGCTCTCTCCATTTGGATATGAACTTGTCAATTGGCTCACCAAGGTCTTGAGTCAAAGTGAGGAGCTCGATGGTTTCCACATTCCTTTGGACTTTGTAGAAGCGTTGGTAAAATAATAGCTCCATTTCCTGTCAGATGTGAATTGAGTTTGGAGGCAGCCGAGCATACCACTGGAAGGCTGGCCCTTGGAGAGTCTCGACAAACTGACGGAGGAGGTGTCGCCCATCAGTTGACGTCTCTCAACAAGCTGCTTAGAAGTGAGCAGTATGTTGGTGTGGAGACGTAGTACTGTTGAACAAGGGGAGCTTCCCTTTCTGATAGTCTTAGAGAATCGAAACTTGGTTGATGTATGAGGGGTATGAATTTTAGTAAAGCGACACCTCTTGCATGCCCGGGACCTTATTCTTGAGACTGTGGGTCACCATGGCATCTATATCGATTTGAGAAACCCTGCGGGAAGCAGAGCTGTCCTGGGAGACCGGTGGGGGAGTTTGCTTGGGAGTTGTGTCTTCACTAGACGGAGAAGCGGTCTCATGATGAGAAGAAGGGGACTTTGAGGCATATAGGCGTTCCATATTTTCAAGGATGGACTACATCATTACCTCGAACCTGTTCACTCGCTCTTCTTGGGAGCCGTCTGGCTCATTGATCACCATGACACTGACCATATCTTCTGGATGATTAGAGCTAGGTGGGGTAGTAGATGGCTAGGGTTAGCGAGTCGTGCATGGCAAGTCGATCTGTAGGGGCTCAGCAACCCTCGTCTGGACTCGAGCCTTGTATGTCGATCGTGTGAGGACCAGGTTCTTGACAGTCTTGGGATCGTGGCTTCTTGGCAGTGTTCACCGAGCAATACTCTTGGACTTGCTCGGTCTCTGGGATCCGCAGAGGGAAGAAGGGATTACGAGGCAAGAGGTCACCAAAGGTGGTAACCTCAACTGCCTTGGGGACTTCTTTGGTCAAAATCTGTAGACCTTTCTTTTGCTTGATCTTGAGGCAGCTATGGACCTAACCCAAAACCGACCCTGAGGCTTGGACTGCCCCGTATTTCTTGAGCAAGTCAGGGTCGTGTCGATTAGCTGGAGCAAAGTATGGGGTCCAAGGACAGAGGGCAACCTTGGTCGCTGCCTTGGACGCTGCAGGCTTCTGTCTGACATCTTACCGTTGCCCCGAATTCCCTTGTGAGGCCTGGGTGCATGTCTGACTTGAGGCGGCTGACTCAAGATGGTACTCTTAGGAAAACCCTTTGAGTACCAGGTCTAGAGGTGCTTACCTGGTGTAGGAAGAGTGACAGAAGAAGGAGCTGGTTCATGACTCCACCTGAGTCAGGCTCAGGGAGGAACGTGCAAAGCTGGTCCATGTGAACCTTTAGGGTTAGCCATTTGGGTTACTTAGGGGTCAACCCAGGCTTACTCAATTGGTTGGACATTAGGAGGTCGAGACCTGCAAGCTTGTGTCTATGAGGGACCGTGTAGGAACCTATCTCTTAAAGGGTAAAGTTGTGTGGTGAGAGGGAGGAAGAAGTGGTTGACCCTCATGTGCTCGAGTTGGCATAGAGCTGGTGCTGTCCCGAGCTGTGGGATGCATGGCGCAACCAGGGTTTGGCCCAAGAAGGCCTAGCCTTGAACGTGAGTTTTAGGCAGCGTGAAATTTGCCTCGAGATGTGGCTTGAGTGGATGGACCATGAGCCTTCAGGTGTGTGTGAGGGGACAAGACCCTAGGATCTCCTCCTCTATGTGTCGAGCCTCCAGGTGTAGAGGTTCGCGGTAGTGAAGGAGTTGGGGGGGGTAGCGAAGGAGTTTGGGGGGGTAGCCTTGCGACTTCCCTCAGAAGTGATGGCAACTTTCTTTCCTTTCATGAGAGTGGGTAGGGCAGCCTTCCGGCTTACCCCAGCAGTATGACTGGCAAGGGACTTGCCAGTAGCAGGGTGCATGTTGTGTACGGTATCAGATGTGCTACAAATGTAAGGGCCTTGGTGGAGGGTCCACCAGGGTGATGAAGCGGGGAGTCAGGGACCTTTAAGCCCCTACTCTCACCAACCCAAGAAAGAACCTAGAAGCCGAACTATGAGTCTCGACTCAGAAAGAGTGTACAGAAGAAGGCTTGAGCAGCTTGCTTCCCTAGTATGGTCACAAAAGCGAGGATGAGAAAATCCTCGACTTGGATGAACGGGTTGAATCACCCAGATGCCATAGAAAGTAGTGCAGAAAGTAAAAGGGAATACTAATCAAACAAGAGCGAACCGACGAAGGGGTAATAAGTCCCTAGTGGAGTCACCAAGCTAGTTAGGTGCCTCGAGCTTGCCTCCCCAGATCTAGGTGATCGGGTCACATGTGTCTCGGGTTCGGAAGACCCGGGACATGAGATCTCTCTCTTGGGAACCTTGTTCAAGAACAAGGGCAAGTATCCAACTAGTAAGAGAGGAATTTTAAATATGAGGTGGGGACCAACCTCACCTCGATCCATCACTTACTCAGGCTAACTCGTGCAAGCGCACTCATAGATCACGACGAAAAACGGCCAAGCTACTTCAGCTGGTTCGGAATCACCTCCCTTGACCTGCAATCTCCTTGTTTCTGCAAAATACTACTATGGTTAAATTGCAAGACAAGTGGGCCGAACGACCCACCCTTGTCTCAGGGAAACACACATTTGTATGACTAAGAATGTGAGAAGTTAGGGTGATGAAGTGGGAGGTTTGAATGAGGAGAAAAGAAGAGGGTGCTCGACAAGGGGATGAGGCTAACATGATAGCTGGACCAGTGCGATGACCGACTCGGAGTGGTAGCAAGACGGGCACAGTACGTTTGACAGGTGCGACGACAATACTATTCGAAACCAAAGTCTACATGACTGTCTTAATCTGGTATAGCAGCAAGAAGGGCGTGGCACTTGGGACCAACACGACGATAATATTAGTTGACAGCCTGACTGCTATAGCCACACTAAACTGAATCTACCCTCGGTCAAGTGAGAAGAGAATGAAGAGAATGTATGAGACGAGAAGAGATGGGGTCCCGACGGCGCTAAGCGTCACCACCCATAATCGTGGAGTAGCAATGTTGCCACCATTGGATGGCGCTAGACACTACTGCTCATGACTAAAGGGTGAACAATGAACTACAGGTGGCACTAGGCATCGCCGTTGGGGCAACATGAGAAGGCAGCACTCCCCTGAGTGGGCAGTGATAGCCTCTTATGAAGCGCACAACGATTTGCATTCATGGGGCACGCGGTGAAAGTTCTTGCTAAGGCACATGACGATAAGCGTGAGATGAAAGAAGAGCCTATGCACGGCGATACGCACCGAGCACATGAAGAAAGCTCACAGATGGCGATAAGCACCGAACTCATGAAGAAGGCTTGCGAACAGCGATAGGCACTGAGCGCACGAAGAAGGCTTGCGGACGGCGATAGGCATCAAGTGCACGAAGGAAGTTTGCGGACTACGAAAGGCACCGAGCGCGAGAATGAAGCTCACAGATAGCGATAGGTGTTGCCGTGACCTCTCACGGGCAGCGATAGGCATCGCCGTC
Organism: Amborella trichopoda; assembly: GCF_000471905.2. The sequence goes on from NW_006494789.1 coordinate 5,003,001, forward strand.
TACAATAGGCACGCAACAGGGGGAGACCCCTACGGACGGCAATAAGTTTCGCCGTTTGTGCTCACTGAGACGTCGAGGACATATCTACGGACGGTGATGAGCAGTTCCGTCTGCATGCCTTACTGAGAGATGGAGATGGATGAATAGAAGGGGAAAAGAAGCTCGCACATGGCACTGCCATTGCCATGTGTGACCTGTGAAACCACAGGAGGGGAAAAAAAGAAGAAGGAAGAGGCATGCAGGACACTGTCACTGTCATGCATGGCCTCCAAGGGAGGCTCAGACGAAGAAGAAGAAGAAGAAGAAAGAAAAGAAGAGAGAGAAGATTTACCTTGAGCCTAGAGCTACTGGTCCAAAAGTTCCTCTCTCCTTACTCTCTCTCCAAAGTGACCCAACAATGGGAAGGAAAGGGAATTCTATTGAGTAAAAATTCTCTTTGGTTAAGGGTTTCAAGCCTTTACGTACAATGATGGTACGTGGTATATATAGAATTGTGCCCAAATATGGGTGGATTGATCAAAATTAAACTTAATTGCTGGAAATTAAGATTAAACTGAATTAAAAGAAATTTGAAAATAGGGTAGAAGATGACAGATTTGCCCCTTTCTAACAAGTTGTGGAATTTCAAGACAGTCCTTGTGTTGCCCTAAAATGTGTATGATTTTTCATAAATGATTCGGGGTTGTTTTGATGCCCATTTAATCGTAAGATGATTGATTTCTTGTAGGGCTCAGCATGGTGATTGATTTGATACCAACTTCGAGCCATGGATCGTATTTTTAGGGCATGATCATGTGACTTGAAATTTGAATGAATCTTGATACTTTAGATCGAATGTGTGTTCGTTCCTTGATGTTTTTCTATGATTTATTCATTAGATCACACTGAGCATGTCGTCACAATCGTGGGGTAACAAACATAGCTCGATTCCATGCCGGGATGAAGATTTTACAACTTTGGAGCTTTGGCCAGAATCTGGAATTCCAGTGCCAAAATTTGCAGTCACTTCATCATCTTCGTATGTAGGATCCAACTGTTCATCATGTATAGGGTTCAGACTAAAGATAACGTTATACCTTACGAACTCGATAGAACTGGATTCGCGTCAAACGAGCTTGCGAGCGGCGTGATTTGGCCGCTCGAGCGAAGCATGATGCTGTTAATTTTCCTGCACTTTCTTCATGGATTAGTAACTTCTCTCAAGATTTTCTTCATGCTAGAGTGTAGTCGTGGGGTGTGCCACATATCGAAATGCTCGACTTGACGAGATGAACACTCTCACAAAATTTTAGTGCAATCCGACTTAAGACGAGTGAGATATGAGCATAAAAAATCACTGGTTGTGACTGCCCCTTTAATGAAGTTGAGTTGTAGGGTGGCCGCAAGAGAATAGCATGCGCCTCCTCTTATTTCTCTCTTTCGCTTATGTAACTTCTTCCTAGGATGTTCGTTCAAGCTGAAATTTGACACCTGGGGGTTTTCAACCATGCCGGATCCAATGGTGGTTGTCCCACAGCAAATTGAGACACTAAAAATATAGCTCTAGTTATAGGATCCGTTTCAGGGTACGAGAGGCTGATTTTGTCGAAACTGTTTCTCAGTCTGTGATGCCTTATACATGTCAAAATGCAACAAAACATGAAAGCAGACTTTCGAGAGTCCTTATGAAGATCTTGGCCAGTTCTAGAGCTATTATGAGACAATCAGAATTTCCACTGTTTGTTAGGCTTTATTTACTGGGGACCCATGATGATAGAAATTGTCTTCCAACAAGGTCCATCCGTGGAGACCATAGGGGAGAAGAGACATTTTTGAGGGATCCCGTCGAAGTCCTCACCCTCAAGGGACTAATTATGATTCTGAAGCTGAGGATTTTGTATCGACCTCGTTAGTCAGAATCAAGCCCGTCTAGCAATATAGTGCCATGTTAAAGCGAATATTTCCCATTTTATCTGGGTGTTTTTTTTTTAACAAACAGCAAAAGAGCCTTTGGTCGGTGTTCATCTGCATTGTGCACCACATATTCCTTGGTGGACATGGTACCTAAGTTTATCGAGGTAACCAGCTTTAGGTATAACCCCTACCCACTGTTAGCAGTTTCGCATAACAAGTCAAAAGTCGAGGCTGACATAGCTTTCTTAGGGTGTCTTTGGTTTTTCGAAATGACTTCTTTGTTTGTTTGTTCTGGATGGTCTGTTGAAAAGCCTTTTGTTGGCGTTCATCTGCGTTGTTCACCAGATATTCCTTGGCGAGCAGGGTACCTCAGTTTATCGAGGTGACCGGCTTTGGGTATAACACCTACCCACTATTAGCAGTTTCACGTAACGAGTCCAAAGTCATGGTTGACTTAGCTTTCGTAGGGCATCTTTAATTTTCAGAATGACTTCCTTGTTTGTTTGTTCTAGATGGTCTGCAGAAAGGCCTTTTGTCGGCATTCATCTCTATTGTGCACCAGATATTCCTTGGTGAGAACGGTACCATAGTTTATCGAGGTGACCGGCTTTCGATATAACCCCTACCCACTGTTAGCAGTCTCGCGTAACAGGTCCAAATTCATGGCTGACTTAGCTTTCTTGGTGTGTCTTTGGTTTGTCATAATGGCTTCGGCTTTGGGTATAACCCCTACCCACTGTTAGCAGTTTTGCTTAATAGGTCTAAACTCATGGTTGACTTAGCCTTCTTAGGGTGTCTCCGGCATCTTGGAGTGCGTTTAGTAGCCAGCTGGGAATGATGATTTGCTTCATGAGACTTCTCTTGCCTTCTTGGCGAGTTTTCTGTCCTTCGAGTCCTTCTTGCAAATGGACTCAGGCTATCAGAATCTTTTCCTTGAAGTTCATAATTTTGGATCCTGGTATTGTGACACCAGGGATTTCTTTTCTTTGAATGTGGGCTGAAGCCACCTATGGATGCGAGTGCTGCATCAACTTGTTAATTGGTCCAAGCGTCCTTTGTGGATTTTCACTTAGACTTGGGGGGTGATGCTGTGGAGATTCTTTTCGCCACCTTCCTTTTTATTTGGGGCTCTTTTACCCATGATAGTTTGGCCATGTCCACCTTTTTTTCCGTTTTTGCTTACGATGCTTTTTCGGGTTTTCACCGTGTCCGGGTTTTCTATTTACAGAACTCTCTTACTCATGATTTTGTGACTATGCCCGTCTGTCATTTTTACTCATGGTGTTCCCTTGTCAAGGTTTACACCATGGCCGTTATTTTTTTTTTCTTGAAGGCATGTTTAGGTCCATGCCTTCGGGACCAGTGCGAAGCCTTTTATCGTCATGCGACAAGGACGTGTACTCTAGTTTAAGGTCTTACAGCTGGACCATGGTGATGATGGATGGAAATTTTGTGGAGGCCACGGAGTGAGTATGGTTGTGGTTTTAGCTCACTTTTTGGCAGACGGTGCGAAGCTACCTATGAAAAGTGGATAATGTATGAATGGACGTTCGAAAAGTGATGACCCACTAACCGCTTGTGAGTATGGATGGTGGAATGGCTCGTCGTTTTTTTAGGATGGGTGAGACTCACTAGGGAATGATGAAAGATAATGAAGGAAATGGGCTTACTAGGAACGTAATAAAGAAGGTGTATGCACACGAACGGGTCGATTAGGGAAAATGTGCGTGAAGATGAATGAAAAGGGCATGTGTGAGCATGTGAGGGCATTTTTACGGTCATGCCTCTGGGACCTGTGCAAGGCAGTTTATCGTCATGTGATCAGGATGTGCACTATAGTTTGAGGTCGTATAGCTTGGACCAGTACGGTGCAGTTTAAAGTCATGCAGCTAGGGCCATGCAGTTTAAGGTTGTGCAGCTAGATCTTCGCTACAGTTTAAGGTCATATAGTTCAGACCATGGTGCTGAGCCTTTTAACGTCATGCGGCTAGGACGTGTACTATGGTTTAAGGTTATACAGCTGGACCATGGAGTTGAGCCTTTTAACGTCATGAGGCTAGCACATGTACTATGGTTTAAGGTCATATAGTTTGGACCGTGCAATTTGAGGTCGTGCAGCTAGACCTCCGCTACAGTTTATGGTGCTATAGTTTGGACCATGCAGTTTAGGGTTATGCACCCAGACCAAGGCTACGCAGTTTAAAGTCATGTAGCATGGACCATGGATGTGGGTCGCCATGTAGGTGAAGCTGCAAGGGAATAGGTCTTGTAGACTGCGACTCCTTGGGGATAAAATGGTCAAGACTGACAAGTGGTTCAGATGGGAAGGCCGACTTCATTGGGATTTAGGGGATGAGTGTGTTTCTCTTAGAGGTATAAAATAGTACTCAATAGAGAACAAATTAAAAAACTGACCCAACTCCTAGAGGATAGGACAGCAAGGTGTGAAGCAGACCCACTAGAGGTTGTAGTGATAAGAATGACCCTGACCCCTTTGGGGATAAGGGACTACAACACGAGTATGACTCCTACTAGGGATGAGAAGTCATGGCCTGGGTGGAACGACCTGGGTACCACTCCACTGAAGATAATAGGTCACGGTCAGGGTGTAACGCCATTGGGGATAATAGTAGTAGGACACACATGGCTTTAACATGGAGCGTGTGGCAATGAACATGCGTGAAAGTGAACCCTTAGGAACATAGCCGGTGCTGGGTAGTGCCAACACTATTTCTTGAACACTCGGTTAACACTGAGTCATTGAAAATGCAGTCAGTGCTAAGGTCAGCCAACGTTACTTCTTGGACACTCAACCGGCGCTTGGTAGTTGTAAACACAGTCGGCATTGGGTCGTTGAAAACACAACCGACATTGGGTTGAGAACACAACGGGCATTGCAACCGGCGCTGGGTTGAGATTGGAACCAGCGCTGGGCATCGGTTACTGTTCGGGCCTTGACCCAAGCTTGACCCGGCCCTACTCTCTGTTACATGGGATTTCATGAGCGGCGGTAGAACTTTGCTTGAGACTTGAGTCAGAGCCCGACCTGGTCCGACCCATCATCATTTGGCCTTCTTGGACGTGGTTGACATTTCTTGTCTGGGAGGGATATTTAAGGGAAGCTTCTGTTATATAAAGGGAGTAACCCCCATTTTCACTGTTTCATAAAAGATAAAAGGACTTAAGGTAAAAATTGCCTTTAACAGTGAGGGTGAGTTTTTCTGATGAGAGCTTTAGTGAGCACATAAGGGATTCTAGCAAGATTAGCAAAAATTTACCGACAAGCAGGGACAGGTTCCGGCTGAGAAAAAAGAACGCCATTGGGGAAGACCGTGCTTTACCGGAGTTGCAAGAGTTTGCAGTAGGAAGAAGGAGTTTCACTGGGGAAATAGGGAACTCCGACTATGGTTTTGAGGGTTCTGGAGAATGAAAGAAGGTACAATAGAGGGCTGCCCAAGGTCTTCCACTGGTTTTTGGCAGTTTTAGGTGGGTGCGCAGAAGAGTTGAAGGTTTCCCAATGGGTCAGAGAAAGGTTGCAGAGGGTTTCCAGTGGAAGAGGGGGATTTTTCAATGGAATATCAAAGGTCATGGGAGGCGAACGGTTACCGGAGACAAAGAGACGTGGGAGAAAAACGAGGGTTCTCGAGAGTTGAAGAGATGCGAAAAAAGAAGAGTCACCGAGAGGTGAACAATCACAATGGTGAGAAGTCTTAGAGCACGGCCGACACTGACTTAGAATACGCAACTGGTGCTAGGCATTAAAAGCACAGCCAGTGCTGAACTTTTAGAAACACAACCGGCGCTGATCCTCAAGAAATACAGTCGGTGCTAGCGTTTGGAAGACACAACCAACACTGGCCTTGCACGACGCTTATCAGTGCATAGTCAACATCATGATTCGCACGATGTTGCTCACTTGCGACAGTGAGTTGCATGTGGGGATTGTTGCGCATGGCGATGAGTCACGCGCGACGATGTTCACGCACGATACTGACTTGGGTTGGCAAAGGGTGGGGACCAATGGTAAGGCCTGGCTTATGATGCCTGTTGGAATCCAAGTCTTCCAGCAACAGTGAAGTCTATGTTGTTTTGTGGAAGGGAATTCACTATGAATAGGGTATGATCTCCATCATAGGCCAGTTCCTTACCAGAGAAGTCTACTTTGTATGTTTTATATACTCATCAAATGAACTGAAGCAAACCTACAAATGGTTGGCTTCTTCTTTTGGCCTGTAACCATCCTCTTTGAAAACATCTGGCGGATGAATTGAAGCTGACTCTCAAGTGGTTTTACTTCATCTTCATGATGAGGGTGTTTCTTTTTGGCCTGTAATCATCCTCTTATCCTCAGATGCAAGAGCAACACTGCAGGTGTCAACTGTTCTCTTTTCCTCATGTGCATGGGATTTGTAACTTCCCTAATAATGAGCTTTTGAGTCTAACTTGTAACTCCTTTTAATGTAATAAAAAGAGTTAAGCTTTTTTTGGACTATCTTGCTCTCTTTCTCTATATTATCCTCTTAACTTTTTACTTTTGTAGTTTGAGTCTCTTTCTTTTTTCTTAAGTATGCATCATGGGTAGTATTTCTTTAAATATCACCCATTGATAGAGGGCATCGTCTCCTCTCCATCAGATTGTGCCAGTATGTATGCTCCATTTGGTGAGACTTTCTTGACTATAAAGGGACCTTCCCATTTGGGCTCAAACTTCCCTTTATGTCATCCATGCATAACAATCGGCCTCTTGGCGGCTAGAACTAGATCTCCATAGGCGAAGGAGCAGACCTTGACTGACTTGTCAGCCCTCATCATTCTCCCCTGATTGAGCTTGAGGTTTTGCTGAGCCTCTCACCTTTTTTCATCGAGTGCATCCAATTCTTGATACCGAAGCTTGACTCTTTCATCTTTGATTAGTCCTAGATGTGTAACGGCACGTAACGAGGGGATTTGAATTTCAAGGGGTCAAACTGCTTCGCCCCCATAGGAGTGGAATCGGTGGCACTTCTTTTGGTAATCCGATAAGCCCACAAGGCTTCAGGGAGTTTCTCATGTCAATTCTTCTTCATCTTTGATACTGATTTCCTTAAAATGTTTCATATGGACTTATTGAACGCTTCAGTTAATCCGTTGGCTCGAGGGTGGTACATAGTTGAGTACCTCCACTTGAAATCGAACTAGTTAACCAAGCGATCAGTGTGATGACTTCTGAATTGAGGGCCAATTTTCGATATAATCTGGTCTGGAACTCCAAACCGATATATGATGTGATTTCGCATGAAATTAGCTACTGTGGTCTCAAGAACTTGTTCAAGGGGGGACCTCTTCAGCCCACTTGGAGAAGTAATTTGTTGCTGCTAGAATAAAGACATGATCCATTGTCTAAGGAGGGTCAATAGGTAGTACAATGTCCATCCCCCATTGTGAGAAGGGGCATGATGCCACTGTAGGGTGTACGGGATCTGGAAGCCAGTGAATAAGGCTTGAATGGAATTGGCACACCCGTCACTTCTTAGCATAGTTTAAGGAATCAACAATCATTGAAGGCCAATAGTACCCCAATATGCGTATCCGTTCAAAGAGCTTCGGACCAGACTGATGCAATCCAAAGATGCTTGAGTTTACTTCTTCCAGGACCTTATTTGCTTCTTATGTGTTCACACGTCTGAGGAGAATGTCATCAAATGACTTTATGAAGAGAGGCTCTCCTTCAAGGAGGGTATACTTGGTAGACATTTGTCGTACGCTATTGCACTCGACATGGTCCTCCAGAAGCCTACCATGCCTTAGAAAATTAGTGATGGGCTCTCTCCAATCTTCTACCTGTTCAATTTTCACGCATATTGGATCGAAGAACTCTGGTTCCTGACTTTGAACCTTAGCTCCCTGACTCCTTATCATTTTGTGTTCCATCTTAATAACTTCTTTAGCTGATAGAAGTGCTCCGAATGGATAGGGAGCGCAAGCAGGGAAGAGATTTCTCTCATCATCCGCATCTACCTATGTTCTCAGTTCAATGTGTCTCCACTCTGCCACCTATACAAGTGTCGGTCTTGATGAGGATAATTGAATTGTAGCCCCGACTTTGCAAGTGCATCAGCCTTTGAATTCAACCTTTTGGGGATGTGACTCAAAGATACATCCTCAAACTGGGCCATATATGATTTTGCAGTATCATGATAAGGCTTGAGGGTGTCTTTTCTCACATCATAGATCCCTTTGAGCTGTCGGATAACCAACTCAGAGTCGCCATAGATCTTGAGCTGCTCCAAGTCTAGATCAAAGGCTATCTCCAATCCAATTATAAGGGCCTGATATTCTGCTTCGTTATGGGAACCCGCCTCGGTGAGAGAGAAAGAAAGTGGACGTACTCCTCCTTTCGGAGTCAGGAATACCACCCTAGCGCCTCCTCAATCATATTGGAAGGCTCCGTCGAAGTACATTTCCCACGAGTGAGCAAGCTCTACACACAATACTTCTTCATCAGGGAGGTCACTTGATAAAGGAGATTCCACCAATACGGGGTGTGCTGCAAGAAAATCAAACAAGTCTTAGCCCTTGATGGCCTTTTGAGGGACATATGTAATGTCAAATTCCAGCAACAATAATGCTCACTTAGCAAGAAGTTTTGACAGGCATGGGTGTTTCATGAGAAACGTTACAGGATCTGCTTTTGATAAAAGCTTGACTTCATAACCAAGCAAGTAGTGGCGGAGCTTTTGTACTGCGAAGATTAAGGCCAAGCACATCTTTTCTATAGGGGGATAATTCTTCTTAGCCCCTTGCATCCTGTGGCAGAGATAGTACTATGCAGTCTCTTTTCCTTCGTCATTGTTCTGCACCAACAATGCCCCAAGTGACTCATCCAAAGCGGTCACATATAGGATGAGAGGTCTTCCCAGTATCGGTGTAGATAGCACCGAAGGATTGAGTAAATAATTATTGATGTCATCGAGGGCTGCCTGACAAGCTTCATCATAGATGAACGGGGTATCTTTCTTTAATAGGTGCGTAAAGGGTTTACAGCGACCTGAGAGGTTTGAGATGAACCTGTGAATGTACGCCAGCTGCCCTTGAAGAGAGCACAGTTCTTACAGCGTAGTTGGTGATGGCATTTCTTGGATTGCCTTGATCTTGAATGGCTCAACTTCAAGCCCTCGATGTTTAACAAAGAACCTAAGAACTTTCCTGAACGCACGCCAAAAGTGCTCTTCAGCGGGTTCATTTTGAGTTGATGCAATCGTAATCGCTTGAACACCTTTTCAAGGTCTCTCATATGAGAATCTTTCTCTTTGGATTTCACCACCAAGTCATATAAATAACATTCCACCTATTTGTACATCATGTCTTTGAAAGTGGTTGTCATTGCTCTTTGATATGTGACACTAGCATTCTTCAATCCAAAAGGCATCATCGTGTGACAAAAGACTCCTTTTGGGGTCAAGAACATCATAGCTTCCTCATCTTCAGGCGCCATCCATATCTGATTTTACCCAGAGTATCCATCGATGAAGGAAAAGATTTGGTAGTGAGCCATAAAATCGATGCGCATCTCGGTGAATGGCAGCAGGAAGTCATCCATGGGACTGGTAGTATTCAGGTCACGAAAGTCAATGCAAACCCTGATTTGACCATTCTTCTTCTTGACTAGAACAACATTTGCTAGCCATTTTGGGTACTTGACTTCGTGAATAAAGCCTGCTTGTCTAAGTTTTGTCACCTCGACATCAATCTGCATTTCGAGGTCAGGCCTAAACCTCCTTGACTTTTGTTTGACAGGTTTGACAGTCAAATTGATGCCAAGGCAGTGAACGGTGACTTGAGGGTCTAAACTAGGTATCTCATGGTAATTCCATGAAAAGACATCTCGTTTTGCTAGCAAGAAAGTAGTGAAATTTTCTTTCTTTTCTAGAGACATATTCGCAAAAATGAAATTGGGTCTGGGATCAGTCTCATCCCCTAGATTTATCTCCTCGAGGTCATCTGCTGTAGCTTGACCGCCTTCTTTCCATTCTTTTGGGGCTTCTAGAAACTCTTCATCATTGGTCTTAGATGTCTCCTCTCTAACCTCAAGTGCAGAGACCGACGATCCTGACATCTCTGCTTCCAAGAGGGCTCGGGGGTAGGTCATGAGTTCTGTACCTTTGTCGAACTGAGGGACATAAGTGTCAACCTCAAACATGGACAGCATATCTGGCTGTAAGAGTTTGGTTTGGAAGTCACAGAGAGATTGAGATTCAGGGGTTGTGGGACAAAAAGCACCTTCATAAGAATCATTCAATTTTTGCATAGGTATCTGCAGTGTTTGTCCCGTGCTAGCTGATACTTGATAGACTTGTACCATGTGGAAAGTTTCCTGAGAATAGAAGCTCTACCCTCTTGATTCTCTCAGTCCCTGCTCAAAGTTGGGCTCCAGAGGCCACTGGGGTCTCTTCGGCTTTGGCTTCTTGTCTTTCTCAGTGGAGGAAGATGGTTGCGTCTTAGCTTGAGCTGCCAGGGCATCAGCAACTGTTAAGAATCCTGCTGGCTGGGCTAGTGTCTTTTTTAACAGCCTCCTGTGTGCCTTTCTTATGTTGGCTCCTTCAAGTTCTCTGTCGAGAGCCTCGAAGTCTAGACATTTTAAGGTGGTACTTGTAGGATACATAGAAGAAGAAGGATGAGAAGCAGATGAAGAAGAAGGGCAAGGGGCAGAATGTGAGGGACTTTTAAGGTCATTCCCCTCATCGGACAAATCTGGGCAGCGTTTTGCATCATCACCAGAGTTGGACGTGTGCAGGGAATCTTTTAGGTCTTTCCCTTTCTTAGACTGCTTAGGAGTGCTTTTAACATCATCACCCTCATTGGACGTATTCAAAGGAAAAGACGGCTTGAGGACATCCTCTTAATGGGAGGAGGAAGGAAAGAGGATCGTGTCAGAGATGAAGTCTAGTAAAGTTGGCAATGAGGGAAGAGACCAGAGAAATTTCTGCTCAACATGCGGTTGAGCGGTCTTGTTTCTTCGGAGAGCAGCCCTTGGTGCCTATCTTTTTCTAGTTTTCATTGGCAGTGGTTAATATGTCGCGCTGGGTTTATGGACAACTCTAGCTTGACGAACTGCTTTTCGCCTTAGTGACTTGAGACTGTTCCGCCCGTGTTGGACTCTCCATGGCTAGGAAGTCGAGGGTTCAACAGGATCTGAGTCATCTTTACCCAGGACTTGTGTCAGGAGGTCCTCTCGTACTTGTGGAGCAGTGGTTTGAGGATCACTTTCTGGAACGCTATAAGACTCTTGGCATTCTTGTATTTTCTTTACAATTATACCATAGAAACTGGATCATTCACACAGGTCGTGGCCCCATATCTGATGGTACGGACACCAACGGTCCTCAGTGCCCTGAGCAAGGCATCAAGGTTGCCTTGCTAGTTTTGGTATGATGAGGCCTTCTTGAAGCATTATAGCGAAAAAGGAGCGAAGGAGACCAGGGGCTTCATCTTCTTCTTAGACTGTTGCTGCGTCGGACGCTTTTGCTGTCCCAAATGCCTTCTTTAGCTCTTCAAGCTTTATCTGATCCTTCTGAATCAGGGCCTTGATAATTTCTTTTAGCGTGTAGTAATCATCTATGGGGTGCTTGATCCTTCGATAGCAACCACAATAATTCGCCTGAGTATCGAGTTCAGTTTGATCAGGGAACATAGTCTCTGGGAGCTCAATCATGTTCTGTTAGAGTAGCAGTTGGAGTAATGCCAAGACCCATTCCTTTTCAAAGGGGTACACCTTATTTCTATGCCTAGTCCAATAATCATCTTGATTAAGGTTTGTAGCTGGGGATACTCGGTTATACAACTGTTGTTGCTTGCCCACCAGAGGTGCTTTCGCTGCGTTTACCCCTTTGGAGAGGTCCAACATTTGGGAGGGAGCCTTCTTTGGGTCACTGACCGTGACGACTGCGTTGATCACTCCTTTTGGTTGGTTGCCCCGGGTAGTAGTCCTAGAGCTACCATTGCCCCGATTGTTCGCTGAGCTTGCAGACTGTTGTCGTGACCCTCCGTGGTGACGTAACAGACTTTCTATGTGGATTGATTTAGAGATCATTTTTGACATGGAGGTCGGATTGGAGGCCTCAACATGTAGGCAATCTCAAGTCACATGTTCCGCACACAAGTTTGAACCGCCTCCTTCTCTGGCATGGGATTGGGATGGAGAGTGACCAAATCTCTCCATCTTGATATGCATTGGTCCACGGGCTCATTGGGATCTTGGGAAAAGGTGAGAAGCTCGATGGTTTGATCTTCTCTCTCGACCTCATAGAAATGCTAGTGGAATAGTTTCTCCATTTCCTCCCACATCTGTACTGAGTTTAGAGGAAGCCGAGCATACCATTGGAAAGCCGAACAGTCAAGGGTTTCAACAAAGTGATAGAGAGGGAGTCTCCCTTCGTCCGCTATCTCTCGAACGCTACATGGAATTGGGCATATGCTGGTTGGGGGATGTGGATCCGTTGAACAGGGGAAACTTCCCTTTCTTGTAGTCTAAGGGAAATGGAATCTGATCAATGTAAGAGGAATACAGCTTTTGGTAAAGCGTTGCACATTGTATACCTAGAATCTGCCAGTTCTTTAAGCTATGGGTGACCATAGCATCAATATCTGCCTGTGAGATGTGGTGAGGGATAGAATTGTCTTGTGAGGTAGAGGGAAGGGGTTGCCTCAGAAGTGTCTCATCGGAGTGATGGGAATTGACCTCATGGTTAGCCGATTGTCATGCAGCATCTATGCAATCAATCTTCTCCATCATTGTGCGCACCAAGTCTTTAAATTTATTCATGTGCTCTTCCTGAGAGTCGCTAGGCTCATTCATAGCCATTACGTTGACTGTTTCCCTAGGGAGTTCATCGTTAGCTACAGTTGAGGGCTTGCAAACTTGATGCGTCGCATGCGGCAGATTAGTCTACAGGGGGTCAGCATGACCCTACTGGACTCGAGTTTTGTATGCCGATCATGTGAGGACTGGTTCTCAATAGCCTAAGGACCGTGGTAGCTGAGTGGCTGGGTCATCTTCTATGACACTAACCACAGTGCAGGGTTTGTGTCCTCCTTCTTTAGACTTTGTCATCTGAAGAGGGTAGAAGGGAGTCAGAGGAAGAGGGATATCAGAGCCAGTTGCCCCGATCGTCTTGGTTGCTTCCTTAGTCCGAATTTGCAGACCCCTATCGTGTTTGGCTTTGAGGTTTTAATGGACGTCACTCCAAAACTACGATCGAGACTGCAGCTGGTCAACTCTTCTTGTACAAGAGAGAGCTGTCTTCATCAGGTGCGGCAAAGGATGAGGGCCAGGAACCGGGGTTATCCTGGGCTGGGGAGTATGAAGGACTTGGTCTCCAGTGAGGTCCTTGCCTCAAGCTCTCTTATTGGCTCCAGTGACATGATTGAGATGGCGGGGCTTGTTAAAAAAGGTACTCTTGGGGAAGGTCTGTGAGTACCAAGGTTGGAGGTACTTTCTCAAAGAAGGAGGAGAAGGAAAAAGCAAGGTCTGACCTTAGGAAGCCGAGAACTGCGAGCAGCTGTTTGTAAGAGAACAAGTGGAAGCTTGCCCTTACATGGTGCGCTAGTGTATGCTGAGTGGGAGGGGTCATCGCCTGTGTTCTTGGGTTGGCGTAGCAACGGCGTTGCGTCAAGCCTTGGGTTGCATATGCATGTGCACAGGTTTGGGCCCAAGAAGGCTTGATCCTGAATGCTTACTCTAGGTAGCACAAGGGCTGCGTCGAGGTGTGACTCGAGTGGATGACCCCTGAGCCTTAGTGTTTGTGTGTGAGGTGGAGGCCCCAGGGTCTCCGCCTTGATGCGTCGAGCCTCTAAGCATAGAGACTCGTGGTGGCGCCGAAATGTAAAGGGTAGCCTTGCGGTGACCCACAGAGGCAACGACAACTTCCTTGCCTTTTGTAGAAAGGGACTATGCAGCCTTCCGGAGTACCTCGACAATGCGATCGACAAGTGACTTGCTGGTGACAGGGTGCATGCTGTGAGTGGCAGCAAACGTGTTGCCGATGCAAGGTGCCTAGGTGGAAGTTCCACTAGGGCAAGGAGATGGGGAGTTAGGGACCTTCAAGTCCCTCCTTACGCCAATCCAGGTTAAGACCTGGAGCTAGACACTAGGTCTTTGCTTTAAAGAAAAGTTGGGAACGAAGTTCGAGGAACGTTTTCTAGGGTGAAGCTCACGAATGAGGGGATGAGAAAATCCTCGATCCGGATAAAGGGGTTGAAGAACCTAAAAGCCATGTGGTGTGTGATAACAGAAAACAAGCAAGGAGAAACTAACCAAACAAGTACGATCTGACGAAGCGGTAGTAAGTCCCCAGTGGAGTTGCCAAGCTGGTTAGATGCCTCAATCTCGCCCTCCAAATCTGGATGATCGGGCGGCACGCATCTCAGGTTTCTAAGGAACTCGAGACTTTGTGATCGCTCTATCGGGAACCTCACTCAAGAGCAAGGGCAGGTGTACTAATCAATGAAAGAGGAATTTAAGGTGAGTTCGGGACTTATTCGGGCTGGCTCGCGTGGGCGCCTTCTTAGATCACCAAGAAAGCCTCGCAGTCGTAGAACTGGTTCGGAATCGCCTCCCTTGGCTTGTATTTTCTTGTTCTGCAATCACACACACATGGAAAATGTTACAACACAAGTGGGTCAAGGGAGCCCACCTTGCCTTTGGGTGAATGTACACAGACATGCACATTCAAAAAGAAGGAGAGAAGAATGAGAGAATTAAAATTGGGATGAGAAGAATTTGACCAGGCTGTGAGACCGACACTGTGACTAAACTAATAAGTAATTGACCTAGCGTGGCAATAAACGGGCTCGATAAGTCTGACCGGCTCAAAAGAACTACTACGAGATGACAATACCAATACCGACTAGCTTGACACAATGGGTAGTCTGTTGTGATAGTAATGCGGGCACAACGGTGTTACTGTTAGACGACAAGACTACCATGGAGTTCTAGTCTCAACTCCCCCTTTGATCAAACGAATGAGTAAAAGGAAGAAAAGAGAACACAAAGAGAGAGAAGAGAAGATGGAGAAGAGAAATAAGAAAGGAAACGAAAAGGAAGAGCAAGGTGTGAGAGAAATCAGTGAAAGAAGAAGAAGAGAAGAATAGAAGCAAAGGGAGAAAGCGAGAGAGAGAAGAAGAGCATGAGAGGAGATAGAGGGAAAATAAAGAGGAAGAGAAAGAAGAGAGGGAAATGCAAAGAGAAGAAGTAAGAGAGAGAAGGAAGAGGAAGGAAGACACTGACGATAATGAGATGGGGAGAGAGAAACTCAGACGGCGATGAGCTTCCGTTGTCTATTGGAGAAAGAAGAGCAAAGAGAGAGCACAGGCAGTGATAGGCTTCCACCTTCTGTGGGATAAAGAAGAGCAAAGAGAGAGCACAGGAAGTGATACGCTTCCGCCGGCTGTGGCAGAAGAAAGAGGAGAGAGAAGGAACACAGGCGGTAATAGGCTTCCACCGACTGTGACAGAAGGAAAAGAGAGAGAAAGCACAGACTGTAATAGGCTTCCACCGTTTGTAACGGAAGTGAGAGAGAACACAGGTGATGATAGGCTTCCGCTGGCTATGAGAGAAGAAAAAGGAGAGAGAGAACACAGGTGGAAATATGCTTTCATCAACTGTGTTAGAAGAGAAAAAAGAGAGAGAAAACATAACAGGTGATATGCTTCTGCCGGCTGTGACAGAAGGAAAAGAGAGAAAAAGCACAGGTGGCGATAGGTTTACGCCAGCTGTGACAGAAGAGAGGAAAGAGAGAGAGATTACAAGCGGCGATATGCTTCCACCGGCTGTGATAGAAGAGAAAAGGGGATTTTGGGCTCGGCCCACCACTCAAGATATGACCCGACTCATTGTTCATGTCTCAGAAGCAGGAAGACGTCGCACCAGACGATAGATCTGCCATGCGTGAATAGAGAAAAAAGAGAAGTGCAGGGAAAGAGACAAGTGATAACCAGAGGATGAAAAGAGAGAGTGATAGAGATGAGGGATGGAGAGGGAAAGAGAGAGATAGAGAAAGAAGAGAGAGATAAAGACAGAAAGAGAGAAGAAAGAAGAGAAAGAAACAGAAAAGATCAAAGAAAAAAGAGGAGAGAGAAAGAAAGATAAAGATGAGAAAAGAAGAGAGAGAAAGAGAGATAAGATGAGAAAAGAAGAGAGATATAGATGAGAGAGAAAAGAAGAGAGAAAGAGAGAGAGAGATGAGAGAGAAAAGAGGAGGAGAGAGAAAGTTACCTTATTGAGGGATACCAGCCCTTTTCTTCTTTCTCCTCTCTCTCCAAAACGTACCCACGAACTTAAGCAAGAATTGAAACTTTATTGATTAATGTCAAGAATGAACAGAGGGTCTTTTACAATTAGGTTAGCATGTTTATAGTGAATTGGGCCCAAACATGGGTATATGTCCCAAAACTGCCAAAATTGATGATAATTACAGTTTAATTGAATTAAAAGAAATTCTAAAATTGAGTGCAAAAGGATTGTTTTGCCCCTGCCCAACAATGTGTGAAATTTCAAAACAGTCTCTGTCACTGCCCTAGAACTTCCGTGATCTTCAATGGATGATTCGGGGTTGCTCCGGCATCTGTTTGACCGGAAGATGATTGTTTTCTTGTATGGCTCAGCATCGCGATCAATTTGATACCAACTTCGAGCCATGGATCGTGTTTTTGGGTCACGATCATGCGAATCGAAATTTGGATAAATCTTGAAAACTTCGAATCGATAGTGTGCTCGTTCCTTAATGTTTTTCTTTGGTTTCTTCGCTGAATCACACTAAGCATGCCATCATAATTGTGTGGCAACTAATGCAGCTTGATTTCGTGTCCGGACAAAGATTTTGTCGTCTTGGTTTTTTTCCAAAATCTGAAACTCCGGTGATCGGAATTTACAGCAGTTTCGACGCTTCCATGTGTGAACCATTCATCATACGCAGGATTCAGACCAAAGATAGCCTCGAACGTTACACATATAATGCAATTGGTTTCACGTCGATCGAGTATGAGAGCGTTGTGATTTGATCGCTCGAGCGAGACGTTCTGCAGTTGAATTTTCTTCAACTATCTTCATGAATCATCAATTTCTCTCTAGTTTTTCTCCTTGCTCGGGTATCGTCACGGGACGTGCCACATATCAAAATGCTCGTCTTGATGAGACGAACACGCTCACCAGATTTGAGAGCGATCTTACTAAGGACGAGTGAGATATGAGCCTTTGAAGTTGCTGCTTGGGATTGTGCACATGGGCCTCCTTTAATAGAGATCGGTGTAAGGAGGCCGCACGAGAATAGCATGCGACCTACCCCCTTTTGGGATTTTACCCATAACTTTGTCCTGAAATACCTGATTAAGCGAAAACTTGACTCATAGGGGTTTTCGACCCTGTTGGATCCAATGGAGATGGTCCCATAGCTGTTTGGCATACCGAGAGTATAGTTCTAGTTATGAGGTCCGTTTCAGGGGGCTAGAGGCTAAGTTTTCTGAAATTGTTTCTGTCTGCCTTAGACATGTCAGATTAAGACAAAACTTGGCAGGTGGCCTTTTGAAGTGCTTAGATATATTCTGACCCATTCTGGGGCAATTATGAGACTGTTAGGAATTTCACTGTATGTTAAGGCTTTATTGACTGGCTTCCTCTTTATTCCACTTCAGGGACCAAAGTGTTGAAAAATGTCTTCAAACACTAGTTCCTGGCCCACACCCATTGCTTCGCCAGATGGAAACAACTCTTTCTTGGATAATAAGAGCCGACCAGTCGCAGTTCTAGCATGAGGTACGTCAAAACTTCAAAGCTAAAGGTGATAGGGGTCTACAAATTCTGACTAGGGAAGCAACCAAGATAGTCGAGGGACCCAGCTCTGACAACCCTCTTCGCCTGAACACCTTCTGCCCTCTTCAGATGACAAAGCTCGAAGAGGAAAAGTTGTGAATCCTGCGTTGTGGTCAATGTCGTAGAAGATGACCCAACCACTCAGCAGCCACAGTCCCAAGACCGTCAAGAGCCGGTCCTCAAGCGATCGACATACAAGACTCGAGTCTAGTCAGAGCATGCTTATCCCTTGTTGACCAATCTGCCACGCATGACTTGCTAAGCCTTAAAGCCCTCAAATGCACCTAAGGCTGACCTTCCTGAAGAAATGGTCAGTATAATGGTTGTAAATGAACCTGACGACTCCCAGGAAGAGCGCATGAATAGGTTCGAAGACATGGTGTGAGAAATGATGGAGAAGATTGACCGCATGGAAACTGTGTGACACTCGACTAATCATGAAGTCAAATCCCATCACTCGGATGATGCACCCCCAAGGCAGCCTCCCCTTCCTGCCTCACAAGACAATTCTATCCCGAACCTCGTCTCACATGCAAACATTGATGCTATGGCAACACATAGCTTGAAAAGCAGACAGATCCCGGGTAGGTAGGGATCAACGCTTTACCAAAAGTCGTATCCATCCTACATCGATCAAGTTCTGTTTCCCTCAGACTACAAGAAAGGGAAGTTTTCCCTGTTCATTTGTACAACCTCCCCTCACTAGCATATTGCCCATTTCTAATCGGCATGTCGAGAGATAGCTGCTGATGGGAAACTCCTTCTCTGTCAGTTTGTTGAAACCCTTGATGGCCCAGCTTTTCAGTGGTATGCTCGGCTTCGCCCAAACTCAATACATACTTGGGAGGAAATGGAGAAGTTGGTTCATCAATGCTTCTACAAAGTTGAGAGAGATGTCCAAACAATCAAGCTTCTCACCTTGACTCAGGAGCTCGATGAACCCATCGATCAATTCATAGCAAGATGGAAAGATTTGGCTACTCGCCATCCTAATCCTATGCATGAGAAGGAAGCAATTCAAACTTGCATGTGAAATATGTGACTTCATATTTCTCTACATGTTGAGGCCTCCAATCCGACCTCCATGTCAAAGCTGATCTCTAAGTCGGTCCACATAAAAAGCTTGTCATGCCACCACGGCTGGTCACGACAATAGTCTGTAAGCTCGGGGAACAACCGGGGCAATGGTAATTCTCAGACAACGCCCGGGGTAGCCAACAAAAAGAAGTGATCAGTGCGGCCGTCACCATAAGTGATCCAAAGCGAGCCCCCTCCCAAACTTTGGACCTCTTCAAAGGGATAAACATGACAAAAGTGCCTCAGGTAGGCAAACAACAACAGTTATATAACTGGGTACCCACACCCACGAACCCTAATCAAGATGATTATTGGACCAGGCATAAGAATAAAGTCTACCCCTTTGAAAAGGAATAGTTCCCTGCACTGCTCCGATTATTACTCGAACAGAACATGAACAAGCTCCCAGAGACCAAGTTCCCTGATCAAGTTGGACTTGATACCCATGTAGATCACTGTGCTTACCATCGGAGGATAAACCACTCCACAGAGGATTGCTACACATTAAAAGACATCATCAAAGCCTTGATCTAGAAAGGTCAGATAAAGCTTGAAGAGTCAAAGAAGGCATTCGGGGCAGCAGAAACTTCCCACACAGTGACAGGCCAAGGGGAAGACGAAGCGCCCGATCTCCTTCACGCCTTGTTCGTTATGATGCTTCAAGAAGGCCTTATCACACCAAAACCGGTAAGGCAGCCCCGACTCCTTGCTCAGGGAATTGAGAACCATTGGTGCCCATACCATCAGATATGGGGCCACGACTTGAGCGAATGCTCCAGTTTTCATGATATAATCAGGAAGAAAAGGGCCTTGTAACATTCCAGAAAGAGATCCCCAAGTCACTGCTCCACCGGTACGAGAGGGCCTCCTGACATAAAACCCGGGTATTGATGATTCAAATCCTGCTGAACCCTCAACTTCCTAGCCATGGATAGTCCACCACGGGCGGAGCATACTCAAGTCCTTAGGGAGAGAACAGTTCGTCAAGCGAGGGTTATTCATAAACCTAGCGAGATGAATCAAATACATCCAATGAAAACCAGAAAGAGGCGAGCACCAAGGGCTGCTAGCCGGAGAAACAAGACTTCTCAACCGCCAGTTGAGCAGGAGTTTCTCAGGCCTCTTCCCCCATTGCTAAATTTACTGGACTTCGTCCCTGGCGCCATCATCCTCCCTTCCTCATCCCATCAAGAGGATGTCCCTAAGCCATCTTCTACTTAGGGAACATCCAATGAGGGTGACGACGTTAAAAGCACTCCCCAACAGTCTAAGCAAGGGAAAGACCTAAAAGACTCCTTGCACATGTCCAACTCTGGTGATGACTCAACAAGCTTCCCAGATTGGTTCATTGAGCAGAGCGACCTTAAAAGTCCCTCACCTACTGACCCTTCTTCTTCTTTCTCTTCCTCCTCTGCTTCTTATCCTTCCTCTTCTCTTACAAGTACAACCTTGAGATGCCTAGACTTTGGGGCTCTTGACAGAGAGCTTGAAGGAACCAATATAAGCAGCACACAATGGAGGCGGTTGAAAAAGACACTACCCTAATAGCTGGATTCTTGACAGTTGCTGACGCCTTGGTGGCTTGAGCCAAGTTAGAACCATCTTCTGTCACCAAAAAGCATAAGAAGTCAAAGCCAAAGAAACGCGAATGTCCTCCTGAGCCCGACTTTGAGCAGAGGTTGGGAAAATAAAGTGGGTACAATTTCTATTCTCATGAAGTCTTTCACATGGTGCAAATATCAGAAGTATCACCTAGCATGGGGCAAATGAGCCTGAGATTGGGGAAAACGCTACAACCTCAACCTCAAAAGTCAGGCATCTTGCAGGTTCCTGGTCCACCACATCTCCCTGGCCCAAATATTTCAAGTAATCCACCCATCATCCAGCTCCTTAGGTTCCTTTTTGGCCTAAATACCCCGAACAATCCATCCATCCTCCAATTTCTTGGGATGCCACCAGTCCCATATACCCAGCCACCTCAAACCTTTGTTTCGCTAAAACAAACCTCTGTCGCCCAAACCTAGCTTACTGCGTAATCAAGTCAGCCAATAGGTCAAAATAAAATTCCTCCACCTAAACCTGCTCCTCAACCTACTATACCACCCAAACACATGGCAAGCCTAGGAACACAAAAGGCTGATGAGGAAAAGGTTAAATATGATGTGATAGGACACTTGAGGAAGCTTCCAGCCCTTCTCATCATCTATGATGCTCTCATGCTCTCAAGGGACTATCGTATGGCTTTGGTCAAGGCTCTCTTCAATCTAGAGGTGTATGAGGCTGAAGTGGAACCCATTGAGGTGGACCCATCGATCTTCAGTGGATGTATGGAGATCACCTTCTCAGAGGATGATCTGTAGTTGGGATAAAAATTTGACAATCACCCTCTCTTTGTGACTGGTGAATTACATGCGTGCCCCAGCAACTGAATTATGTTGGGTGGAGGGTCAGTAGTCATCCTTATCCCAATGAGAATCCTCACTCGATTGGGATTAGGTTCTGAAGATCTCACCCCAACGCATATCACAATCAAGGGATTCAACCAGTCAGATGAAAAGCCAGCTGGCACTGTGTGCCTTCATCTAAAGATTGCTGAATTAAATGACTATGCTCAGTTTTATGTAATCAATGCAGAAACCTCCTACAACATCCTTCTCGACCTCCTGTGGCTCCATGACCAGGGGCTGGTTCGATCCACATTACACCAATGCTTCAAGTATAGTCGAGATGGGAGATAGCATACGGTCTATGCTGATAAAAGACCATTTCTTGTAGCTGAAGCTAACTATGCTGATGTCAAGTATTACTTCACAGATTCAGTGTCATCCCAAAAGCTAAATGATAGTGATTAGAAGTCTGTGAGGAAGATAGAACCTTCGTCTCATAAAGATGTTGAGAACAATGTGCAACCTCTGGTGGAAATGTTCAAAGAAGTGGAAAGGCGAGTCAAAATTCTTCCTCTGACTTCCCTTCATCCTCGCATGCCATTCATTACCTCTGAAGAAGCTCCAACTTAACCTCAAGATGAAGCTTCCCCCTCTACTTCTAGTCCAGAGCCACCTTTGCAAGAAGATGAGCTAGAGGTCACTCTTGAGATCGAGGAAGTCATGGGGGTAGAATTCCCGGATCCAAAGGTCACCTACACGCCAGACCAACAAAATTCTTGCATGTCCCTATTGCACTCTTGAAATAAAAAATTGCGCTCCAGTCGCCGCGAAAGATTTTCCAAACCCCAGTTGCTATAAGCATGGAGGAAGCTCCTTGTCCCACCGCAGGGTCAGTTTAGACTGGTAATCAGCCACATGTTATCCGCTTCCCTGATTCTATGGGAGGTGAGCAGTTTGAGAAAGGACAGCCTTCTTGCCTTCAGGAACAGGATCCCCTAACAGAGTAAAGAAGCGAAGTTCGCGACCTCCAGAGCCAATTGGAGGTTATGCATAGCACTTCAAACATCAAAAGGAGTTCGTGCCTGAGACCAAGGGCTATGACAAGCTTGATGTAAATGTACCTTGAATGAAGGCTAAAGCCCCTCCTGATTAGACAACATACAGTGAGAAGGCTCATCAAATTATGAGAAAAATAGATTATGAGCCTTTGTTTAATCAAACATTAAGGGGAGAAGAAGCAATTGCTCCCCCATTCGAGGTCATTGAAGCCACAATAGCTTTTCCCAAGACGAAACAAGGCCTAGGGTATTCTATCTTGTCCCCTTAAGACAACAAACATTTTTAGAGGCGACCAAGCCCAAAAGAAGAAAATGAGGTGTGACGAAGTAAAAAAATAATGAAGTCACGCAGCAAAATTAACCAGAAGAGAAAAAGAGGCGTTTCATTCATAAATTCAAAATTTTTATAATTTCTGGCAAAGAAAGGACACTCTAAAAAATGCTAAATGATCTTATTGATCTCTACTCTGGATGCTGCAGAAGAAGCCTTGTCATGCTTGATACTCTCCTTCAGCTCGACCACCATTTGAGCCTCTTGCTTCATGGACACAAATTCTGAATCGATGGTGCGAGTGAGTTCTGATAAATCCTCAGCCAAAGAAGTATCCAAGGCCTTACTTTGAATCATTTCCCTCTCAAGATCGATAAATTCGTCATTCAGCTTTCGTATCTTCGCCCTTATGCTTACCATCCTATTAAAGCATGTTCTCCCCTCCATCTTGAGGTCGAGCTGATGGACAATCATAGTGGCCTTCTTCTAAGCACAGGACTCTATTCCCTCATGACGTAATAGATTGACTCCTCCAAGGAAGCCAGCCTGTTGGTCTCTGCCTCATTATGCAACCTCCAGCTCTCCAACTCATTTAAAGTAGCGTTAAAATGATAGAGGACTTCTGGCGCGTTCCCAAAATGCTGGTCATAGTAGCAAATTCCCTGAGTTTGACTAGTGCCTTTCCCAGCTCAGTGAGAGGCCGCTCCCTTAAACCCTGAAGACCTACATGGAGCATGTCCGCAATTATGCCAGAAATTGCGTGATGGTACTATCGGATCCACCACAATTGAAGGAACTTTAGTTTCGAGGGATGAGCATGAAGGAACGACAGCCATGTGAGTCAATGGCTCTTCCAGAAAAATTGTGAAGTCTAAAGCTTCTGGTACCTCAGATTCAGAGGCAACCCCAGCCTCAACCTGACTGGTCTCTTAAATACCAGCCTCATCACCTTGACCCTCGCCTGCTGGGGCTGCCACTCCTACCTCAGCATGCTCTAAAGGAGCCTCTTCCTCTTGTGTCTCATTCTCTTCCACGGCCTCAACAAGTTCATGGCCAGCATCTCTTCCTTGTTCCTCACTCTCCTGAGCCATCACTTCAGCTTCCACAAGTTCAGGGGCCACCTTTTCCCTTTGTCAGCACTTCAAGCTCTGCCATGACCTCTTCCATCTAGTCTGCATTCTCTACAACCAGAGCCCCTGCCACAAAAACCTCAACCCCCTCATCTTCGTGACCAATGCACTCAGGAGCAGCAGCTTCTTGATGCTCAAGAGCCTCTCTAACCATTGACCCCTCCTCAAGGAAGATTCATGGGTCCTCATTATCCATAACTGCAACCCCTGTCTCAGTCGATGCAGTAACCTCTTGAGGGTCTGAGGCCATGCCAGTGTTATGTTCCCCTCCTTGGGTAATGATCGGAGGGCCTTCAGCCCCATTGATCTCCATCGGAATCAGATCTGATTTAGGAACCACCCTTGGAATAAGAGACACCACCCCAAGTTCCAGAGTCACCTCTTGATCAGAAGCAATAATAATAGGCTCAGAGGGGCAAGATTCATCCACCTCGGTCTCTGAAGAGGTAGAAAACAATTCAGAAGTGGCAAAAGATGATCGAGAAAGGGCAGAAGGTGACACCGAGGGAGCAGCTAATGAATCAAAAGAGGAAGAGCTACCTCTTAATTCCAAAATCATAGGAAGTTTGGCACCCCTACGTCTTTGAGCAGGTCTAGCTGCCCGAGCTATTGCACAAGTGTCGATAGGGGTAGAGCGTCTCCTTTTCTTCCCTCCTGCTGGAGGAGAAGCAGCCGCCTCAGAACTCCCCACTTGTGAAGATCTTGCAATAAGAGCATTGTGGGGGCCGATCCCGATCAACGCGTTCAAGTCGTAGATTGGACACCGCTCATGACCTGGGACCTTTTAGCCCTCCCACCATTCGAAGACAAAGCTAAGTTTCTCAAAGATGCTCTCAGTCGTTTTCTTCATGGCAAGAAATTGCAACGAAGTGTCATCAGCCTCTATCTCTTGAGGAATTCCAAGAGCCTGCCAATTCTAGGGATAGCCCAAGTCAAAGATCTCACCTAGAGCGAGAGCGTTCACAATCCTCCTTTGTCTAATCTCTTGTTGCCAATTATAGTTTTCCTCTTTCCGGGGGTGATCAGCCTCCCAGTATCCTGAGCTGGTAATCCTCCACTAGCGTGCATAGGCCTCGATCACCCGGACCCTTCTGCCAAAGAAGAGTAGCACATATTTGCTAATCTCCGTTTCCTCCTAACATGTAGACCACGCGGTCCGTATATGCTCTAGTAGACAGCATTCTAGAAGAGTCCCAAGCTCTTCATTCATCCTGGTGTTTACTCTGTCGTGGAGCTTTTCGAAAAAATACATAGAAGGGGTAGCTCTGATCAAGCGCATGCTAACGGGCGAAGCGATGAGGGAAATCCCCTTCTAGTCTTGCACTGTGTGGGGTCCGATAGGGCCAAACCCCTCCTCTAATGCTCAAGATGAACATCAGCTCTTTGATAGTCATGGGAGCACTGTCCAATTCCTTCCCTAGTTCATCAATAAAAGCGCGGTCGGTAAAGCTCCCAACTGTAAATGGGACCCGCCGTATAATTGAGGAGTTGCATAGGACTGGTTGAGCGAGAGCATACTGGCATCCCCTCGCCATATCACAAGCTACATAGAGTGTACCTAGCTGGATGTCATCTAATCCTCCAGGAATTGCAAAATTGCATAAGAATAAGGCCAAGTAAGCGGCCAAGAAGATGGAGTTATCACTAGCCTCAGATTGATAGATGGGAGGTGTCCCCTTTACAACTGCCTTCCCCTTCTTTTTGGAAGTACCTCGACCATCTTCAAGGTAATCCTCGCAAAATAATTTCACCCATTTGGTGAAGGTTACCAGACCATGTATATCTCAAATATTTTCTGAAGACTAGCAAGTGGTTCCTCTCTCCCTAAGTGAGCACCACCAAAGATAACCGAGTTCTGGGGCACAAACACATCATACATTACCCCGATCAATTGAAGGCCGCCAATGAAATGAAGATCCAATAAGGAGATTCTGGCCTCCCCATGCCCAAGGAGCCATGTGTTGCTAACATGACCCAATGTCTTCTGCAATACCTTAATAGTGTTGGAGCGTCGAGCATTGAACCGTTGCTAGCAGAGAAGAAAGCTCTAGAATGCTTTTGTGTGACCCTAGCACCTGGATGGTCCCGAAAGAGTACCCTTTTAAATATTGGTGCTCCCACTGCACACGAAGGCTGGTAGAAGACCACATTAGCCCCTCTGTTATCACCAATCCCTTCCCCAATGTGGGCAAATTGGCCCCATAAGCTATATTCTTATGCATGCAATTAAGGAGCACCACCCCTTCTTCGATACTGACGTTACCATCATTGTCCTCTCGGACCTTAAAGTGAATAATAAAAGTAACACTGAGAGGTCACTCTGGCTTGCACAGTGCATCAATGAGCCAAATTCGCTCGCCGCTCACTAGACTCTCACTAATAAACTCACTGGTGCTGACCTCTCCTCCCCTCGGAAGGTTCCTCACATTAGGGATCTTGTGAGAAGGCCCAACCATCTTATAACATATAAGGACTCACTCCTGTGCTCGGATAACTAAGGTGCAGGCTAGCACTGGCTGTGTTTGCTAAAACCCACGCCCAGCTATGTTCGTCAATACCTAGCACCGGCTACATTTGCCAATGCCTAGCGTTGGCCATGTCCACTAATACCTAACACCAGTTGCATTCACCAATTCCTAACTCTAACTGTGTCCATCAATACCTAGCTTCGAATGTGCCGCTAATGCTTAGCGTCGGCTGTGCTCGCCAAATTCCCACCGATGGCTATGTTCTCAAAGGCTCAACACCGGTTTTTTTTCGCCAATGTCTAGCACCAACTGTGTTTGCCAAAACCCACTACCGGCTGTGTCCACCAATACCTAGCACCGGCTGCATTTTCCAAGGCCTAGGGCTAGCTGTGTCTGCCAATACTTAGCACCGGCTACATTCGCCAATGCCTAACATTGGCTGTGACCGCTAATACCTATCGTCGGTTGTGTTCTCCTATGCCTAGCACTAGCTATGTTAGCCAAATACCCACAGCCAGATGCATTCTCAAAGGCTCAATGCCGATTGTATTCACCAAAGCCCAACGTTGGCTGTGTTCGATAATGCCTAGCGTCGGTTATGTTTGCCAACACGTAGCACCGACTGTGTTTTCAAAAATATTATCACCGCTCAAATCTCCTACATGTGTTATAGATTCCGCATGTGTCACCTTGAGCCTCGCTGCGCCGCCTAACAACTGCTGGCCGCCACGTGGCCTGACACACGACCTCGCATGTGTAGACTGACAGCTATTCATCTCCCAGCGACCGTTCACCTCCCAGTGACTATTCCCCTCCCCGCAACCTCTCGGTTTCCTCCCACCAAAAACTCACGGTGAGACCTTTCCCCTTCCTGCACACTACCGAAAAACTACTAGAAACCGGCGGAAGTTCCCAAGCAGCTCCCTACTGCAACTACCGTCCTTTTTTCCCTTCTCTAGAACCTTCAAAACCACTGTCAGAATCCCGAAAAACTCTCCATGAAACTTCCTGTTTCCCTGGACCTCAGCCACAATGACCCTCATGAAGGCCCTTGCGCTTTCCTGCCGGTGTTCCCTTCTTTTCAACCAAAGTTTATCATTGCTCGCCGTACTTCCTGTAAGGCTCTGTCTGCTCGCCGAAGTTCTTGCCTGAAGCTCTCTCTTACTGTTAAACAAAATTCCTTAGCCATTTTACCTTCCGTAAAATGGTAAAAATGGGGTTCACCCCCTTATATAGGCTAAGCTTCCCTGAAGTTTCCCCCACAAACCAAGAGTGTCTGTCAGGCCCTGAAGGGCTAAACGACTATGGGCTGGACCTGGTCGGGTTCGGACCCGTGGCTCAAAATGGAGGCTTACTGTCGCTCATGGAAAATTAAGAAACATAGACTAGGATCAAGTCTGGCTCGAGCCCAATGCCCGAACACTAAGCCTTACCTAGCACCGGTTGTGTTCTCAATGACCCAACATCGGCTATGTTCTCAAAAACCTAAGCGTCGAGAGTGTTTTCAAAATCTCAACGCCAGTTGTGTTCTCAAAAAATCAGCGTCGGCTGTGTTCAAGTCTACCGACACAAGCGTTGCCACTTCTCATGCTAGTGTCGCATGTGTTACCCCCACCCGTGCCAAACGTCAAACGTGTCAATGTTACTACTTCTCAAGTCCACCGTCGTAGGTGTTACCTCCCCACTTTAGCGCCGCGTCTGCTAGAACCTAGTCACCGTCGTGTGTGTCTTACCACTATCCCCAATGGAGTAGCACCCGAACCGTGACTTGTCATCCCCCATGGAGTTGCACCCAAGCTGTGATTCATGTTCCCTAGTAGAGTTGCATTCAGGCCATGATTTGTCATCCCCAATAGAGTCAGGAGCGGGCCACTGTCCCTTAGCCACAATAGGGGTCACACCCGTATTGTAGCTCATTATCCCCAGTGGAGTTAAGAACATTCTTACCTCTTCAACACCCATGTGTTTGTTTCACACCAAGTCCTTATTTCTTTACAATCTTGTCCCCAAAGGAGTGTGATCACCTTCTATAGGCCTATTCTCCATGGAATCTCACTTTTTACCCCTTGGGAGTCATGCTCACACCCTAATCCCTAGTGAATCTGCTTCTGATAGCCACTCCTCGTAGGGCCACTATCTCACCCTCTGCTTGTGTATGGCTGACACTACTTTATCCCTAGGGAGTCAAACTACCATCCACAGACTTATTCCCCATGAAGGTTCACCTACATGGTAGCCAGCCATGGTTCGTGCTGCATGACCAACTGTACAGCCATGGTCCAAACTATATGACCTTAAACTGTAGTGCACGTCCTGGCCGCATGATGTTAAAAAGGCTTAACACCATGGTCCAACCTAGATGACCTTAAAATATACTGAAGGCCTAGCTGCACGACCCTAAACTGCACAGTCCTAGCTGCATGACCCTAAAATGGAAAGCCATGGTCCAAACTATATGACCTAAACTGTGGTGCACACCCTGGCCGCATGACGCTAAAAAGGCTTAGCACCATGGTCCAAACTACATGACCTTAAATTATAGCAGAGGTTTACTTGCACGATCCAAAACTGCATGGTCTTAGTTGCAGAACTCTAAACTGCATAATCACAATCTGAGCTATATGACCTTAAACCATAATGCATGTCCTGAATGCATGACAATAAACTACTTTTCACAAGACCCAGAGGCATGACCTTAAATACGCCCCCATAAACACACGCGCACAAGCCCTTTACATGCATCTGTTCCCTACCCGACCCGTCCATGTGCATGCAACATCTTCATTAATTCCCCAGTGAATCTTTTCATCACCCTTCGTCATTCCCCAGTGAGTCTCACTCATGCTCACAAAATGGTGAGCCATCCTGCCATCCATACTCGTAGTCAACTAGTGGGTCACCACTTTTCACCCACCATTTATACATCATCCATCTTTCAAAGGTAGCCTCCTGCCATCTCCCAAAAAATGAGTCAAACCACCACCATGCTCACTCCATGGCCTCAACAGACTGCCACCCATCTCCACCATGCTCCATGTGTATGAAATGTAGTGCACGTCCTGGCCGCATGACATTAAAAGGCTTCGCACAGGTCCCGAAGGCCAAACCTTAAATATGCCTTCAAAAAAATAATGGGCATTGTGTATACCTGGACATGGGAACGCCATGAATAAAAATGATGGACGAGCATAATCACGAAACCATGAGTAAAAGAGTTCTGTGAAGAAAAACCCGAGCACGGTGAAAACCCCAAAAGGGAACCATGAGTAAAAATAGAAGAAAAGGGTGGACATGGCCGAAAGGTCATGAGTAAAAGAGTCCCAAATAAAAGGAAGTTGGTGAAAACCATCTCTACAGCGCTGCTTTTCAAGTTCAAGTGAAACTTTGCAAAGGATGCTTGGATCAATAAATAGGTTGATGTAGCACTCGCCTCAACAGGTGGCTTCAGCCCACATTCAAAGAGAAAAATCCTTGGTGTCACAATATCAGGACTCAAAAATACAAACTTCAAGGAAAGATTCCGACAGCTTGAGTCCATTCACAAAAAGGACTCGAAAGATAGAAAACTCTCCAAGAAGGCAAGACAAGTCTCATGAAGAAAAGCACTATTCCCACGAGGTCACTAACGCACTTCAAAATGCTCAAGACGCCCCAAGAAAGCCAAGTCAGCCATGACCTTGGACCTGTAATGCAACAACTAGGATTGAATCCTCAGGTCACCTCGAATAAAGAAGAGAGCTATCTTGATTGTTGAAACTGCTAGCAGTGAGTAGGGGTTATTGTTGGAAGACATTTTTCATCATCATGGGTCAATGCAATTTTGACAGTTTCATAATAGCCCCATAACTGGCCAAGATCTTCATAAAGAGTCATAAAAGTCTCCAACAAAGTTTCGTTGCATTTCAAGGTAGCACAGATTGAAAACAGTTTCAACAGAATCAGCCTCTAGCACCCTGAAATAGACCCTGTAACTAGAGCTATATTTTTAATGTCTCAATTTTCTGTGGGACCAACACCATTGGATTTGGCACAATTGAAAACCCCCAAGGATCAAATTTTTGCTTGAACAGACATCCCAAGAGGAAGTTATAGGTGAAAGAGCGAAGTAGGAGGAGCCGCACGCTATTCCCATGCGGCCACCCTGGAACTCAAATCCATTAAAGGGGCAGTCACGACAAGTGATTTTTGATGCTCATATCTCACCCGTCTCAAGTCAAATCATGCTCAAATTTTGTGACCGTGTTTGTCTTGTCAAGACGAGCGTTTTGATATGTGGCGTGCCCTGCGAGGACGCTCGAGTGCGAATAAATGCTAGGGAGAAGTTACTGATCCATGAAGAAAGTGCAGGAAAATCAATAGCATCATGCCTAGCTCGAGCGGCCAAATCACGCCGCGCAAGAGCCCGATCGATGCAAAACCGCATGCATAAGGTCTAGTGTTATCTCTAGTCTGAACCCCATACATGATGAACGGTCGGATTCTGCACACGAAGCCGTCGACGTGACTACAAATTTTGACCCTGGAATTTTAGATTCCAGCCAAAACTTCAAAGTTACAAAATCTTCGTCAGCGCAAAGAATTGAGCTACGTTTGTTGCAACGCGATCAAGACGGCATGCTTACTGTGATCCAGTGAAGAAATCACATAAAAACATCAAGGAACGAGCACACAATTGATCCAAAGTTTTAAGACTCATTGAAATTTCAAGTCACATGATCGTGCCCTAAAAACACGATCCATGGCACGAAGTTGGTATCAAATCGATCACCATGCTGAGCCCTACAAGAAAACAATCTTTCGATCAAACAGATACTAGAACAACGTCGGATCATCCATGAAAAATCATGCACATTGTAAGGCAACCAGGGGCTGTCTTGAAATTCCACAACTTGTTAGAAAGGGGCAAATATGTCATTTTGCACCCTATTTTCTAATTTCTTTTACTTCAATTAAATCTTAATTTTCAGCAATTAGGTTTAATTTTGATCAATTCACCCATGTTTGGTCACAATTCTATATATACCACATACCATCATTGTATGCAAAGGCTTGGAACCCTTTACCAAAGAGAATTTTTACTTAATAAAATTCCCTTTCCTTCTCAGTTTGGGTCACATTTGGAGAGAGAGAGTAAGGAGAGAGAAACGTTTGGATCGATACCCCTAGGCTCAAGGTAAATCTTCTCTCTCTTCTTTTCTTTCTTCTTCTTCTTCGTTTGAGCACCCCTCAGAGGCCATGCACGGTAGTTGCAGTGACGTGCATGTCTCTTTCTTTTCTTTTTTTTTCCCTCCTGTGGTTTCACAGGTCGCGCATGGTGATGACAACTCCATGTGTGAGCTCTTTTCCCCTTTCTGTTCGTCCATCTCTTTCGCTCAGCGAGGTCTGCAAACGGCTCTACTCATCGTCGTCCACAGATATGCCCTCGAAGTCTCAGTGAAGAGCACAGATGGTGAAACTTATTGC
Organism: Amborella trichopoda; assembly: GCF_000471905.2. The sequence continues at coordinate 5,034,592 of NW_006494789.1, forward strand.
CGCCTGTAGGGGTCTCCCCCTATTGCGCGCTAATCGCAGACGGCGATGCCTATCGCCACCCACGAGAGGTCTCGGCAACACCTATCGTCGTCCACGAGCTTCTTTCGTGTGCTCGGTGCTTATCACCATCTGCGAGCTTCTTTCATGCGCTCGGTGCCTATTGCTGTCAGTGAGCTTCCTTCGCGTGCTCGGTACTTATCGTCGTCCATGAGCTTCCTTCGCACGCTTGGTGCCTATCCCGTCTGGGAGCTTTCTTCTTGCACTCGATGCCTATCGTCATCCACAAGCCTTCTTCATGCACTCAGTGATATCACCGTCCGTGAGCTTTCTTTGTACTCTCGGTGCTTATCGACGTGCGCAAGCTCTTCTTGCATCCCACGCCTATCGCCATGTTCCTTGTCAAGAACTGTTGTCGCGTGCCTCGTGAATGGCTATCGCAGAGTGCTTCACAAAGCCTATCGCTGCCCGCGTAGGGGTGTGCTTCCTTCTTGTATTTCCCTAACGGTGATGCCTAGCGTCACCCGTAGTTCATTATTCACCCTCTACTCATTGTTCACCCTCTACTCATGAGCAATAGTGTCTAGCGCCGTCCAATGGCCGCGACACTACTACTCCACGGTTATAGGTGGTGACGCTTAGTGCTATCGGGACCCCATCTCTTCATTTTCTCGTGCATTTTCTTCTTTCTCTTCTCACTTGATCGAGGGTGGACTCTTTCTAGTGTTGCCATAGCGGCCTAACTATCAAGCAGTATTGTCATCGTGCTGGTCTTGAGTATCATACTTGTCTTGCTGTCACACCAGTTTAGGACAGTCATGTCGACCTTGGTTTTAAGTAGTATTGCCGTCATGCTGACCCAAAGTACTGTGTCCGTCTTGCTACCACTCCGAGTCGGTCATCGCACTGGTTCAACTATCAGGCTAGCCTCGTCCCCTTGTCGAGTACCCTCTTCTTTTCTCCTCTCAATCAAACCTTCCACTTCATCACCCTAACTTCTCACATTCTTAGCCATACGAATGTGCGTTGCTTGTCCTGCAAATTAACCATTGTAGTGTTGTACAAAAAACAAGGAGATTAAGAGGTTAAGGTAGGCCATTCCGAACCAGCTGAAGTAGCTGGGGGGCTTTCTGTCGTGATCTAAAAGGGTGCCCGCGTGAGTCAGCCCGAGTTAGTCATGGCCAGGTGAGGTTGCTCCCCACCGCACATCAAAAATTCCTCGCTCACTAGTTGGACACCTACCCTTGTTCTTGAACAAGGTTCCCAAGAGAGAGATCTCAGGTCCGGGGTCTTTCGAACCGTAGACACCCCTCACTTGATCACCTAGATCTAGCGAGGCGACATCTAGGCACCTAACCAGCTTGTGACTCCACTGGGGACTTATTATCCCTTCGTTGGTTCGCTTTTGTTTGATTAGTATTCCCTTTTACTTTCTACGCTTTCTATGACATCTGGGTTATTCAACTCATCCATCCGAGTCGAGGATTTTCTCATCCCACACTCGTGGCCATCTCAGGGAAGCGAGATGCTGAAGCCTCCATCCTACACTCCTTCTCCGTCAGGACTCACAGTCCGGCTCCCAGGTTCTTTCCTGGGTTGGTGCAATAAGGGACTTAAAGGTCCCTGACTCCTCGCTTCATCGCCCTAGCGGACCCTCTACCAGGGCCCCTTGTATTGGTAGCACATCTGCTACCACACACAACACGCACCCAGCTACTTACAAGTTCCTTGACACACACCTCACACACACTTGAAGGCTCATGGTCCATCCACTCGAGCCACATCTCGGAGCAACTTTCACGCTGCCTCAAACTTGCGTTCAAGGCTAAGCCTTCTTGGGCCAAACCCTGCGCGCACTATGCATACCAAAGCGTGGGGCAGCACCAGCTCTATGCCAGCTCGAGCTCATGAGGTTCGACCAGTTCATCCTCCCTCTCACCATACAAAGCTTCACTCTGTGAGAGATTGGTTACTACTCGATCCCTCATAGACACAAGCTTGTGGGTCTCGACCTCTTAAGGTCGAACTAGTTCAGCAAGCCCAGCTGACCCCCAAGTCACCCGAACGGCTAACCCTAAAGGTGCACACGCACCAGCTTTGCAGGTTCCTCCCCGAGCCCGACTCAAGCATAATCATGAACCAGCTACTTCTTCTGTTGATCTTCCTATACCAAGCAAGCACCTCGAGACCTGGTACTCAAAGGTTTTTGCTGAGAGTACCATCTTGAGAAAGCCGCCTCAAGTCAGACATGCACCCAGGCCTCACAAGGGAATCCAGGGTAATGGCCTGATGTCAGACCAAAGCATGTAGCCTCCAAGGAAGCGACCAGGTTGGCCTCTTTCCTTGGACCCCATACTTTGCTCTAGCTAATCGACACGGCCCTTGCTTGGTCAAGAAATACGGGGCAGTCCAAGCCTCAGGCTCGGTTCTAGGGTTAGGTCCATAGCCACCTCAGTATCAAGCAAAAGAAAGGTTTGCAGATTCTGACCAAAGAAGCCCTCAAGGTAGTTGAAGTTACCACCTTTGGTGACCTCTTGCCTCATAATCCCTTCTTCCCTCTATGAATCCCAGAGCTTGAGCCAGCCCAAGAGTATTACTTGGTGATCACTGCTAAGAAGCCACGCTCCCAAGACCATTAAGAACTCGGTCCTCACACGATCGGTGTACAAGGCTGGAGTTTAGTCGGGACATGCTTAGCCCCTGCAGACCGACTTGCCACACACGACTTGCCAACCCCAACCGTCTACTTTCCCACCTGGCTCTAACCTTCCATAAGAAATGGTCAGTGTCATGGTGATTAACGAGCCAGACAACGCCTAAGAAGATCAGATGAACAATTTCGAGGTAATGATGCCGTCCATTCTCGAAAAGATGGAACACCTAAAAGCCTCAGGGTCCCCTTGTTCTCATCATGCGATTCTCCATCTGGTGAAGACACAGTTCCCAGGCAAACTCCCCCACTGGTCTCCTGAGATAGCTCTGGGGTTTCCCAAACCGATATAGATGTCATGGTGGCCCTCAGTCTCAAGATCAAGGTCTTGGGCATGCAAGAGGCGTCACTTTACTAAAATCCATACCACTAGTACATCGACCAAGTGTTGTTTCCCCCGAACTATCAGAAAGGGAAGCTCCCCCTGTGCAATGGTACTATGTCTTCGCACTAGTATACAAAGGACTTTCAAGTGGCTTGTCGAGAGACAGCAACTAACAGGCGACTCCTCCTCCGTCAATTCATTGAGACTCTCGAAGAGCCAGATTTCCAGTGGTAGGCTCGACTGCCTCCAAACTCGATGCACACTTGACAGGAAATGGAGCAGTTGTTTTATCAATGCTTCTATGAAGTCCAAAGGAATGTCAAAACCATTGAGATCCTCACTTTGACTCAAGACCCTGGTGAGCCAGTTGACAAGTTCATCACCAAATGGAGAGAGCTGAAAACTTTTCATGCCACTCTCATGACTGAAAAAGAAGTTGTCCCGACCTGCATACGAAATATGCTTCCCGAGATCCCCCTGCAAGTCGAGGCCTCCAATCCACCCTCCATGTCAGAGCTCATCTCTAAAACAGTTCATATTGACGGTCTGTCCAAACGCTGCTTCAAGTACTATTGGAGCAAAACATGATTCAGCTGCCGGAGGTCAGCACTCCAAAACAAGATGGATAGGAGACAAACGAGACTTACTGTGCCTATCACAAGAAAGTTAGCCTGCCCACTCAAAATTGTTATAAGCTCAACGACACTATGAAAGCGGCTCGAAGAGTTAAAGAAAGCGTTCAGGGCAACTGAGGCTTCTCAAATAGTGACAATGCGAGAAGATGATGGGGCATCCGCCATCCTCCGTGCGCTATTTTTTGTAATGCTTGAAGAGGACACACCACGGCAAAGCCAACAAGGAAGCCCAAGTTCCTGCCTCTAGGAACTGAGAACCTCTAGTGCTCGTATCATCTGATACGAGGCCATGATGTGATCTAATTCACTTGCTTCCATGAACTCTTCGTAAAGAAGATGCAATAATGCCAGGATGCTCATGGTAACCTAGAAGGACGCCCTCAAGTCCCTCTTCAACCAATGCAAGAAGAACTCCAGACGTAAGCCCTGGGAAGCGTTGAGCTAGACCCTCTATAGGATCTCTTCTAGGCAATGCTTTAATAGGGTCTCGTTACTCCCAAGCCAACCAGGCAGCCTAAACACCCTGCCAAAAGTGCGGAAAACCTCTGGAGCCCATATCACAAAGTATGGGGCCACGAGCTAAAAGAATGCTCTAGGTTAGAAGCTATGGTCACTTAGAAGATGCAGGATGGCCACATCATTTGTGTCACTCTCCTAGAGCGCTTCCAAGCTGTCACTCCCATCAAAGAGGAAATCCCACTATAGGTCCCCTATGAGCCTACACTGGGTTCTTCAGAGCCCTCGACTTCTCAACCCTGGGAAGTTTACCATGGGAAAAGTAGGCTCAAATCCCTAAAGTGTGAGGCAGTCCACCAAGCTAGGACTACTCATCAACCCGATAAGGTGAACGAAGCCCCTCCTCAGGATCCAGAAGGAGACGAGCACTCAGGTCAGCTCCCCGAAAGAACCACATCCCTCAACCACCAGTTGAGGAAGAATTCCTCAGGCCCCTTCCTCCACAGTCAACCTTACAGGATTTCATCTCAGACGCAGCTTTCCTTATCCTATAGTCCAATCAGAAGGACATCCCTGAGTCATCAACAGCTCGATAGAGGGGAACTGCTTCAACCCACCTAGAGAAATAATCTGTTGCAGCTAGAATAAAGATATGACCCAGTGTCGAAGGAGGATCAATAGGCCCTACAATGTCCATACCCCAATGTGAGAAGGGTCATGATGCCATTGTAGGGTGTAAGGGCTCTAGAGGCTGATGCACAAGGCTTGAATGGATTTGGCACACTTGGCACTTCTTAGAATAGTTTAAGGAATCAACAATCATCAAAGGCCAATAGTACCCCAACCTGCATATCCGTTCATAGAGCTTGGGACTAGACTAATGCAATCTATAGATTCTGAGTGTACTTCTTTCAAGACCTTATTTTCTTCTTATACGTCCACACATCTTAGAAGAATATCGTTAAATGACCATCTGAAGAGCCCTCTCCTTCAAGGAGGGTATACTTGATAGACATTCGAGGCACACTATTGTGCTTGACACGGTCCTCTGGAAGTCTACCATGTCTTAGAAAATTAGGGAGGGGCTCTCTCCAATCTTCTACGTGCTCAATTTTCATGCACATTGGGACGAAGAACGCCGGTTCCTGGTTTTGAACCTTAGCTTTTTTACTCCGTGCCTTTTCTTGTTCAGTCTTGATTACTTCTTTAGTCGATAGAAGTGCCCTGAATGGATAAGGAGGGCACTCAAGGAAGATATTTCTCTCACGATTGGCATCCACCTTGGTTCTTAATTCAATGTGTCTCCATTTTGCAGCTCAGAAAAGTGTGGTTCCTGATGAGGATAATTGAATTGTAGCCACGAGTTTTGCAAGTGCATCAGCCTGCGAGTTTAGCCTCCTGGGGATGTGACTCAAGGATATGTCCTCAAACTGGACCATATATGATTTTACTGTATTATGATAAGGCTTGAGAGTGTCTTTTCTCACGTCATAGATCCCTTTGAGCTACTGGATAACCAACTCAGAGTCACTTGGATCTTGAGCTGCTCCATGTTCAGGTCAAAGGTTATCTCCAACCCAATTATAAGGGCCTGATATTCTACCTCATTATTAATACCGGCCTCAACGAGAGAAAAATAATGTCGCAATACTCCTTTCGGGGTTAGGAATACCACTGGAGCCTCCATGGTTAGATTGGAAGGCTTCGTCAAAGTACAATTCCCATGGATGAGCAAGCTTTCCACATAATACTTCTTCGTCAAGGAGATCACTTGATACGGTAGACTCCACCGTACGGGGTGGGCTGCGAGAAAATCAACCAAGGCCTGGCCCTTGATGGCCTTTTGTGGGACATACGTGATGTCGAATTCCATCAGCAATAATGCCCACTTAGCAAGGCCTCTTGATATGAGTTTCACTTCATGATCAAGCAAGTAATGACGAAGTTTTTGTACTGCGAAGATTAGGGCCAAGCACATCTTCTTTACAGGGGGATAATTCTTCTCGACCCCTTGCATCCTCTGACTGAGATAATACAGTGTCATTTCTTTTCCCTCGTCATTGTTTTGGGTCAACAATGCCCCAAGTGACTTGTCCAGAGTGGTCACATATAGGATGAGAGGTTTTTCGAACATCGGTGTAGAGAGCACTGGACGGTTGAGTAAATGTTGCTTGATGTCATCAAGGGCTGCCTAACATGTTGCATCCCAAATGAATGGAGTATCCTTCTGTAACAGGTGTGTAAAGGGTTTGCAGCGACCTAAGAGATTTGAGATGAACCTGCAGATATACGCCAGCTGCCCTTGAAGAGAGAGAAATTCTGACAATGTAGTTGGTGATGGCATTTCTTGGATCACCTTGATCTTGACTGGCTCCACTACAAGTCCTCGATGTCTGACAATGAACCCCAAGAAATTTCCTGAACGCACACCAAAAGCACATTTCAGTGGGTTCATTTAAGCTGATGAAGGCGTAGTCGCTCGAATACCTTTTCAAGGACTCTCATGTGAGCATCCTTCTCTTTGGATTTTACCACCAAGTCATCTACGTAACCCTCCATCGCTTTGTGCATCATATCTCTGAAGATGATCGTCATTCCAAGGTAGGTCATGATTTTCACACCTTTGTTGAACCGAGGGACAGAAGGGCCAACCTCAAACATGGAGAGCATATCAAGTTGTAAGGGTTCGATTTGAAAGTCACAGGGAAGTTGAGATTCAGTGATTTCGAGGTGAGGAGAGTCTTTGTACGAATCACACGGTCTTTGCACAAATATCTGTAGCATTTTCCCCGCGTTGGCTGGTACTTCATAGACTTGTTTCATGTGGCAAGCTTCTTGAGAGTAGAAGCTTTGCCCCTTTGATTCTTTCAGTCTCTACTCAAAGTTGGGCTCAGGGGCCATTGGGGTTTCTTTAGCTTCGAATTTTTGTGCTTCTTTGAAGAAGGTGGCTCTACTTTAGCTTTAACTGTCAGGGCATCAGCAACCATAAAGAATCCAACTGCCTGAGCTAGGGTCTTTTTCATCCGCTTTCATTGCGTCCTGCTCATGTTGATTCCTTCAAATTCTCCGTCAAGATCCTCGAAGTCTGGACATTTCAAGGTTGCACCTGCAAGAGACATTGAGGAAGAAGGATGAGAAGTAGAAGAGGAAGAAGGAGAAGGGCCAGAATGTGGGGGACTTTTAAGGTCGTTCCCCTCATCAGACCGATCTGGGCAGATTTTTATGTCATCACTAGGGTTGGACGTGTGTAGGGAATCTTTCAGGTCTTTCCCCTGCTTAGACCGTTGGAGGGTGCTTTTAATGTCGTCATCCTCATTGGACGTGATCTGATGAGAGGATGACTTGGGGACGTCCTCTTGATGGGATGGAGAAGGAAGGAGGATCGTGCCGGGGATAAAGTCCAGTAAAGTTGGCAGTGGGGGAAGGGGCCTGAGAAATTCCTGCTCGACTGGTGGTTGAGCCATCTTGTTTCTCTGGTGAGCAGCCCTTGGTGCCCGTCTCCTTTTGGTTTTCTGAGGTGGTGGTTGATTCATCTTGCTAGGCTTGTGAACAGCCCTAGCTTGGTGAATTGCTTGTCGCCTTTCATGGCTGGGAAGTCAAGGGTTCAGTAAGATTTGAGTCATCTTTACCCAAGTCTTGAGTTGGGAGTCCTACCGTACCGGTGGAGCAGTGACTTGGGGATCACTTATTGGAACATTGTAAGACTCTTGACATTCCTGTATTTTCTTTGTGATTATATCTTGGAAACTGGTACATTCGCACAGGTAATGCCTCCATATCTAGTGGTATGGCCACCAACGGTCCTCAGTTCCCTGAGCAAGGCGTCGGGGCTGCACTGCCACTTTAGGTGCCATAAGACCTTCTTGACGCATTATAATGGAAAAGGCGTGAAGGAGACCAAGGGCTTCGTCTCCCTCTTGGATCGTTACTGCATGGGAGGCTTCTGCTGCCCCAAATGCATTTTTTAGCTCTTCAAGCCTGATCTGACCCTTCTAAATCAGAGCCTCGATAATGTCTTTCAGTGTGAAGCAGTCATCTGTGGGGTGGCTCACCCTTCGATGGTAAGCACAGTAATAATTGGAATATCACAAGAATCCATTCCTTATCAAAGGGTAGACTTTATTCCTATGCCTGGTCCAATAATCTTTCCGATTATGATTTCCAGGTGGGGGTACTCGGTTGTACAACTATTGATGCTTGCCTGCCTGAGGCGTTGTCTTTGTTGTGCTCACGCCTTTGGAGAGGTCCAAAGTTTGGGAGGGTTCCTTCTTTGGATTAGTGACCATGACAGTTGCACTGATCACTCCTTTTTGTAGGTTGCCATGGTGTTAGTCCGAGAGCTACCATTGCCCCGATTGTTTCCTGAGCTTACAGATGATTGTCATGACCGGCTATGGTGGCATGAAAGGGTTTCTATGCAGACCGATTTGGAGATTAGCTCTGACATGGAACTCAGATTGGAGGCCTCAACATGTAGAGCGATTTCAGGTCACATGTTCCGCGCACAAGTTTGAACTGCTTCCTTCTCAGGCATAGGATTAGGATCGCGAGCAGCCAAATTTCTCCATCTTGATATGAACTGGTCCACCGGCTCATCGGGGCCTTGGGTCAAGGTGAGAAGCTTCATAGTTTGAACCTCTCTCTCGACCTCATAGAAGCACTGGTGAAAGAGTTTCTCCATTTCCTCCCAAGTATGCACCGGTTTTTGAGGAGGTCGAGCATACCACTAAAAAGTTGGGCCATCAAGGGTTTTAACAAACTGGTGGAGAAGGAGTCTCCCATCGGCCGCTATTTCTTGGCACGCTGCTTGGAAGTGGGCATTATGCTGATTCGGTGACGTGGTTCTATTGAATAGGGGAAACTTCCCTTTCTTGCAATCTGAGGGAAACTACACCTGGTCAATGTATGAAGGGTACGGCCTTTGATAAGGCATTGCACCCTATATCCCTAGAATTTGTCTGTTCTTAAAGCTATGGGTAACCATAGCATCAATGTCTTCCTGTGAGGCGGGGTGAGGGATAGAATTGTCCTGTGAGGCAGAGGGAAGGGGCTACCTTAGAGGTGCACCATTTGAGTGATGGGAAATGACCTCATGGTTAGCTGATTATCGTGCAACATCTATATGATCTATCTTCTCCATCATTGCACTCACCATATCTTCGAACTTGTTCATGCGTTCTTTCTGTGAGGTAGGTTCATTTATGACCATTACGCTGACTGTTTCTCCAGGGAGGTCAGCCTTAGTTGCTGTTGAGGGCTTGGGAACTTGATAGGTCGCATGCAGCAGATCGGTCAGTAGGGGGTCAGCATGCCCCGACTGGACTCGATTCTTATATGCTGATCGCATGAGGACCGGTTCTCGACGGTCTTGGAACCGTGGCTACTGAGTGGTGGGGTGCTCTTCTACAACACTAACCATAATGCAGGGCTCATGTACTTCTTCTTCAGGCTTCGTCATCTGAGCTGGTTGGCCCGACCACCTTGGTCACTTCCTTGGTTAGAATTTGTAGACCCTTACCATGTTTAGCTTTGAGGTTTTGATGGACCTCGTACCAAAATTGTAATCGGGACTGTGGCTGATCAGCTTTTCTTGCACAAGAGAGAGTTGTCTCCATCTGGTGAGGCAAAGGATGAGGGTCAGGGATTGTCTTTTTGTGCTCGAGTTGGCGCTATGATGGCATTGCCCTGAGTAGTGGGATGTATATGATCAACGTTTGCAAGACCTGGCCTTGGGAGGTCTGATCCTGGACACTCACTCAAAGTAACATAAGGTTTTCCTCGGGGTGTGGCTCGAGTGGATGACCCATGAACCTTATGATGTGTGCAAGAGGTGGAGGCCCAACGGTCTCCTCCTTGTTGTGTCGAGCCTCTAAGGATAGAAAGTTGTGTTGGTGCAAGAATGTGGGGAATATCCTTGCTGCGACCCACAGAAACACTGGCAACTTGTTTACCATTTGCAGAAAGGGATTGGTTAGCCTTCCGACGTACCTCAGCAAAACGACCGACAAGTGACTTGCCGGTGGCAGGGTGTGTGCTATGTGAGTGTTGTGGGCCTTGGAGGAAGTTCCACTAGATCTAGGTGATAGGGCGTTCGAGACCTTTAAGTCCCTCCTCACACCAATCCAAGTTAAGATCTGGGAGCTAAACCTGGGGTCTTCGCTCAAAAGAAGGACTGATAATGAAGTTTGAAGAACTTGTTCCCTGGTGACACTCGCGAATGCGGGGATAAGAAAATCCCCGTTTCGGATGAATGGGTTACAAAATTCAGAAGCCATAAGTGCAGATACAAAAAATAAAAGGAGAAACTTAGCCAAACAAGCATGATCCGAATAAGGGGTAGTAAGTCCCCAGTGGAGTCACCAAGTTGGTTAGGTGCCTCAATCTCGCCCTCCAGATCTAGATGATCTGGTGGCACGCATCTCAGGTTTCAAGGGAACCCGTGACTTGAGATCACTCTCTCGGTAACCTTGCTCAGGAGCAAGGGCAAGTAGACCAACTGATGAGAGAGGAATTTAAGGTGGGTTCGGGACTTACTCAGGCTGTCTCGCATGGACGCTCTCTTAGATCATGAGGAAATCCCTCCAGTTGTAAAACTGGTTCGAAATTGTCTCCCTTAGTCAGTATTCTATTATTTCTGTAATCACACACATATGGCAAATGTTACAAGACAGGTGGGTAAAGGGGCCCCTCCTTGCCTTTGAGGAACGTACACGGGTGTGCACATTCAAAAGGAGGAAGAGAAGAATGAGAGAATTCTTCTTCTCTCTCTTATCCTCTCTCTTCTCCCTCTTATTGGTCCAAGTTCCTTGCTGAGGTCGTGCACGGCTGTGGCAGTGTCGTGCATACCTCTCCCTTAATCCCATAGGTTGTGCATGGCGATGGCAGTGCCACGCATGAGTCCCCCTCCCCTTCTATTCGTCTGTCTATTTCTTTTAGTAAAGTCTGTAGACAGCGCTGCCTATCGCCGCCCACAGACGTAGTTGTGACTTCTCGACGAAGAACCCAGACAGCTAAGCTTGTTGCCGCCTACAGGGGTCTTCCTATACTGCGCTTCTAGAGAAGACGGCAATACCTATCGTCACCCGCTAGAGGCTCTGGCGACACCCATCGCCTTTTGCGAGCTTCCTCAACACAACCGATGCCCATCGCCACACTCCCTGCATCCCGTGCCTATCGCCGTGCGACCTAGGAGAAGCTATCACCATGTGCCTCGCCAGGAGCTGGCACCATTCACAAGGGATGCATCGTCTCCTTGCATTGCCCACCGCGATGCCTATTGATGCTCGCACTTCCCTTTCTCTTTACCGTCTCGTTCTTTCCTCTTCACCTCTTTCTCCTCTCACTTGACTGAGGGTAGACCTAGCCTATCACCGATGTGTCGACCTCAGTTTTGAATAGTATTGCCGCTGTGCTAGTCTTAAGAACTATGCCCTTCTTGCTACCACTCCAAGTCGGTAATTTTTTGTTGTCATGTTAGTCTCACCCCTACGTCAAGTTCTCTTCTCTTTTCTATCCTTCACCGAACCTTGTACTTCATCACCTTCTCATGTGAACGTGCATTGCCCTAAGACAAGGGTGGGTCCCTTCGACCCACTTGCCTTACAAATTAACCATAAAAGTGTTGTGCAGAAAAACAAGAGGATTACAAGTCAAGGGAGGCGATTCCGAACAAGCTCAAGCAATTGGGGGGACTTTCTTTGTGATCTAAGAGGGTGTCCCCTTGAGCAAGGTTCCAAGCGATCTCAAATCCCAAGTTCACAAGAAACTCGAAACACGTGCCATCAGATCACCTAGATTCGAAGGGTGAGATCGAGGCACCTAACCAAAATGTCAGATCAACATCAGATCTTCTAAGGAAGATCAAGCACGTTCCAAGATCCCACGAAGGACTGTTTTGAAATTTTCAGTATTGATAGGACGGGGCAAATCCATTATTTTGCACCCATTTTTCTTATTTTCTTTCAATCAAATAAATTGTATTTTTTTGCAATTAGAGAAAGTTTTAGGCATCCACTCATGTTTGGGGCCCATGTATATAAATACATGTTAAATTCAATGTACAAGGGGCAAATTTCATTAATAAAATTTAGGGTTTTATACTGATTTTGGAGGCATGCCTTGAAGAGAGAGAGAGAGAGAGAGAGAGGAGATAGAAGAATTAAGGCTGGTACCCCTCTTACTATAAGGTAATTCTCTCTCTTTCTGTTTCTCTCTCCTCTTTCTTTCTTTCTCTCTCTTACTCGTTCTTTTCTTCCCTCTCTTTCTCTCTCTTCTTTTTACCTACTTCTTTCTTTCTCTTTCTCTGTTCTTCTCTCTTCTTCCCTGTGGACATGCATGGCAGTGGTAGTTCCATGCACCCTCTCTCTCTCTTCCCTCTCTTTCTTTCTTCTCTCTCATCTTCTTTTTCTTCTTTTCCCTCCATCTTCTCTTTGCCATGTCTTTCTTTCTATCTCTCTTCTCTCTCTGAACATGCGAGGCAATGGCAACGATGTACATGAATCTCTCCCCCTACTTTTCTTTCTCTCTAACACACACAGTAGTGCCAGCGTCGTGCGTGACTTCTTTTTGTCTTTCCTTATTTTACTTCCTTCTTTCCTAACCTCTTTCTCTCTTTCCTTCTCTCTCCTCTGACTCTTTCCCAATCTAACTGTTCACTTTCCTTCTCTCTCTACTTTCTTTTGCCACTCTCTCTGCACTTTTTTCTCTCTTCTAGTTCATGCACAGTGTTAGCCATCACTGTGTGTGACACCTTCCTGGAACATGCATAGTGAGTTGGGCCTTAACCCGAGTGATGGGTCAGGCCTCTGTCTCAGTTCCAGAACCTGTGCCACAGAAGGCGTGAGTCCATTGCCATCCATGAACTTCTTCTATCTTTCCCTCTCATGTCATGAACGACGATGCGCATCACCGTCTATGAACTTCTTCTAGCTTTCTCTCTCATGTCATGAACGGTGATGCCCATCGCCATCCATGAACTTCTTCTGTCTTTCTCACTCATGTCGTGAACGGCAATGCTCATCACCGTCCATGAACCTCCTTTGTCATTCTCTCTCCTATCATGAATGGTGATGCCCATCGTCGTTCATAAACCTTTTATAGCTTTCTCTGTCATGTCATGAACGGTGATGCCCAATGCCATCCATGAACTTCTTCAATCTTTCTCTCTCCTATCATGAACGGTGATGCCCATCACCGTCCATGAAGTTCGTCACTCATCTTCTCCTGTCGTGAACGGCAATGCCCATCACCGTCCTTGGACTTCAACATGTTCTCTCTTCTGTTGTGGATGATGTTACCCCAATGCTGTCCATGTCTTCTTCTCCTCTCTTTCTCTTTCTTCTTTTTCTTCTCCTTCATCTCTTCTCTTTCTCTATCTCTCCCGCCTCTTTCTCTTCTCTTCTCTTCTCTTCTCTACCTCTGTTTGATTAGGCGATCAGCCTGGTCAAACACTGTAAGAGCTGTCTGGTTGTCTAGCAGTATTGCTGTCGCACTGGTTAGTGTTACCATGCTTGTCTTGCTGCCACACAAGATTAATCTATATGTCAAATTGGCTGGTGTCGACTCTGGTTGTCGAGTAGTATTGTTGTGGTGCCGGTCTGAGTTACTGTGCCCGTCTTGCTACCACTCCAAGACAGCCAGCGTGCTAATACAACTACTGTGTTAGTTTGGCCACCCTGTTATCCATTTCTTTTCTGTCCTCTCATTCTATTCTTCTCTTTTCATCACCCCTAAAATCCCATTTTCTCTTCTGCCTTTGAATGTGCACGCCTGTGTGCATTGGCCCAAATACAAGGTCGGGTCCCTCAGCCCACTTGTCTTGTAAATTAACCATTTGAGTGCATTGTAGAAAATAGGAGAAAACAGGTCAAGGGAGGCAATCTCAAACCAATTGAAGGACTGGGGGCCTTTCTGACGTGATTTAAGAGGGCACTCAAGTGAGTCAGCCTGAGTAAGTCACGAACCCAGGTGAGGTTTTTCCCCACCTCACACCAAAAATCCTCTCTCACCAGTTGGGGTACCGGCCCTTGTTTTGTAAACAAAGTTCCCGAGAGAGCGATCTCAAGACCCAGGTTTTCCTTAAAACCTGAGACACGTGCCATCAGATCACCTAAATCCGGAGGCGAGATTAAGGCTTCAGACCAGTTTAGCAACTCCACTGGGGACTTACTACCCCTTTGTCGGGTCGTTCTTGTTTGACCAGTATCTCCTTTCATTTCTTGCATTGCATCCCATGGCTTCTGGGTTCCTGAATTCATTCATCCAAATCAGGGATATTCTAATCCTCACATTCGTGACTTCCCCTCGGGAACAAGCCCCTCGAGCTTCATTCTCGAATTTCTTTTTGAGCCAGGACATAGATTCTGGCTCTTAGGTCTTGTCCTGAATAGCTGTGAGAAGGGACTTAAAGGTCCCTAACTCCCCACTCCCTAGCTTTGGTGGAACTCGCACCGAAGCCTTTGCATTGGTATCACGTCTGACACTGCTCACAGCACGCATCCTACTACTGACAAGTCTCTTGCCAGTCAGACTGCTGAGGTACGCCAGAAGGCAACCGTATCCTTTGCTATGAAAGGCAAATGGATTGTCGCCTCTCTTGTGGGTTGCCGCAAGGCCACCCCCCTTATTCTTGTACCACCTCAAGTCTCTCCACCTAAAGGCTTGTCACACCAAGGTGGAGACTCTAGGGCCTCCACCTCTTGCACACACCCGAAGGCTCGCGGATCATCTGTTCAAGCCACACCTCAGGACCCTTATGCTGCCGCGAGTTCGTGTTCAGGACTAGGCCTTCTCAGGCCAAACCCTGCATGCATTATGCATGTGCATTTCACTGTTGGAGGAAACGATATTCCTGCACCCACTCGAGAACACCGAGGACGACCTCCTCGTTCTCCCTTTTAGCACACACAAGTGCACCCAGTGAGAGATAGGTTCCTACAAGGTCCCTCACAGACACATGCTCGTAGTTCTCGTCCTTCTAAGGCCAGAATAGTTACTTGAGCCCAGGTTGACCCCCAAGTCACCTGGAATGCTGCTTTTAGAGGCGCACACACTTCGCCTTCTTAGATCGCTCCCTAATCCCGACTTCGACACAGTCATGAGCTGTTCCCTTTTTCTACCGCTCCTCCTACACTGGGCAAGTGTCTCGAGACTTGGTACTGGAAGGTCTTCCCTAAGAGTACAATCTTGAGCCAGCCCCATCAAGTCTTTCCTGCCTCTAGAGCTCACAATGGAGCTCGAGGAAAAAGCCTGATGGTAGATGAAGTCCTACATTGCCCAAGGCATCAACCTAGGTTAGCTCTATCCTGGGACCGCACCCTCTGCCCCACTTAATGGACATGGCCCTCTCATGCTCTAGAAAGGTGGGCCAGCCAAGATCTCAGTCCCAATTCTGAAGAGAGGTCCATCACAGCATCATGGTCAAGCAAGACAGAGGCCTGCAGATCGTGACAAGAGAGGTTCCCAGGTCAATTAAAATGATCAACCCCGGTGTCCTCCTTCTTGAGAATCCCTTCTACCCTCTTCAGATCACAAAGGCCGAGGAGGAAGTTCGAAAGTCCTGCACAGTGGTCACCATCACAGGGAACGACTAGGCCACTCAGCAGCCACGGACGTAAGATCGTCAAGAACCGATCCTCACAAGGTCGGCATACATGACTTGAGTCCAGTAGGGGCATGCCCTGCCCTTGCTGACTGATCTGCGGTGCATGACTCGCTTAGCTCGAAAGCCTTCAATCCCACCTATGTCTGACTCTCCAGAAGAAACGGTTAGTGTCATGGTGGTGAATGAGCCGAATGACTCCCAAGAAGAGGGGATGAACAGGTTCAAGGTCATGATGCAGGCCATAATGGAAATGATGGATCACCTGGAAGCCATCAGGCCCCACGCTACTTCTTCCCACCATGAGGTTAATTCCATCCTACTAAGGACATAACTCCAAGGCAGACTCCCCCACTTGCTTTACAAGGCTGTTCTGTCCCTCGCATGATCTCTCAAGGAGATGTCGATGAGTTAGTGACCCATAGCTTGAAGAACAAGCAGATCCTGAGAATGCAGGGGACTGTGCTTTACCAAAAGCTATACCCCTCATACATTTATCAGATGCCATTTCCCCCAAACTATCAAAAGGGGATGCCTCCCCTGTTCAATGGTACGACATCCATGCACCAGCAAATCACACATTTCTAAGTGGCTTGTTGAGAGACAACGGCTGATGGGGGACTCCTCCTCCATCAGTTCGTTGAAACTCTTGATGGACCGGCCTTCCAGTGGTATGCTCGGCTTCCCCCATGCTCAGTACATACTTGGGATGAGATGGCATAGCTATTCTATCAACGCTTCTATGAAATTCAAAGAAATGTTGAAACCATTGAGCTACTTACTCTGACCCAAGAGCCTAAGGAGCCGGTGGACAAGTTCATAACCTGATGGAGAGAATTGGCTACTTATCACACCACTCCCATGATTAAGAAATAAGCAGTCTAAACCTGTATACAGACTATGCAACCCGAGATCGCCCTACATGTTGAGGCCTCCAATCTGGCCTCCATTTTAGAACTAATCTCCAAGGCAGTTTGTATAGAAGGCCTGTCTTGACACCATGGGGATCACGGCAACAGTCTTCGAGCTCAAAAAACAACCTGGGCAATGCTAATTCTCGGACCAACTCCCGGGGCAATCAGCAGAAAGGGGTGTTCAGTGCCGCCTTCTCTGTCAATGACACAAAGAAGGCTATTGTTGGAAGGTATTTTTCATCATCATGGGCCCCCGCTAAATAAAAACCTAACAAATAGTGGAAATCCCAACAGTCTCAGAATAGCCTCAAAACTAGCTAACGTCTTCATGAGGTCTCTCAAAAGTCTCCGGGCAAGTTTCATCATATTCCGACATGTTGAAGGTAGTGCAAACTAAGAAATAGATCTGGCAAAACCTACCTCTTGCACTATGGCCCCTATAACTAAAGCAACATTTTGGACATCTCAAATTGTTATGGGACCATCACCATTGGATCTGCCAAGGTTGAAAACGTCAGCCAAATTTCAGCTCAAAAAAACACTCTAAGAAAACGTTATAGGCAAAAGAGTAAAATAGAAGGAGCCACACGCTATTCCCATGCGGCCACCCTACAACTCCACACCATTGAAGGGACAGTAATGAACATTGACTTTCGATGCTCATATCTCACCTATCCCAAGCCAGATCGCACTTAAATTTGATAAGCATGTTTGTCTCATCAAGACGAGCGATTCGATATGTGGCATGTCCCAAGACGACACCCAAGCACGAAGAAAATCTAGAGAGAAGTTGTCGATCCGTGAAGAAAGTGCAGGTAATTCAGCAATGTCGTGCCTTGATCGAATGGACGAATCATGCCGCTCGTGAGCCCGATCGACACGAGACCAATTCCATCGCGTACGTAAGGTCTCGAAGCCAACGAAGCTACTGCAAATTCCTTCGGCAAAATTCTAGATTCTGGCCAAAATTCCAAAGTTGCAAAATCTTTATTCGGGCACTGAATCGAGCTACATTTGTTGCCCCGTGATTGTAACAGCATGCTCAGTGTGATCTAGCAAAGAAATCATCAAAAAAAGTTGAGGAACGAGCACACTATCAATCCAAAGTTTCAAGATTCATTAAAATTTAAAGTCACATGATCGTGCACTAAAAACACGATCCATGGCTCGAAGTTGGTATCAAATTGATCGTCATGCTGAGCCTTACAAGAAAACAATCATCTTTCTATCAACGGGGGAGAACGACCCCGGATCATTCATGAAAAATCAAGCACATTCTAGGGCAACATAGGGACTGTTCTGAAATTCTGTGAATTGTTAGGAAGGGGAAAATCTATCATTTTGCACCCTATTTTCTAATTTATTTTAAAACATTTTAATCTTAATTTTTCAGCAATTGGGGTTACTTTTGATCATCCACCTATGTTTGGGGCAAATTCTATATATAAGTACCATCACTGTACGCATAGAAACGAGAACACACACTCAATCCCTCACAAAAGAGAGCTTTTACTTAATACAGTTTCTCTTTCATACCATTGTTGGGTCACGTTTGGAGAGAGGGAGCAAGGTGAGAGAAACTTTTGATTGGTACCCTTAGGCTAGACGTAGATCTTCCCTCTCTTCCTTTTCTTTTCTTCTCTCTCTTTTTATTCTTTCTCTTCTTCTCTTTCTTCTTCCTCTTCCCCATTTGAGTTCCTCCCAGAGAGTGGCAATGCCATGCATGCCTCTCTAATGGTCTCACAGGTCACGCATGGCAATGGCAGTGCCATGCGTGAGCTTCTCTCTTCTTCAATTCTCCCTTCGAGCGAGGCATGTAGACGGCGCTGCTCATCACCGTCCACAGACGTACCCTCGGCATCTCAGTGAAGAACACAGATGGCGAAACCCGTTGCCACCTACAAGGGACTTCCTCTGTTACACGTCTAGAGTAGATGACGATACCTATTGCCACCCGATAGAGGTCTCGGCAACACTTATTGCCGTCTATGACCTTCCTTCACCTGCTCAGTGCCCATCGTCATCCGTGATCCATTTTCGAGAGTTCGGTGCTCGTCGCCGTTCCTCCTGCATACCATGCTTATCGTTATGCACCTCATGAGAATTATCAAAGCGCACTCCATGAGAGGCTATCGCCACCCCCGTAAGGGCATGTTCCCTTCTCATGATGCTAATGGCGATGCCCATTGTCGCTTGAGTTCTTCCTCCTTTTGACTCCTCGTTCTCTTTCTCTTCATCCCCTTTTCTTCTCTTCACTCTTTTCTCTCCTCACTTGACTGAGGGTAGACTTGGTCTAGCACAGCCATATCAGTCTCAGTTAAGGGTAGTAATGCTGTTATGTTGGTCTTGAGAACCATGCCTGTCTTGCTATCACTCTGACCCAATAGCTTTCCGACCATCATGCTAGTCTAGCCCCTTAGTCAAGTTTTATTTTCCTTTCTCTCTTTATTGGAACCTTCCGTTTCATCTCTCCCTCACATGAGTGTACAATGCCCTAAGAAGTGTTGTGCAGAAAACAACAAGATTGCAAGTCAAGGGAGGCAATTTCAATCCAACTAAAGCAGCTGAGGGGCTTTCTTCATGTTCTAAGAGGGTGCCCACGTGAGCTAGCCCGAGTAAGTTCCGAACCCTACTTAACTTCTTCTCTCGTCGGTTGGTATACCTTCCCTTGTTCTTGAGCAAGGTTCAGAGAGAGTGATCTCAAATCCTGGGTTCGCTAAAAACCTGATATACGTGCTGCCAGATCATCTAGATTCAGAAGGCAAGATCGAGGCAACTAACCAACTTGGCGACTCAATTGGGGACTTACTATCCCTTAGTCAGATCTCTCTTGTTTGATCAGTATCCTCTTTACTTTTTGCATTATTTTCTTTGGCACCTGGGTTGTTCAATATGATCATCCGAGTCGGGGATTTTCTCATCCCTACACTTGTGACGCTCCTAGGGAGCGAACTGCTCAAGCTTCCTTCCCTACTCACCTTCTGAGTAAGGACTCACGGTCCAGCTCCCAGGTTCTTGCCTGGGTTAGCGCAAGAGGGGACTTAAAAGTCCCTGACTCCCTGCTTCCTCGCCCTGGTGCACCATCCACCAAGGCCTCTTGCATCGGTGGCACATCTGCCAATGCACACAGCACGCACCCTGCTACTGTCAAGTCTCTTGCCGGTCATATTATTGGGGCACACCGGAAGGCTGCCCTAATCTCTTTCACAAGAGGCAAGCAAGTTGTCGCTCCTGAGGTTTGTCGTAAAGCAACCCCCCATACTCCTTCATCACAACGGACCTCCACATTTAGAGGCTCGGAACACCGAGGCGGAGACCCTACAGCCTCCACCCCTCGCACACACCCAAGGGCTCATGGTCTATCCACTCGAGCCACAGCTCGGGGCAACCTTCACGTTGCCTTGAGCCTGCATCCCGGGCTAGGCCTTCTGGGGTAGAACCTAGCAAGCGCCATGAATTTGCTTTCCACAACTCGGGGCAATGCTAGCGATATGCCACCTCGAGCACATGAGGGTCGACCGCCACGTCCCCTCTCTTAGCACACACAGCTTCATCTTGCGAGAGATAAGGTTTTGCCTCGTCCCTCACAGAAAAAAACTCGTGAGTCTCGGCCTCCTCAAGTGGAACTTGACCAAGCCCGGGCTGACCTTCAGGTCACCCGGACAGCTAACCCACACGCACTACCTTTGCAAGTTCCTTCCCGACCCTAACTTAAACAGAGTCATGAACCATCTCCTTCCCTTGCCACTCTTCCGACACCAGGGAAGCACCTCAAGCCCTGATACTCAAAGGTATTCCTTAAGAGTACCATCTTGAGCCAACCTTAGGTCAGCCATGCACATGGGCCCCACAAAGGAACTCGGGGCAACGGCCTGATGTCAGACAAAAGCCTCCAGCCTCCAAGGCAAAAACCCAGGCTGCCTTCTATCCTTGGACCCCACTTCCTGATCCAACTCATAGTCACGGGCCTCACATTTTCAAAGAAGGTGGGGCAGTCCAGGTCTCAGGCTCAGCTCTGGAATGAAGTCCACAGCCTTCGCAAGGTTAAGCAGAAAAGAGGTCTTCAGATGTTGACCAAAGAAGCCTTCAAGGCAGCCGAGGTCACCACCCTACCTCATAATCCCTTTTTCCCTCTTCAAACCCCAGAACCTGAGCAAGTATAAGATTATTGCTGGGTTGTCACTGCTCAGAAGCCACGGTCCCATGACCGTTGAGAACCGATCCTCACAAGATTGGCATACAAGTCCAGTCGGGGCAAGCTGAGCCCTTATAGACTGACTTGCCACCCATGACTCGCCGACTCCAGCAGTCCACTCCTCCTCCTGGCTCTGACCTCCCAGAGGAGATGGTCAAGTGTCCTGGTGATCAATGACCCGGACGAAGCCCAGGAGGACAAAATGACCAGGTTCGAGGTAATGATGCCATCCATCCTTAAAAGATGGAATGCCTATAAGCCTCCAGCTCCACTTCCTCTCACCATGAGACCGATTCCCCGATCGGTGAGGACATAGTTTCCAAGCAACTCCCCCACCGGTCTCCTAAGATAGTTCTGCCTCCCGTAAGGTCTCCCAAATGTAGATAGATGCTATGTTGGCCCATAGCCTCAAGAACAAGGTTCCAGGCATGCAAGAGGTGCCACTCTACCAGAAGCCATACCCTTCATACATTGTTCCCTCCGAACTATCAAAAGGGCAAGCTCCCCCTGTTCAACAGTTCTACGTCTCCGCACCTGCATACTGTTCACTTTCAGAAGGCTTGTCGCAGCAACTTACGGATGACTCCTCCTCCCCCAGTTCGTCGAGACTCTTGAAGGATCAGCTATCCAGTGGTATGCTCGACTACCTCCCAACTCGGTACACACGTGGCAAGAGATGGAGCAGTTGTTTTACTAATGCTTCTACGAAGTCCAAAGGAACATGGAGACCATCAAACTCCTCATCCTGATGCAAGACCCTGGTGAGCCGGTTGACAAGTTCATCACTCGATGGAGAGAGTTGGTAACCTTCCACGCCACTCCCATAACTGAGAAGGAAGCACTCTAGACCTGCATACGGAACATGCTTCCTGAGATCGCCCTCCATGTCGAGGCATCCAATCCATCCTCCATGTCAGAGCTCATCTCTAAGGCAATTCATATCGAGGGGTTGTTCAAGCACCATGGCAGCCCTTGTCAGCAACCCTCCGGACCAAACTCTCGCTCCAACAGTCCAGGCAACCAAAAAGTAGTGATCAGCACGGTCATCACTGTGACTGACACAAAGAGCACAACCCCTCAGACTCTGGACCTCTCCAAGGCACAAACGCCTCAGATCGGAGGCAAGCAGCAATCTTACAACAATGTCCCGCCCCCTAAAAATACTAAGTGAAGCAATTTATGGGCCCAACAGTAGAATAAGGTTTACCCCTTCGATAAGGAGTGGACTCCTACATTGCTTCGACTACTTCTAGAACATAACATGATCCAGCTGCTGGAGGCCAATATTGCACAGTCAAATGGGCAGGAAATGAATGAGAAGGACTGCGCCTATCACAAGAGAGTAGGCCACCCTACTCACGAATGCTATAAGCTCAACGACACTATCGAAGCCCTTACCAACAAGGATCAAATAAAGCTCAAAGAGTTGAAGAAAGCATTCAGGGCAACTGAGGCTTCACACATAGTCACGATCCAAGAGGGTGATGAGGCACCCGCTATCCTCTGTGCATTTTTCTTCATAATGCTTGAAGAAGGACTCATCACTCCCAAGCCGACAAGACAGCCTAAGTTCTTGCCTCCGAGGATCGAGAACCTCTGGTGCGCATATCACCAAATACGAGGCCATGACATCAATGAATGCTCTGGCTTCCACGAGATCAATGCCAAGAATCTTATGTAACCCAAAAGGAAACCCTCATGTCCCAGCTCCGCCTGTGCAAGAAGACCTCCCAGCACAAGCCTGGGGAAATGCCGAGTAAGACCCTATGCAGGCCCTCTTCGAGGCAATGCTCCAACTGGACCTCATCTCTCCCAAGACTGGCAGGCACCCTAAGCAGCTTGCCCAGGGGATGAAAAAACTTTGGTGCCCATATCACCAGGTATAGGACCACAAACTAAAAAGTATGCTCTGGGTTGGAAGCCGTAGTCAAGAAGAAAGTCCAGGAAGGACACATTAAATGTGTCGTCCTCCCAGAACACTTTCAAGTCGTCACTCCCGTTCAAGAGGAGGCCACACTACAAGCCCTTCATGAGCATGCACTGGACCCTTCGGAACCCTCAACCTCTCAGCCCTGGGAAGTCTACCATGGCCAAAGTAGGCTCAAATCCTTGAAGCGTGAGGCAGTCCACCAAGCTAGGACTACTCACCAGCTCGATAGGGCAATCCAAACATCCCCTCAAGGACCCAGAAGGGGACGGTAAGCACATAAGTTAGCCTGCCGAAGGAATCATCTTTCTTAGCCACCAGTCGAGGAATAATTTCTTAGCCTCTTCCCCCACCACCGACCTTGCAGGACTTCATTACAAGTGCATCTTGCCTCATCCTTTTATCCAATCAGGCAGACATTCTTGAATCACCAAAAGCTCGAGATTCCTCCAATATGGGTGATGACGCTAAAAGCACCCCACACCGGTTAAATCTTGGGCAAGATATCAAATATCCCTTGAGTACTTCCAATTCCGGTGACAACGTAAAAAACTGCCCAGAATGTTCTAACTCTTCTTTTCCTCCCTCCTCTTCTATTTTCTTTGTAGGTGTAGCTCGATGGTGCAAAGACTTTGACACTCTAAACAGAGAGTTCAAAGGCACTAGCCTCACCCAGCCACAGCAAGTGTGCCTCAGAGAGATGTTGGCTCAGGTGGCTAGATTCTCGACAGCCGCAGAATCCTTATCAACCCGAGCCAAAACCGAGTTCAGGCTCCTGTTCTAAAGAGGCCTCCCATATGGTGCAGATCTTAGAAGTACTAGCTAACATGGGGCAAATGAGTCTAAGATCGGGAAAGAAGCTACAGCCCACACCTCAAAAGCTTAAGGCCCTCAAGTTTCCTGATCCTTCGCTTTCCCCTAAACCTCAACCACAAACCTCTACATTCCTAATACAAGCTTCTATTACTTCCTCATCAACCCAGACCGCACCGACTGATCAACAAAGTTAGCGAGTGCCACAAACCAAAACCCAACCAAAGCTTGTTCCTAAGCTTACCCTACCCCTTACACCAGTGACTAGATTAGGAACACAAAAGATTAATGAGGATAAAGTGAAATATGACATAATTGGGCACTTGAGAAAGCTTTCAGCCCTTCTAAGTATTTACGATGCCCTCCTACTATCTAGAGACTATCATATGGCCCTGGTGCAAGCCCTTTCTATCCCAGAGGTGTACGAGACTGAAGTGGAACCTATTAAGGTTGACCCAATCATCCTAAGCAGGTGCTTGACAATCTCCTTTTCTGAAGGCGACCTTCAGTTAGGAGGTAAATTCCACAATCGCCCCATCTTCGTGAACGGTGAACTACATGCCTACCCTGTCAATAGGATCATGCTGGATGGAGGGTCCGCAGCCAACCTGATCCCAAGAAGAATCCTCACCCGATTAGGATTAGGGTCTGACAACCTCACTCCTACCCACATCACTGTACAAGGTTTCAACCAATCAGGAGAGAAGCCAGCTGGCACAGTGCGCCTTCATCTCAAGATTGGTGACCTCAATGATTACGCTCAATTTCACGTAATCGACACCGATACCGCCTACAGCGTCCTTCTTGGTTGCCCTTGGCTTAACAATCAGGGGGTGGTTCCTTCCATGCTGCACCAATGCTTCAAATACAGCCGAGAGGGGAGACAACACACGGTCTATGATGACAAAAGACCATTCCCTATAGTTGAGACTCACTATGTCAATGCCAAGTACCATTTCATAGACCCTCCAGTGCCACAAAAGTCAAAGGATGATGATTGGAAGCCTATGAGAGAGACGAGAGCCTCATCCCATGATGACGTTGAAGATCTAAGTTGAATGATCATGGACATGTTCAAAGAAGAGTAAAGACAAGGCAAGATCCTCCTTTTGAGTCTGATCTACCCAAGTATACCTTGCCACCTCTCTGAGGTCATTGTATCCTCTCTCAAAGATGAATCTTGCCCCTCTACTTCTAATTCACCAGAGAAAAATGGCGTGCTAGAGGCAACTCCTGAGCTTGAGGAAGCCTTAGAGGTTGACCTTCCAGCATCGAGGGTCACCTCTACATAGGACCAACAAAAAGTCCTGCATGTCCCCATCGCTCTTCTAAAAGCAGAACTGACATACCAACCACCAAGGAAGGTACTCCAAGTTCCATCCTTCTTGAACAAGGGATCATCAGAAGCCAAAAGAAGGTCTTACACTTCTCAAGGGTTGCCAAAGAAGTACAGGCAGACGAGAGTCATCCCTCTGGCTCCCAAGAAGAAGACCCCATGACAGAGCTGAGAAATGAGGTTCGTAACCTCCAGAGTCAGTTGGAGGCTATGCATGTCACTTCAAAGTACTTAAAAGGGTTTGTCCCTGAGACTAAGACTTATGACATGCTCAAAACCAATGCACCTCGAATCGAAGCTAAGGCTCCCCCAAACTGGAGCATCTACAGTGAGCAGGCTCATCACATCATGAGAATCATGAATTATGAGCTCCTGTCAAGTCAAATACTAAGGGTCGAGGAAACTGCTCCCCCATTCAAGGTCATTGAAGCCACAGCAAGCTGCCACAAAATGAAGCAAGGAGTGGGCTATTCCTTTTCATCTCAAACTATGAAAGGGCGGAAGCAATGAAATAGAAAAAGAAGGAAAATAAGAGATATACATTGCCCAGAAAAAAGAAAATAACTATTTCATTCATCAAAAAGAGAATATTACAGTTGTTGTTTATTTACAATAAAGATAGAAAGGAGATGCTATGAAAAATGGTAAATGATCTCATTCCCTTGCACTCATCAGTCAAGGCCTTCTCGGAAAGAGCTGACTTCTGAGAAGCGATAGCCTCTATCTCTTCTACCTGGACCTGTGCCAGCTTCCAGCTCTATGCTAGAGAAGCCTCCATTAACTCTAACCGTAAGCTCTCTAGATGCATTGCGGCCTTCAGAGCCTTCACCTCCATCCCTCCAACTCATTGGCAACACTGTCAAAAGAAAGGAAGGAATTCTGACGCATTCCTTAAGGAAGTCCCCTTCAACTATTAGATCATTGTTCCATCCTCTTCAAGGGATAGCTCCTTCAGCTTCTAGAGGCACGTCCAAAGCATCTCAAAAATGATGCCTGACAGCCCGTTGAAAGAAGGACTGGGCAATACAACAAGAATAATCATAGCAAGAGGATCCCCAGCCACAGCCAAGGCCTCTGGCTCCTCAGATTCAGGAGCAACCTCAGGCTGCTCTGGTACCTCGATGACAGCTCTCTCACCCTGACCCCCTGTCATGACCACGTCGGACTTGATCTTTTCATGCACTGGTGCTATAGCCTCACCCTCTGCAAGCACCGCAACTGCAACCGAAGCAAGGATGACCTCCTCACCAAGAACCGCTACCTTAGTCTCAGGCTGCACCACGACAGCCTCCTCCCTCGGGGCAGTGATCTCGTAGTGTGTCCCCTCTTCTTGAACATCCATCTCCACCTCAGCAGGTTTGACACCTTCCCTTTCCCCTTCTTCACCCTTGTCTTCCACGGCAACCACATCAGCTACAAGCTCTCCTATGGGGCCTGCCTCCTCTATAGTTGTGGGTTCCACCTCTGGGCCCTCTAAGCTTGATCCCTGAGGGTGCTCTACCTCTGCGTCCCCTACAGCTACGTCAATCGAAGCGACAACCTCCTATCGCTTGGGTGGTCCCTCTTCAGCCCTTGGGGCTCCATTCTCTTCTATAACCACGAGCTCTACTAGGGCTTCCCTCTCTTCGATATCCTCCAAAGCTCTAAAGGCCCTCCTTGCCTCCACAGCCTCATCAAGGCCAGTTTCATCAGCTCCGTTCACCTTCATTGGGGCTGGGCTCTTCCCTTCAGCCATGTACGTCACTTCTAGATCTGAAGCAACCTCTATCGAGGCAGTAGGATCTGAGGTACCGGCTCGAGCCTTTGAAGGGCCAGGAGAAAGTTCAAGTGAAGGGCAAGGCGAAGCCTCAAGAGAAGAAGGCAACGTAGAAATAGCAGGAGACGCACAGCCCTCTGATGAAGCTGAGGGCGAGGAGCCATCGTCTGCCTCGTGGACCATAAGGATCTTATGCCCTCTGCGTTTCAAAGCTCTGACTGCCTTCTTAGCCGGAGTGCGAGAAGCCGCTGGGGTAGCCCGCTTACTCTTCCTTCCTTTTGCCCACTCAGGTGCAGCAGCCTTTGAGGTGCCCGATTTGGATGAGCTAGCTTCTAGCTTGCTATGAGAGCTGCCCCTTATCAACTCATTCAAATCCTTGACCGGACACCCTTCATGCGCTGGGACCTTGTGACCTTCCTTCCATTTGAAGATGTCAGAGAGGCTGTCAAAAACAGTCTCTATCTTCTCCTCCATACCATGGCAAAGACTAGTCCACGATAATCCGGTGAGGCTGCCTGATCACAAGCCAGTCGTGGGGGAAGCAGAGGATAAAGATTTCGCTTAGGGAAGGGGTCATAGCCATTTTCCGCTGCCTTTTAACTTGGCTCTAGTGGCCACCCGCCCCCTTCCAAGGGTGTTCCATGTCCCAATACCCCTTGTTCATGATTCTCCACCACTCGTGGGCTTCGGTTGCCTGTGCCGTCCTGCCAAAATGGGGGAACACATACTTATTGACCTTGGTGACCTCCAAGCACGTGGCTCAAGCCTTACGGATGTGCCTCCGGAGCCAAATCTCCCTGAGGGTTCCCAATTGGTCTTTCTTCCAATGTGCGGCCCTGCTATGTCGTTTCTCAAAGAATAGTGAGAATGGAGAGCCTTGATCCAACCCATGCTGTCAAGCAAACCGATGGGGAAAGTAGCCCTCAAGCTTCGCGCTATGAACAGTGCAGTAGGACAGAATTCCGCCTCTCACATTCAGCATGAACATCAGCTCTTTTGGGTTAGTGAAGTCACCGTCCAAGTGATGGCCCAGCTCATCAACAAACGCACTCTTTGTGAGGCCTCCAATCGGGAATGCCACCTGAGTCATGTGTAGGTGATCATTGTAAAACAAGCTACGCGATGAGAGATGGAAAATTGCCACTTGCACGGCAATATTCCACAAAAATGGACATATGGAGTCCTTCAACTCTTTGGTTCTGAGATATGTGTCCGAAAAATAAGCCCTAAGCCAGCCATACACATAATGGACAGAGAAAGGAGTCTTGAAATCCCCTGGGAAGGCCTCGCCATCTACGATGTCTTCCCTCCTTCATCCCCTTGATACTGTCTTCCCCTGGAAATGGCCCCCAGGCCATGATAAATACTGCACAGGACGAGTTATGCCAATGCGTACTCCTTCCCCTGCGACATGTCACAGGCCACATAAAAAGTGTCTGGACGAATGACATCTGCCCCTCCTGGATGGGCAAATTTACATAAGAAGAGTACCGAGTAAGCCACCAAGAAGATATGCTCATTCTCCTTCCACAGCTTGAAAACTGGTGAGGTTTCCTTCCCCTCTTTCTCGGTGATGGATCAGCTTCATCTCTATAGTCGCCATGGAAGAATGTCACCCATTTAGCGAAAGTGACTCACCCACTTTTGGGCTCATCATAAAGTTGTTGGTAGATCACGAACAATTCCTGAAGCCCAGCCAGTGGAGCTTCTTTGCCGACCTTTTCCCCTCCAAAAATGACTAAGTTCGAGGGAATAAATTCATCATACATAGCACCAAGAAGCGGCAACCAACAAACAAAGTGCAGGTCCATCAGCGACATCCCTGCCTCTCCATGACCAAACAGCCATGTGTTGCTAACATGGCTTCATGTTTCCAACAACGCTTTGACCGTGTTTGAGAAACTAGATGGCGACCACCAAGGAAGCCCGTCTCAAAGTATATTGGAAATTCCTCAGCACTTTCATGGTCCATGAGGAGTACCCCTTCAAGTACTGGTGTTCCCCGTAGGCCAGCAGAAGACCATTTCATTCTCAAGGTTTCTATCATTCACTTGCCTAGAGTCGGCAAGCTCGCATTAGAGGCTATGTTTCGGTGTAGGCAACGCAAAAGGCCTACCACTTCCTCTATACTCACATTACCATCATTATCTTCCCTAGTCACCAGCTGGACGGGGGCACTCATAAAGGTGACACTCAAGGGCCACCTTGGTTCACATAAGCTTTTCGTGAGCCAGATGGGCTCACCTCTCACCAAGCTTTTGCCGATGAATTTTTCGGTGCCAAGCTCCCTTGCTCGCAGAAGATTCTTAACATTTGGGATGGCCTCGTCAGGAGACTCGACCATTAGATCAGAAGTGTCACTAGCAAAGGACGATAGACGGTCATGAAGAGACTACGTTCACAAAGGCGTATCGTCGACTCGACAATCGAGGCATAATACTGGCAAGGTATCGACGTCTCACAGTCAAGGACGAGACTATCACCATCTTCCCATCAAGATAGTATCGTCGTCTTGCAACCAGCAGAGGACTATCGTCATCCCACTACCAGGGAGGATTAATGCTTGTGCCCCAGCTGTCAGCACGTGCCACACGTGTGTCCCTCGAAATACGGGCATGCCGCCTGACGCTCGCAGTGTGCCCTATCACCGTGCGTGCGGAGGGTGACCATTCACCGTCCCACGACCCTTCGTCTCTTCGACCGTTATGGTCCCACAAGCCTTCGGGTTCCCACCGGCGTTTACCCTCTTCACCTGGAATTTGCTCCTGTCCACTGCAAAAGCCCTTTCCTGCCTTCTACTCGCTACCAGAGTCAATGAAAAACCACCGAAATCCCCAGAAAGATTCTCTGCGACCCCATGGGTTTCCCTTCTCCCTGCTTTTACACTTCAGCAATTCGCCACAAGCTCACCGAAATTATACTAAGTTCTCGACGAGCCCACTGTTGTTCATCTTTCTTCTCCTCCAATAACCAGAGGACTGACAAAGTCCTATGAACTCTTTGCAACCTCCCTTCAATCGAGGAACGACCAAAGGAGCACTCAAACCCTGGCAGGGCACCTCTGCAGACTAGCAAAGGCCTCAAGAAACCATGTTCCTTGCTTGAAGAGCCTCGGCACTCTCCAAAGATGTTTGTAAGCACCTCGGAAAGGCCCACAACCCACTGAATCTTACCAAAAAGAGCTCCCTCTCTGCTGCAGATTTCGGTCGAGAAGTTATAGCAGGGAAATCTCTTCCCAGAAGCTCAGGCCCTTTCTCTATCTTTCAGAAAACTCTTCAATTGTTTTACCCTTCAGCAAAATAGTAGAGAGGGGTTTTTCCCCCTTTTATACTCAACAAAACTCAAACTACCCTTGACAAATCCAAAAAGATGCAGCAATCCTCATCTTCAGATGGAAAAAAGATCGAGCCGAGGCGGGTCAATCCCAAGACTCGAAAAGGGCCATCGTTACGTGCCTTCGTCAAGGGCCATCACCCCGCGCCTTCTCTCAGAGGCTATCACCACACCCTTCATCCAAGATTTTACGTCGTGCGCCTCAACAGGTGGCTATCGCTGTGTGCGCATCATCTAGTCCTAATGCTACGTGCACCACCCAACACTTAGTGCCGTGATCATACTACGACTGTACCATCTGGACCATTGTCCTACTGCCTCAGGAGGTTCATTCTTGTGCCACAGTCTCACTCCTTAGGGAGTCTAGTCTCCGGTGACGGCTTTGGTCCCCATGGATTCGCATTCCTTCACCACATAACGGTCTGTGCTGCATGACCTTAAACTGCACCGCCATGATCCAAACTATATAACCTTAAACTGTAGCAGAGGTCTAGTCACACGACCTTAAACTGCCTAGTCCTCATTACACGACTCAAAACTGTATGATCGAGATCCAAATTACATGACCTTAAACTGTAGCGAGGGTCTAGCTACACGACCTTAAACTGCTCAGTCCTCATCACATGACTCTAAACTGTACAACCATGGTCCAACTGTGTGACCCTAAACCATAGTGCACGTCCTAGCCGCATGGCATTAAAAGGATTAGCACCATGGTCAAAATTATATGACCCTAAACTATAGCAAAGGTCTAGTTACACGACCTTAAACTGCATGGTCTTAGCCGCACGACTCTAAAATTGCATAACGATGGTCCGAGCTCAAGACCCTAAAACTATGATGCACGACTTGACAAATGGCCCACATGCATAACTTTAACCAAGAGATGAACCACCTTTTTGCTAAAGGGTATTTCATCAACATCTCCAGTGAAGTTATATGCCTGCAAAAGGTCATACCTACCCCATTAATCCCCAATGAGTTTGTTTTGCATCAACATCCCAGTGAGAGTCACGCCGTATTGCGACCCACTGTCCTTAGGAATGAGGTCCATGCTTATCTTCTTAAACCCCAACGGGGTTACGCTTGTACTCCAAACCATTCCCTCTAGTAGAATTACATGAAGCCCCATCATTATCCCCATGGAGTCACACTAGCCCTCCTAATCCCCAGTGAAGATCCGCTTCCACTTGTCACTCTTCATAGGGCCACCATCTTCATCTAAAGCTCTTCGCTTGTGAATAACCTTAACTATTGTATCCCCAGGGAATCAAATTGTTATTCAAAGACCTATCCCCCATGGAGCTTCAACCACATGGCGACCCACATAATGGTCTGCATTGCATGACCTTAAACTACACAGCCATGGTCTGCATTGCATGACCTTAAACTGCATATCCATGGTTTGCATTACATGACCTTAAACTGCACAGCTATGGTCTTACTACATGATCTTAAACTATACAAGTCTAGTCCTAACCGCATGACTTTAAACTGCACAGTCATGGTCCAAACTATGTGATCTTAAATTGTAACGGAGGTCTAGTTGCACGACCTTAAACTGCATGATGTTAGTTGTATGACTTTAAACTGCATAACCACGGTCCAAGATATATGACCTTAAACCATAGTACATGTCCTGACCGCATGACGTTAAATTGCTTCGCACAGGTCCAAGAGGCATGACCTTAAAGATGCCCCCACTTAAGCGCACACCCCCTTTTCGTGTATCTTCACACACGCATTCCCTAACCTACCCATTCGTGTGTGTAAGCCACCTTCATTGTCTTTCCAGGGAGTCAACATATGCACAAATGCCCTTTACGTGCATCTTCACAAACGTCTTCCCTAGTTGGCCCATTCATGTGCACGCACCACTTTTACCGTCTTTCACCATTCCCCAGTGAGTCTTACCCATGCTCACAAAACGTCAAGCCATCTCGCCACTCATACTCGCCACCAGCTAGTGGGTCACCATTATTCACCACTCTTCACCCACCATTCCTCCTTTATGGGCAACCTGGTGTCATCTGCCCAAAGTGAGTCATAACCATCACCACACTCACTCCATAGTCTCCACAAATGGCCATTCATTTCGATTACGGTCCAGCTGTTTGACCCTAAACTATAGTGCACATCCTAGCCGCATGACATTAAAAGGCTCTACATAGGTCTCGAAGGAACGACCTTAAAAGCATGCCTTCACAAAAAACGGGGGTGAACACCTGATGAAGGGAACGCCATGAGTAAAAATGACGGACGGGCATGGTCACGGAACCATGAGTAAGAGAGTTCCATGGAAAACAAAATCCAGACGCGATGAAAACCCCAAAAGGGCATCGTGAGCAAAAACAGATGAAAAGGGTGGACATGATCGTAAGGTCATGGGTAAAAGAGCCAAGAAATAATAGAAGATAACGAAAACCGTTCTTACAGCGCCACTTCCCCAGATCACATGAAAACCCACAAAAGAGCGCTTGGACCGACGACACAAGTTGATGCATGACCGATGCCTCAGCCGACACTCAATTTCTAAACAATCACGATCCTAATGAGGTTACCTAAAATCCTCAAATGTCAAACATCAACAACATGGCTCACCAGAGAGTGAGAGCCGCATAAGACCTCCCAACAACAACAAGAGTCCTCGAGGGTGAGGATGAGCAAAAGATCCCTCCAAAATGCTAAGGACCATCACGAAAGCAATAAACTAATGAAGCCAAGGTCTAACCTGCCACAGGCTTCGGGGTCTTCCTCGTCAAATACGTAGCTTACATGGGATCAGACTTTTGGGATAGGTCAGAAGCCCCCGACTGGACCTCGCTAAACGGGACCTACAGAGATACCCTGAGCATCAAAAGCAAACCTAGTGTAGCAGCGAACAATGCCTACCAAAAGGTTCTTAGCACTTGGCCTTCACGTAGGCCTGATTCTGTCCAAGGAGGTCCCTATAACAGCCTCACGCTTCAGAATCCCAAATAGTTCCTCAAGGGTGAGAACTTCGACAAGATCCCTCCGACCTGATTCTGTCCAAGGAGGTCCCTACAAAGGCCTCACGATACAGAATTGTAAATAATCCCTTGAGGGTGAGGACTTCGACAAGATCCCTCGGGCCTGATTTTTCCAAAGAGGTCCCTACAAAGACCTCATGCTTCAAAATCGTAAATAGTACCTTGAGGCTGAGGACTTTGACAAGATCCCTCGAACTTCCCAAATGATTGCACTTCTCGATTCTCTCGAAGCACAACATTCTGCGGGGCATGCTGTTGGAAGATATTTTTATCATCATGGGGTCCCCGCTCAATAAAATCCTAGCAAACAATGGAAATCCCAACAGTCTCAGAATATCCTCGGCACTGGCCAAGATCTTCATGAGGTCTCTCAAAAGTCTCCAGCCAAGTTTCGTTGCATTTCGACATGTCTAAGGCAGTGCAAACTAAGAAACAGATCCAGCAAAATCGGCCTCTAGCACCTTAAAACGGCCCCTATAACTAGAGCTACATTTTTGGCATCTCAAATTATTATGAAACCATCACCATTGGATCCGACACGGTTGAAAACCCCCAAGGGTCAAATTTCAGCTCGAACGGACACTCTAGGAAAACATTATAGGGAAAAGAGTGAAACAAAAGGAACCGCATGCTATCTCGTGTGGCCACCTTGCAACTCCACACCATTGAAGGGACATGAGCAGTGACTTTTGGTACTCATATCACACTCGTCCCAACTCGGATCATGCTCAAATTCGATGAGCATGTTCATCTCATCAAGATGAGCGATTCGATATGTGGCATGCCCCGTGACGACACCCGATCACGAAGAAAAGCTAGAGAGAAATTGTTGATCCATGAATAAAGTGCTGAAAATTCAGCAGCATCATGCCTCACTCGAATGGCCGAATCATGCCGCTCACGAGCCCGATAGACATGAGACTAATTCCATCGCGTGCATAAGGTCTCGGGCTATCTCTGACCTGAGCTTCGTACATGATGAACGGTTGAATTCCACACACGAAGTCAACGAATCCACTCCAAATTCCATTGCCAAAAATCCAAATTTTGACAAAAATTCCAAAGTTGAAAAATCTTTGTTCGGGCATGGAATCGAGCTGCGTTTGTTGCCCCACGATGGTAACGGGATGCTCAGTGTGATCTAGCAAAGAAATCATCAAAAAACATTCAGGAACGAGTGGTTACGTGCCTCAATCTCACCCTCCAGATTTGGATGATAGAGCGACACGCGTCTTGGATTTTGGGGAGACCTGAGACTTTTGAGATCGCTCTCTCGAGAACCTCATTCAAAAACAAGGGCAGGTATTACCAACCGATGAGAGAGGAATTTAAGGAGGGTTTAAGACTTACTCGGGCTGACTCGCGTGGGCGCCCTCTTAGATAACAAAGAAACCCCCCAGTAATAAAACTAGTTCATAATTGCCTCCTTTGGCTTATATTCTCCTATTTTCTACAATCACACACATATGGAAAATATTATAAGGCAAGTGGGCCAATAGACCTCACCTTGCCTCTTTGGTGAACGTACAAAAGCATGCACATTCAAAAGAAGAAGAGAAGAATAAAAGAAGAAAGATAGGGGAGGGAAGAATTTGACCAGGCGGAGAGATCAACACAGTGATGAAGCTGATGAGTAATTGGCCTGTAGTGGTAATAAAATGGGTTCGGTAACTCAGACCGGCTCAACAGGATCACTACTAGACATCAATACCGATACTGATTAGCTAGACACGATGGTTAGTCTGTCATGGCAATAAGGAGGGCATAGTAATTCTGGCACAACAACATTACGGCTTGACGACAGGACTACCATGATAAGCTAATCTCAACCTCTCTTTAATCAAAAGAAAGAATAACATAAATAACAAATATCATAAAGAAAAAACATAAGAAGAGTAAGATAAGAGAAGAAGAGAAACGAAAGGAGTGGGAAGAGAAAGAAAGAAAAAGAAGAATATGAGGGAAGCGAGCAAAACACAGACGACGCTAGGCTCCGATCACAGTATTAGGCAAAGACAAGGAAGAGGACTCAGTCAGTGCTGAGCGTCACCAGCTGGGGTAGACAAAGAAGAGAGAGGTAACGCAGTCGACGTTGAGCATCGCCAACTATGTTAGACAAAGAAGAGAGAGAAGATGCAGTCGACGTTAAACTTCACCAACTGTGTTAGACTTGAAGAAAGAAAGGATGCAGTAGGTGCTAGGCTTCACCGACTGTATTAGATGAAGAGCAAAACAAGAGATAGTGATGAGCAGAAGAGAGAAGATGTAGTTGGTGCTAGGCTTCGTCGACTGTGTTAGATGAGAAGAGAGAGAAGATGTGGTCGACTCTAGGCTTTACCGACTGTGTTAAACGAGAAGAGAGAGAAGATGTAGTCAGCCCTAAGCTTTACCGACTGTATTAAACAAAGAGCAGAAAGAGAGATAGAGATGAGAAGAAGAGAGAGAGATAAATATGAGAAGAATGGATAGAAAGAGAGATATGGACGAGAAGAAGATAAACAAAGAGAGATATGAATGAGAAGAAGAGAGAGAAAGAGAGATAGGGATGAGAAGAAAAGACAGAGATAATGATGAGGAGAGAAAGAGAGGATGAGAGATAGAGAAGAGGAGAGAGAAAGAGATGAGGAGAGAAAAAGCGAGGCAGAGAGAGAAAGAGAGGAGGAGAGAGGGGAGAGAGAGAGAAGGAGAGAGAAAGATACCTTATCGAAGGGTATCGACCCTTTTCTTCTCACTCCTCTCTCTCGCTCCAAGATGCACTTACGAGTTCAAGAGGAAATTGAAATTTTATTGATCGTTGTGTGAAATGAACGGAAGGTCCTTTACAATTTGGGTTTGCATGCTTATGTAGAATTGGGCTAAAACATGAGTGTACGCCCAAAACTACTTAAAATTGAAGATAATTATAATTTAACTGAATTAAAAGAAAATCTAAAAATGGGTGGAAAAAGACTATTTTGCCCCTGCCTAACAATGTCTGGAATTCCATAACAGTCCCTTCTGCTGCTCGAGAACTTGTGGGATCTTCCATGACTGATCCGGGGTTATTCTGATGCCCGTTTGATCAAAAGATGATTATTTTCTTATGGAGCTCAGCATGGCGATCGATTGATACCAACTTCAAGCCATGAATCAATGTTTTTAAGCTATGATCATGAAACTTGAAATTTACTTGAATCTTGAAAACTTTGGATTGATTGTGTGTTTGTTCCTTGATGTTTCTTCGTGATTTCTTTGCTGAATCACACTAAGCATGATGTCAAGATCAGATTGCAACAAATGCAGCTTGATTTTATGTCTAGACAACGATTTGATCTTCTTGAGTTTTTTGCCAGAATCTTGAAATCTGACAGCCAAAATTTACAACAGCTTTGACGCCTTCGTGTGTGAAATCCAATCATTCATTGTACACGAGGTTTGGACAAGAGATGACCACGGACCTTATGCACATAATGCAATTGGTTTTGTGCCGATAGGGTACGCGAGCATCATGATTTGGCCGTCGGAGTGCGGCATGCTGCTGCTAAATTTTCTGCAACTTTCTTCACGGATCAGCAACTTTCTTCACGGTCCATTTCAGGGTGCTAGAGGCCAATTTTTTTGAAATTATTTCTTTGTGTTCACTACCTTAGACATGTGTGATCACAATAAAACTTGGCAGGTGGCCTCCTGGAGTGATGATGAAGATCTTGACCAATTTTGGGGCAATTCTGATACTATCAAAATTTTCACTTATTTTGTAGGCTTTATTGACCTGCTTCCTTCTTTATTCCGCATCAAGGACCAAGGCGCTGAAAATGCATCCAAACAGCTTGCCCCATCGAATGTTGTGCTTCGAGAGAAGCGAGAAGGACAACATTCAGAAAATTTCCTTCGTCTTTATTAATTTTGTGTTCCTAGCCATAGGACCACGTGAACGTCGAGTAGATTCACGTAATGGTGCAATTAGGATGCTCAGACGTAGGGATGCATTGCTCACGAGTCCGTCCGTGGAGACTTTAGGGGGAGAAGAGACTTTTTTGAGAGATCTTATCGAAGTCCTCACCCTCATGTGGACTATTTGTGAGTCTGAAGATGAGGATTTTGTACGTACCTCGTCAGTTAGAATCAGGCTCGTCTGGGTTTCTTTATATCCTCTGGTGTTGAGCCACATTTTGAGAATTATGTGAATGGTATGCTGAAGGGCCTTACGTCGTTGCCATCTACTTTATGCACCAGTTATTCCTTGACGAGTAGGGCACCTCAGTTTATCGAGGTGACCAGCTTTGGGTACAACCACCCCTACCCACTACTTTATAGCTACGACAATCATCTGATGTCTGATCCAAAGTCATGACTGATCAGTTATTCCTTGGCGAGTAAGGTAGCTCAGTTATCGAGATAACCAGCTCTGAGTACAACCACTTGAACCCACTGCTTTGCAGCTACAACAATCATCTGACTACCACTCCAAAGTCACGGTTGACTTAGTAAGGTAGCTCAGTTTATCGGAATCTTTTCCATAGAGCTCGTATTTTTGGACCCTGGTATTGTAACACCAGGGATTTTTCTTTTTGAGTGAGGGATGAAGCCGCCTATTGAGGCGAGAGCTGCATCAACCTGTTTATTGGTCCAAGCGTCCCTTGCGGATTTTCACTTGAACTTGGGAAGAAGCGTCATAGAGATGGTTTTCACCAACTTCTTTTTATTTGGGGCTCTTTTACCCATGACCTTACGACCATGTCCACCCTTATTCTTCCATTTTTACTCACGATGCCCTTTCATGTTTTCACCGTGCAGGTTTTTTTTATTCACGAAACTCTTTTACTCATGATTTTGTTACCATGCATGGCCATCATTTTACTCATGGAGTTCCCTTATCAAGGTATACACCATGCCCGTTATTTCATATATTTTTTAGTGAAGGCGTGTTTAGGATCATGCCTTTAGGACCTGTGCAAAGAAATTTATCGTCATGCGGCAAAGACATGCACTATGGTTTAAGGTCATATAGTTGGATCATAATAGAGATGGATGGCAATTGGTAAAGGCCATGGAGTGTGTATGATAGTGGTTTTAGCTCACTTTGGGGCAGATGGCACGAAGCTACCTATGAATATGGGTGAGGTTTGAAAGGCAGGTGAAAAATGGTGACCCACTAGCTTGCGACGAGTACAGGTGGTGGGATGGTTCGTCGCTTTGTGAGCACGGGTGAGACTCACTGGGGAATGAAGTAGGATGATGAAAAGAATGGACTCACTGGGGAGGTAGTGAAGGTGGTGCACACACAAACGGGTCAATTATGGAAGACGTGCTCGAAGATGCACATAAAAGGTGTGTGCATGTATGTGGGGATGGGTTTTAAGGTCATACCTCTAGGACCCGTGCAAAGCAGTTTATCATCATAAGGCCAGGATGTGCACAGTGGTTTAGGGTCATATAGCTAGACTGTGGTTATGCAGTTTAGAGTCATGCAACTAGGACCATGTAGTTGAAGGTCGTGCAAATAGACCTCAGCTACAGTTTAAGGTCATATAGTTTGGACCATGGTTATGCAGTTTAGAGTCATGCAACTAGGACCGTGCAGCTTAAGGTCGTGCAACTAGACCTCCGCTATAGTTTAAGGTCATATAGTTTGGACCATGGTTATGCAGTTTAGAGTCATGAAACTTAAGATTGTGTAGTTTAAGGTTGTGCAACTAGACCTCCTCTACAGTTTAAGGTCAGTTCCAACCATGCATTTTAGGGTTGTGCACCTAGACCACCACTATAGTTTAAGGTCATATAGTTTGGACCATGCAATTTAGGGTCGTTCATCTAGACCACAGCTACAATTTAAGGTCCTATAGTTTGGACCATACAGTTTAGGGTCGTGCGTCTAGACCACTTCTACAGTTTAAGGTCATATAGCTTGGACCATGTAGTTTAGGGTCATGCATCTAGACCACCGCTACAGTTTAAGGTCATATAGTTTGGACTGTGGCTTGGGTCGCCATGTAGGTGAGACTTTATGAGAAATAGGTTTGTGGGCAGCAGTCTGACTCCTTGGGAATAAGATAGGTAGGCCCAACGAGGGGTCCAGATAGGAAAGCTGACCTTATTGGGGAAGAGGTGACAAATGTGGGGCTTTTGTATCCTTGAGGACAGAATAACTAAGTGTAAAGCAGACCACTGGGGATTGTAGCAGTAAAAACAACCCTAACTCCACTAGGGATAATAGTATGCGTATGGCTCTCTTACTAGGAATGAGAAGTCATGACCTGAGTTTCATCGACCTGGGTTCCACTTTGTTAGGGATAATAGGTCAGAGTCAAGGTGCAACTTCACTGGGGATAGTAATGATAGAACACTCACGTCTTCAGCTTGGAGTAGGTGACAATAGGCTGTTTAAAATACAGCCGGCACCAGGTGTAGCAACCATTATTTTTTGAGCACTCAGCCGGCTCTAAGTCTTCGAAAACACAACTAGCACTAAAGGCGGCCAACACTACTTCTTAACCAGTCAGCCGGCACTGAGGACAGGTCGGGCTATTGCTTGAACACAGCCGACGCTAAGTTGCTAGACACACAGCTGGTATTGTGGTTAGTGAAACACAGCCAACACTAGGTAACTTTGACCGCATAGCCGACGTTGGGTATGGATCCATATTTGAGCCATGACCTGAGCCCGACCCGGTCCAGTCCGCTTGTTGGAATTTTACAGGTGGCGATGAGAATTGCCTCGGGTCAAAGTCCGACCCGGCCCATCGTTGTTTGGCTTTCTAGGACACGACTAGAATTCCCAGTTTGTGAGGGGTGTTTGAGGGTAATGTTGGCTATATAAGGGGGTAAAATCTCATTTTCCTTCAATTTTTCCCCGAAGGTAAAAAACTTATAAATTTTAATGGTGAGCAGAGGGTGCCCAGTAGAAGGTCCAATAAGAGGTGGGATTCCGGCAAGGGTTCAAGTTTCTAGCAGGAGATCAAGTGTTCCGGCAAGCAAAGGATAAGTTTTTGCCGGCGATTGATGGAGTTGCAGGAGTTTTCTAGTTTACCACAAGGGTGTTTTTGGGAAGCAAGAGAACTCCTGCCGTGGTCTAAAAGGGTAGTAGAGGCAGGAAGTGCAACAGTGGGCATTTTCGCAAGTTTTTGAAAGTTTTTTGATGGTGTTAAGTGGTTTCCCAATGTTGTTGACGGTGTTACAGAGGGTTCCTAGAGCCGACAGAAAGTTTCCGGTGGGAAACCGAAGGACACAGGGAGGTGGATCGTTGCTGGGGTGTGGACCGTAGCGGAGAAAGCGAACAGCTGTAGCGATTTTCTATCAGGCGGCATAGAAGGACGTGGCGATGGTTATCATTTGCTAGTGTGACATGGCGGCGGTTGTCAGGAAACGCAGGGCTCGAGGTGTCACGCGTAGAATCCATGGCACGTGTGGGAGATTTGAACATAGCCGGCACTAGACATTTGCAAACACAGCTGGCACAAGGCATTGGAAAACATAGTCGACACTAATCGTCAGTAGATACAACCAGCACTAAGCATTATAGACACAACCGACGCTTCAATTTTGGTAAACCTAGTTGGCGCTAAGCGTTAGAAGACACAACTAGCGTTAAGCATTGATAGACACAGCAGACGCTAAGCTTTGGCAGACACAGCCAATGCTATGGGTTAGCGGACATAGCCGGCATTAAGGTTTAAGTGCCCAACCGGTGCTAAGGCTTGAGTGCACAGCCAGTGCTGATCTAGTGCCTTAGCAATTTTTAATTTGAATCATTGAGCCCTTTATAATGACTGGTCCTTCTTACCGAATTCTTGACGTAAAGAAGCTTCCAAGGGGTGGAGAGGTTGGTCCCGATGATTTTACCGGTGAGGCTTTATCAAGGGGTGAGCCCAGTTAGCTGACCAAGCCAGTATGCCAACCAGAGTGGCCTCTCAGTGTCACTTTCATTACTGACCCCGTTTGTTTTGAAGTCTGTGAGGGTAACGATAGCAATGTTAGTATCGAGGAAGGGGTGGCACCCCTTCATTGTATTCACAGAAACATAGCTTCTGGAGAGAACTCGCCTACCCTAGGAAAACGAATGGTAAAGGCAAAGGGGCTACTAATGTGGTCAGTAAACGACCTCCGAATTCAGGGGGAGCACCAATACATGAAGGGATACTCTTCCTGGATTGCCAAGGTGTTGGTGTCACATAGAAGCACTCTTGAACGTGCTGCTCTATTAGCAGCAGTCCAGTGTTCGAGTAGCTACTACGATCGGTGCTCCAATACTGTGAAGGTATTACTGGAGACATGGAGCCATGTTAGCAATACCTGGCTTCTTAGGCATGGGGAAGCAGGAATCTATTTGCTAGATCTTCATTTTATTAGGGGCCTTCTAATAATCGGGGCTATGTATGACAAGTTCATGCCCCAGAACTCAGTCATCTTTGGTGGTGCTATCTTGGGGGATGAAGAGTCGTCTGCCAGTCTGCAAAATATTTTCAAGGCTTACCAATTGATCCATGCCAAGGCTAGCAATGGTAGGGTCACCTTCACTGAATGGCTGAAATTCTTTTGTGGGGACTATCCCAAAGGTCATCGGGGTACTCCAAGAGGGAATGGGAAGGTAGTTGTGAAAGGAACGCCTTCCGTGTATCAAACCGAGACCAATGGCGACTTCTTGGCCTTACATTTGGCCTTATTCTTGTGAAAGTTCGTGCTCCCTAGATGGGCAGATGACATTCGTCCAAGCGCATTGTATGTGGGCTGCGACATGGCAAGAGGGCATGAATGTGCCCTTGCTCAGCCGGTTTTGTGTAATATTTACCATGGCTTGAGGGCCATCTCCTGTGGAAAGGCCTACAAATGCAAAGAGGGAGGGAATGGCATTGTAGGAGGAGAGGCATTTCCTAGGGATTTTAAAACTCCATTCCCCGTCCATTACGTGTACAAGTGGCTAGGGGCCTATTTCCCTGCCACTTATGTGAGGAGCCATGGCACAGGGAACAAATTGTGGCCCTTCTTGTTGAGGATTGCTGGTTAAAAGGCTATCTTTCACAGTCCAGGTGAAGCTCAAGGCTTATTTGGGAATGACTCTTTGAATATGTGGTGGGTCCCAATTCTAGTTGGGAGCTTCACTAATCGTGTCGTCGTTGATGAACTGGGGAAGGAGCTAGACGGTGGTCCAACAACCATCAGGGAACTCATGTTCAACTTGAGCATTAGAGGAGTAGTTCTACCTTATCGGACTACACACAATGCCAGACAAGAGGGGTATTTCCCCCACCGCTTCGCCTGTCAGCATGGGCTTGATCAAGGTTGCCATTTCTCAATGTTTTTTGAAAAGCGCCGAGGCAAGATGAACACGGAGAGAATGGAAGAGCTTGGGACTCTCCGTGAGTGCTGGCTGTCAAAGCATATATAGACCACTTGTTCCACGTATCTAAAAACGACAGAAATCAGCAAATATGTGTTACCTCACTTCAGCAAGAGGGTACGAATGACCAAGGCCTATGTGAACTAGTGGAGAATCACTAGCAAGGGATACAGGGATAAAGATCATCCTTGGAAAGGAGAGAACGGCAACTGACGCCAAGAGACCAAGCAGAGGAGAGTGGTGGACCCTCCTACGCCTGACGAGGCCTTCACCTTGGAATATGCCTCGAACTGGCAAGCTTTAGGGAGCCCTCCAGAGATAGCGGCCGATGATGTTTTTGCCAGAATTTCTAGCGATGAAATAGAGAACTGAGAGCGTCTTTGTTAAACTCAGTTCCATATTTGAATGGGATGAGGGCCGACAAGTCCCTGGTTATGAGAAGCGTCCCACACAGGACCTGAACGCGCTGATTGGAAGTGGTCCTCATAGTAGATTGGCTGAGGGCCCCACTCAAGGGGAGAAATTTTGAATCGGCAACTCCTTCTTCAGCAGGGGAAAGAAAAGAAAACGCTCCACCGCTACTGACATTCTTGTGTCGTCTCCAGTTAGTGGGCATACTCGTAGGCTTAGGGGTGCCAATCTTCCTATGATCTCAGAACCAAGAGGTAGCTCTTCCTCCTTTGATCATTTAGCAACTCCACCTGTGTCACCTTCTGCACTTTCTCCACCATCTTTTTTCTCTCTTGAATTTTCTTCTTCTTCTTCTTCAGAGACTAAAGAATTCCTTTTGACCGGGAAGTGACTCCGGATCTTAGGGAGGCGCCTCTGAGTCCAAGGGCCATTCTAGAGTCAGAGCCAGCTTCGATGGAGACTAATGAGGCTGGAGGTCCCAAAACAACTGCACCATGAAGGGAATATGATGCCGATGTGGCCTTTGTGCTTCAGGGGTTTAATGCCTCGACTGATCAGGGGCTATGATTCAAGAATAAGGGCCTGTATTTAATGATGTCACTGAGTACCAATAGGGTGATGCCCTTGAAGGCCCAGATCGTGAAGATGAAGGAGTACAGGTTTTTGTGGCTGAGGCTCTGACTGTTGAGGGTGCAGGCCAAATGGAAGAAACCATGGTTGAGGGTGGATCAGTGATTGGTGAAGGCCAAAGGGAAGAGGAAGCTCCTGAACTTGCCAATGTTGACGTGGTAGTTCAAGAGGGTGAGATGCATGGGTAACATGTTTGTTTGGAGGCTGCTTGGATAGAAGTGGAGGCCCCCATAGGTGAGGGTGAAGGCAACGAGACTGGTGTTAAAGAATCCAGGCAGGTTGAGGCTGGGGCGGCATATGGGTCTGAAGTGCACGAGGGTCTGGGCTTTGCCATTGTTTCAGAGGAGCCAGTGGCTCAGATGGCTATTACTTCGACAAACCCAGTCCTTGAAGCCAAAGTTTCTGTAATTGTTGTAATCCCAACAGGATCATCTAGGCCCATCTTTAGCAGGGTTTCTGGTATGATTACAGGCATGCTTCGAGCATGCCTTCAGGGCTTGAGGGAGTTGCCTTTCAATGAGCTGGGCGAGGCTTTGGGAATTTGCTGCCGCGACTACTGTGGTTGGGAGAGCGCCAGAAGTCCTTTCCTATTTTGATGCAACGCTAAATGTGCTAGAGAGCTGGCGATCGAGAATACTGCATCATGAAGCAGAGACCAGTAGGTTAGCCTCCTTAGAGGAGTCCATCTTGCGTTGTCACGAGGAAATAGATTCTCGCAGTGAGAAGAAGGCCACGATAACTGGCCGTCAGCAGGATCTCAAGAGGGAGGTGCAAGGCAGCTACAAGAGAATGATCGAAATAAGAGAGGAGATGCGATTATTGAGGATGGAATTCGCTGAGCTTGAGATAGAGATGAATCCTAGAGGCTTCCTTGGTTGCAGATTTATCTGAACCCAATTGCACCATCGAGTCCGAAACTGTGGCAATGGAGGAGGAGACTCAAGCGGTGGCCAAACTGAGGCAATGTTTCTAAGACCCTGAGGCTTCTTCCGCAGCATACAGAGTAGAGATCGTTTCTAAACATATCATTTCCTTTTGCCAGTACTTTGTAAAAAGTTTGAACTCATTAATAAAATGTTTCTTTTTCTCTTCTGACTGACTTTGCTGTATAACTTTATTCTCCTCTTACTTTGTTGTACTTCATGTCAATTTTTTTTTTGAACACCTCTTGATATATTAATACCCTAGGCCTTGTTTAGCCTCATGACCGGCTATCATGGCTAGTATGGCATCGAAATGGGGAGTCATTGCTTTTTCTCCTCTTAATGTTTGATTAGCCAAGGGCTCATAGTTCATTTTCCTCATCATTT
This sequence comes from Amborella trichopoda, assembly GCF_000471905.2. Next base: position 5,079,266 of record NW_006494789.1, read on the forward strand.
GGTGAGCCTACTCACTATAGATTGTCCAGTCAGGAGGGGCTTTTGCCTCTTTTAGTGGTGAATTCACTTCAAACCCATCATAGCTTTTGGTCTCAGGCACGAACTCCTTGAGATGTTTTGAAGCAATACGCATAACTTCCAATTGCCTCTGAAGATTGCAAACTTCACTTCTTAAGTTTGCTAGGGGATCCTGCTCTTGAGGGAAAGAAGACTGTCCTTTATCAAATTGTTCTCCTCGTGCCAGATCAGAGAAAAGTAGAACCAGCAGGAGGAGGGTCACTAGTTTAAGGAGCATCCTCTATAATTATAGCAACCGAATTTTGAAAAAACAAATTGCGATGGTTGAAGCACCACTCCTGCTTCCATGAGTGCAATGGGGATATGCGGGACTTTCTGATGGTCCGACATATAGGTGATGTTTAGAGCCGGGAATTCTATCCCCATGACTTGCTCAATCTCATGAATGACCTCTGGTTCATCTTCCGGCCGAGGTAGCTCAAAACTGGGGGGGGAGGGCAAACACTCTTTTTCCAGTGAAGAAGGAGTTTCTTCAGGGATGATGGTTGGGACGTTAGAATGAATAGGGGTAAGAGGTAAAATTCTGCCTTGCCTTTCTTCCTCTTTGAACATGTTCACCAATGTTCTCCCAACATCCTCAACATCTTTATGAGACGAAGATGCTCCCTTGATTGTAGACTTGTGACCTCCATCATTCATCTTTTGAGGTGACAACAAATCTGTGAAGTAATATTTAGCATCGGCGTAGTGAGTTTTGGCTACAGGAACAATCTTTTGTCAGCATAGACCATATGTTGTCTTCCGTCTTGGCTATACTTGAAACATTGGTGCAACGTCGATGGAACCACCCCTGGGCATGAAGCCATGGCCGACTAAGGAGAATGTTGTAGGAAGTGTCAGTGTCGATTACATGAAACTAGGCGTAATTGTTCAGCTCACCGATCTTAAAAAGAAGGTGAACTGTGTCAGCTGGCTTCTCTCCTAGCTGGTTGAACCCTTAAACAGTGACGTGGGTAGGAGTAAGATCTTCGAACCCTGACCCTAATCGAGTAAGGATCCTCCTTGCAATAAGACTGACTGCTGACCCTACATCTAACATAATTCAGTTGATGGAGCATGCATGTAATTCGCCAGTGACAAAGAGAGGGCGATTATGAAACTTTTCTCCCAGCTGCAGATCATCCTCTGAAAAGGTGATTGGCATACATCCTTTTAAAATCGCCTAGTCCACTTCAATAGGTTCTACTTCGGTCTAGTACACCTCTGGGAAAGAGAGAGCCTGAACCAAAGCCATCCGGTAATCCTTCGAGAGCATGAGGGCGTCGTAGATATTGAGGAGAGCTGGAAGCTTCCGTAGATACCCTATCATATCATATTTCGCCTTTTCTTGATCAAGGCCTTGTGCTCCTAGTCTTGCCATTGGTTTGGGTGTTATGTTGAGTTGAGGAGCAGGTTTAGGTTGAAGAGGTTTATTTTGGCCTGTTGGCTGACTTGATTGCACAGCAGGCTTAGTTCGGGTGATGGAGGTTTGAGGTTTTAGAAGTGATTGAGTATATGGGATCAGAGGTGTCCTAGAGAATTGAAGAATAGGTGGATTGTTTGAGGTATTGGGATTGGGAAGGAGCCCAGGGTGCTGTAAGATAGGCAAATTAGCCTTTTGATTTGGGGGCAGTGGCGGACTAGGGAACTTCAAGGTGCCTGACTTCTGCAATGGAGGTTGCAGCATCCTCCCCGATCTGAGATTTATCTGCCCTGTAATAGGTGTTTCTCCTAAGATTTGTGCTATGTGGCAAGCTTCCTGAGAGTATAAACTTTGACCTCTTGACTCTCTCAGTCTCTTCTCAAATTCTGGCTCAGGGGGCCACTGGGGTTTCTTTGGCTTCAACTTTTTGTGCTTCTTTGAAGAAGGTAGCTCTGCCTTGGCTTTAGCTAGCAGGGCATTGGCAACTATTAGGAATCCTGCTGCCTGCGCCAGGGTCTTTCTCAAGCCCTTTTGTTGCATCGTGCTTATGTTGATTCCTTCGAATTCTCTGTCAAGAGCCTCGAAGTTCAAAAATTTCAAGGTTGTATCTGCAGGAAACATAGGAGAAGAAAGATGAGAAGTAGAAGAAGAAGAAGGAGAAGGGTTAGAAAGTGAGGAACCTTTAAGGTCGTTCCCCTCGTTGGACCAATCTGGGCGGCTTTTTATGTCATCACCAAGGTAGAACGTATGCAGGGAGTCTTTTAGGTCTTTCCCATGCTTAGACTGTTGGAGAGTGCTTTAACGTTGTCACCCTCATTGGACGTGCTCTAAGTGGAAGATGACTCTAGGAGGTCCTCTCGATGAGAAGGAAGGGGGATAGTGTCAGGGATGAAATCCAGTAAAGTTGGCAATGGGGGAAGGGTCCTGAGAAATTCTTGCTCAAGTGGCGATTGAACCGTCTTGTTTTTCCCTCGAGCAGCCGTTGGTGCCCGTCTCCTTCTGGTTTTTTGAGGTGGTGTTTGATTCGTCTCACTAGGCTTCTGAATGGCCTCTAAGTCTTCAAGCTTTATCTGACCCTTCTGAGTTAGGGCCTCGATAATATCTTTCAACGTGTAGCAGTCATCTGTGGGATGAATGATCCTTCAATGGTAAGCACAATAATTTACTAAAGTGTCAAGGCCAGCTTGCTCAGGGAACTTGGCTTCTGGAATCTAAATCATATTTTGTTCCAATAATAACAGGAACAGCATAGGGAACCAGTCCTTCTCAAAGGGCTAGATCTTGTTCCTATGCCTGGTGAAATAATCACCTCGATCAAGGTTGGCCGGCGGGGGTACTCGGTTGTACGACTTTTGTTGCTTGCCTGCTAAGGGAGCTGTCTTCATTGTGCCCACCCCTTTGGAGAAGTCCAAAGTTTGGGAGGGTGTCTTCTTTGGATCAATGACTATGATGGCTGCACTGATTACTCCTTTTTGTTGGTTACCCCGTGTGTTGTTCCAAGAGCTACCAGTACCCTAGTAGTTCGCTGAGCTTGTAGACAATTGCCGCGACCCACCGTGGTGGTGTGATAAACTTTCTATGCGGACTGATTTAGAAATCAACTCTGACATGGAAGTCAGATTAAAGGCCTCGGCATGTAGAGCGATCTCAGGTTGCATGTTCCGCATGCAAGTTTGGACTACTTCCTTCTCAGGCATAGGATTAGGATAGCGAGCAGCCAAATTTCTCCATCTTGATATGAACCGGTCCATGGGCTCATCGGGGTCTTGAGTCAGCGTGAGAAGTTCGATGGTTTGAACCTCTCTCTCGACCTCATAGAAGCGTTGATAGAACAGTTTTTCCATTTCCTCCCATGTATGTACAGATTTCGGGGGAAGTCGAGCATACCATTGAAAAGCTAGGCTGTCAAGGGTTTCAACAAACTGACGGAGAAGGAGTCTCCCATCAGCCAATGTTTCTCAACATGCTGCCTAAAAGTAGGTGATATGCTGATTCAGGGATGTGGTCCCCTTGAATAGGGTAAACATCCCTTTCTTGTAATCTGAGGAAAATGGCACCTGGTCAATATATGAAGGATACGGCTTTTGATAAAGCGTTGCGCCCTGTAGCCCCGGAAGTTTCCTGTTCTTTAAGCTATGGGTCACCATAGCATCGATGTCTGCCTGTGAGATGGGGTGAGGGACAGAATTGTCCTGTGAGGCAGAGGGAAGGGGCTGCCTTGGAGGTGCACCATCAAAGTGATGGGAATTGACCTCATGATTAGCTTATTGGTGTGTGGCATCTATACGATCGATCTTTTCCACCATCACGCGCACCATATCCTTAAACTTGTTCATGTGCTCTTCCTGCAAGTCAGGTTCATATATAACCATCACGCTAACTGTCTCTTCAAGGGGGTCAACCCTAACTGCAGTTAAGGGCTTGCAAGCTTACCTGGTTGCATGCGGCAGATCAGCCAGTAGGGGGCCAGCATGCCCCGACTGGACTCCACTCTTTATGTCGATCATGTGAGGAATGGTTCTCGAGGGTGCTGGGACCGTGGCTGTTGAGTGGCTGGGTCATCTTCTACAACATTAACCACAGTGCAGGGCTCATCCAGCTTTTCTTCAGGCTTCATCATCTGAAGATGGTAGAAGGGGTTCAGGCGAAGAGGGTCATCAGAGCTGGTTGCCCCGATCGCCTTGGTGCTTAGTGAGAATTCGCAGACCCCTATCATGTTTAACCTCGAGGTTTTGATGAACCTCACGTCAAAACTGCGATCGGAACTACGGTTGGTCGGTTCTTCTTACACAAGAGAGAGTTGTCTCCATCAGATGCGGCAAAGGATGAGACCAGGGACCAAAGTCATCTTGGGTCAGGAAGGATGAAGGACTCGATCTTTCATTAGGTCTTGGCCCCGAGCTCTCTTGTGGGCTCTAGAGACATGAGCAAAATGAAGAGGTTCGTTCCGGATGGTACTCTTGGGGAAGTTTATCGAGTACCAAGGCTGAAGATGCTTACTCGAAGAAGGAGGAGCAGGGAAAAGCATGGTTGACTCATGACGACGCCTGAGTCGAGGACGAGGGGCTGTCTGAAATGGTAATGCATGTGCGCCCCTTGAAGAAGGATCACAGATGACCTGGGGCTCGAGCAAATGGTCGGGCCTTAGGAGGCCGAGAACTGCAAGCGGGTGTCTATAAGGGAACAAGTGGAGGCCTTCCTCTTACAGGGTGCGCTTGTGTGTGCTAAGTAGGAGGATAAGAAGGTCGTCTCCTATGTACTCGAGTTAGCGCAATGACAGCATTGCCCCGAGCAGTGAGATGCTTGTGAGCAGCATGTGCCAGACCTGGCCTTGAGAGGTCTGATCTTGGATGCTGACTCGAGGTAGCACAAGGGCCCCGAGGTGTGGCTCGAGTGGGTGACACAAGATCCTTGTGGTGTGTGTGAGGGGTGGAGGCCACAGAGTCTCTGCCTCTATATGTTGAGCCTCTAGGGATAGAGTCGTTGTAGTGCAGGAATGTGGGGGGTAGCCTTGCGGCGACCCACAAACGCAATGGCAACTTGCTCGCCTTTTGCAGAGAGGGACTGAGCAGTCTTCCGGTGTACCTTAGGAACATGACCGACAAACTTGTCGATGGCTGGGTGCATGCTGTGAGAAGTGGCGTGTGCGCCACCTATGTAGGGTGCCATGGTGGAGGTTCCACCAGAGCAAGGAGATGGGGAGTTAGGGAATTTTAGGTCCCTCCTCATGCCAATCCAGATTAAAGGAACTTGTTCCCTGAGGACACTCACGAATGCGGGGATGAGAAAATCCATGATCCGGATGAATGGGTTACAGAACCCAGCAACCATAAGTGATGTGGGAATACAGAAAATAAAAGGAGAAACTTATCCAAACAAGTACGATCCGACTAAGGGGTAGTAAGTCCCCAGTGGAGTAGCCAAGCTGGTTAGGTGCCTCAATCTTGCCCTCTGAATCTGGATGATTGAGCAACAAGCGTCTCAGGTTTCGAGGAGACCCGGGACTTTCGAGATCGCTTTTCGAAAACAAGGGCAGGTATTACCAACTGATGAGAGGAATTTAAGGTGAGTTCGGGACTTACTCAGGCTGTCTAGTGTGGGCGCCCTCTTAAATCACAAAGAGAGCCCCCCAGTAATAAAATTGGTTCGGAATCGCCTCCCTTGGCTTATATTCTCCTATTTTTTGTAATCACACACATATGGCAAATATTATAAGGCAGGTGGGTCAACAGACCTCACCTTGCCTCTTTGGTGAACGTACACAAGCTTGCACATTCAAAGAAGAAGAAAAGAATGAGAGAAGAAAGATGGGCGAGAGAAGAATTTGACCAGGCAGGGAGTTTAACACAGTGACAAAGCTAATGAGTAATTAGCCTGACGTGGTAATAGAATAGGCTCGATAACTCAAACAGGCTCAACAGGATTACTACTAGTTATCAATACTGATACTGACTAGCTAGACATGATGGTAACTCTGTCGTGGCAATAAAGCGGGCATAGTAATTTTGGCACAACAACATTACTACTAGACGACAAGACTACCATGATAGGCTAATCTCAACCTCTCTTTAATCAAATGAAAGAATAACATAAATAACAACTATCATAAAGAAAAGACATAAGAAGAGTAAAATAAGAGAAGAAGAGAAAAGAAAGGAGTGGGAAGAGAAAGAAAAAAAAAGAAGAATATGAGGGAAGAGAGAAAAACATAGACGGCGCTAGGCTTCGCTGACCATACTAGGCAAAGACGAGGAAGAGGACTCAGTCAGCACTGAGCATCGCCGGCTAGGTTAGACAAAGAAGAGAGAGGTAACACAGTCGGTGTTGAGCATCACCAACTGTGCTCGATAGATAAGAGAGAGAAGATGCAGTCGGTGCTAGACTTCACCGACTGTATTAGATGAGAAGAGAGAGAGAGATGTAATCGGTGCTAGGCTTCGCTAATTGTGTTAGGCGAAGAGCAGAAAGAGAGATAGAGATGAGAAAAAGAGAGAGAGAGATAAAGATGAGAAGAATGGAGGGAAAGAGAGATAGGGACGAGAAGAGGAGAGAGAAAGAGAGATAGGGATGAGAAGAACAGAGAGAAAGAGAGATATGGATGAGAAAAAGAGAGAGAAAGAGAGATAGAGATGAGAAGAAGAGAGAGAAAGAGATAAAAAGATGAGGAGATATAGAGATGAGCAGAGAGAAAGAGAAGAGGAGAGAAAGAGGGGAGGAGAGAGAGAAAGAGAGGAGGAGAGAGAGAGAAGAGGAGGAGGAGAGAGAAAGTTACCTTAACGAAGGGTATCGATCTTTTTCTTCTCTCTCCACTCTCTCTCTCCAAGATGCACCGACGAGTTTAAGAGGAAATTGAAATTTTATTGATCACTTTGTGAAATGAACCGAAGGTCCTTTATAATTTGGGTTTGCATGCTTATATAGAATTGAGCTAAAACATAGGTGTATGCCCAAAACTACCTAAAATTGAAAATAATTAAAATTTAATAGAATTAAAAGAAATTCTCAAAATGGGTGCAAAAGGACTGTTTTGCCCCTGTCTAACAATGTGTGAAATTTCATAACAGTCTCCGCTGCTGCCTGAGAACTTGCATGATCTTTTATGACTGATTCGAGGTTGTTCTAATGCCCGTTTGATCAAAAGATGATTATTTTCTTGTGAGGCTCAGCATGGCGATCAATTTGAGACCAACTTCAAGCCATGAATCTTGTTTTTAAGCCATGATCATCAAACTTGAAATTTGCTTGAATCTTAAAAATTTTGGATCGATTGTGTGTTCGTTTCTTGATGTTTCTTCGTGATTTCTTCATTGAATCACACTGAGCATGTTGTCATGATCAAGTTGCAACAAACGCAGCTAGATTTTATGTCCGGACGAAGATTTGGTCATATTGAGTTTTTTGCCTGAATCTTGAAATCCGGTGGCTGGAATTTACAACAGTTTTGACGAGTCCGTGTATGAAATCCAATCATTCATCATACACGAGGTTCGGACCAGAGATGGTCATGGATCTTATGCACATAATGCAATTAGTTTTGTATCAATCGGGTATGCGAGTGTCGTGATTTGGCTGCCGGCGTACAGCGTGCTGCTACAAAATTTTCTGCAACCTTCTTCACGGATCAACAACTTCTCTTTAGTTTTCTTCCTGCTCGGGCATCATCACGGGGCGTACCACCTATCGAAATGCTCGTCTCGATGAGACGAATACGCTCACTAAATTTGAACACGATCCGACTCGGATCAATTGAGTATTAGCCCGAAAATTCACTGCTCGTGACTATGAAAACAGCCACCTTTAATGGTGTTTTTGTGCAAGGTGGCCACACTGATGCGGCCTACCCCTTTTTGGTATTTACCCATAACTTTGTCCTGAAGTGCCTGATTAAGCCAAAACATGATCCATAGGGGTTTTCGACCGTGTTAGATCCAATGGCGATGGTCCCACAACTATTTGATGCACCAGAAGTATAGTTCCGATTAAGGGGTCCATTTAAGGGTGTTGGAGACCAATTTTTTCAAAATTGTTTCTTTGTGTTATGTCTGATCGCAATGAAACTTGGCAGGTGGCCTTCTGAAGTGATGATGAAGATCTTAACCAATTCTGGGAAAATTCTGAGACCATCAAAATTTCCACTTATTTTTTAGGCTTTATTGACGTGATTCCTTCTTTATTTCCCATCAGGGACCAAGGTGTTGGAAAATGCGTTCAAACAAAGAGCACACTATCAATACGAAGTTTCAATATCCATTCAAATTTCAATTCACATGATCGTGCACTAAAAACACGATCCATGGCTTGAAGTTGGTAACATATCGATCGTCATGCCGAGCCCTGCAAGAAAATAATTATCTTTCGATCAACCGGGCATCAGAACGACCCAGATCTTCCATGAAAAATCATACACATTCTAGGGCAACACAGGGACTGTTCTGGAATTTCACGAATGGTTAGGAAGGGGCAAATTTTCCATTTTGCACCCTATTTTTTAATTTCTTTTAAATCATTTTAATCTTAATTTTTTTGCAATTAGGGTTACTTTTTATCATCCACCCATGTTTGGGGCAAATTCTATATTTACGTACCATCATTGTATGCACTGAAAAGATAACACACTCAATCCCTCACAAAAGAGACTTTTTACTTAATACAGTTTCTCTTTCTTACCATTGTTGGGACACATTTGGAGAGAGGGAGTAAGGTGAGAAAAACTTTTGATCGGTATCCCTAGGCTCTAAGTAGATCTTCTCTCTCTTCCTTTTTCTTTTTTTCTCTCTCTTCTTCTTCTTTCTCTTCTTCTCTTTCTTCTTTCTCTTCCCAGTCTGAGTTCCTCTCAAAAGCCATGCACGGCAATGGTAGTGTCGTGCATGCCACTCTGGTAGTCTCACATGTCATGCATGGCGATGGCAGCACCAACCGTGAGCTTCTCTCTTCTTCTGTTCTCCCTCCCAGCGAGGCGTGTAGACGGCGCTGCTCACTGGAGTCCGCAGACATACCCTCGACGTCTCAGTGAAGAACACAGACGGCGAAACTCGTTGGCGCCCACAAGGGACTTCCTCTATTGCACATCAAGTGTAGAAGGCGATACCTATCGCCGCCCTCTAGAGGTCTCGGCAACACCTATCACCTTTCGCGAGATTCCTTCGCGTGCTCAGTGCCCAACGCCATCTGCAAGCCTCCTCTGAGCGTTCGGTGCTCATCATCGTTTCTCCCATGTCCCGCTCCTATCACTGTGTGCCTCATGAGAATTATCGCCATGCGCTCTAAGAAAAGCTATCACCCCCCACGTAAGGGTGTGTTCCCTTCTCATGATGCCCATTGTCGCCAGGGTTTTTCCTCCTTCTGCCTCCTTGCACTTTTTCGCTTCGTCCCCTTTTTTTCTCTTCACTCTTTTCTCTCCTCACTTGACTGAGGGTAGACTTAGTGTAGCTCCACCATATCAGTCTTGGTTTAGAGTAGTATTTCTGCTGTGCTAGTCTTGAGAACCATGCCCGTCTTACTACCACTCCGAGTCAGTAGCTTTTCAGCCGTCATGCTAGTCTCACCCCTTCGTCAACTTTTCTTTTCCTTTCTCTCTTTATTGGAACCTTCCATTTCATCACTCCCTCATATGAGCATACAATGCCCTAAGACAAGGGTGGGTCTCTTTGACCCACTAGCCTTGCCAATTAACCATAGAAGTGTTGTGCAGTAAACAAGAAGATTGCAGGTCAAGGAAGGCGATTTTGAACCAGCTAAAGCAGCTGGGGGGCTTTCTTCATGATCTAAGAGGGTGCCCATGCGAGCTAGCTCGAGTAAGTCTCGAACCCACTTTAAATTTCTCTCTCATCGGTTGGTATACCTGCCCTTGTTTTTTCGCAAGGTTCTTAGAGAGCGATCTCAAACCTCGAGTTCGCTAAAAACCCAATATACGTGCCGCCAGATCATCTAGATTCGAAAGGTGAGATTGAGGCACCTAACCAGCTGTCCCTCTAACTTTGGACCTCTCCAAAGGGGTAGGCACAACAAAGATGCAAGTAGCACCTCAAGCTGGAGGCAAACAGCAGCAATCATACAACCGGGTCCCACCACCTAAAAATCTGAATTAAAGCGATTATCGAGTCAAGCTTCAGAACTTACCCATTTGAAAAGGAATGGGTTCCCGCACTGCTTCGACTACTATTGGAGCAGAATATGATTGAGCTTCCCGAGATCAAGTTCCCAGATAAAGTTGGTCTTTATACGCATGAGAAATATTGTGCTTATCATCAGAGGTTAAGCCACTCCACGAAAGAGTGCTACATGCTCAAAGACATCATCGAGGCTTTGATCCATAAGGGTCAGATAAAGCTCGAAGAGTTAAAGAAATCATTCGACGCAACAGAAGCCTCCCACGCAATGATAGTCTAGGAGGGGGATGAGGCGCCCAGTTTCCTTCGCGCCTTGTTCACCATGATGCTCCAAGAAGACCTCATCACACCAAAGCTGGCAACGAAACCTAAGCGCTTGACTTGAGGAACTAAAGGTCTCTAGTGTCCGTATCATCAGATATGGGGCCATGACCTGAGCGAATGCTCCGGTTTCCACGACATAATGGCAAAGAAAACACAAAAATGCCAAGAAGCTTGTGACATCCCAGGAGGAGATCCCCAAGTCACTGCTCCACCGGTGCAAGAGGGACTCCCGACACAAGACCTGGGTAATGATGATTCAGACCCTCTACAAGCCTTGTTCGATGTGTTGCTCCAGCAAGGACTCGTCATGCCCAACCCTACGAGAAAACCCAAACACCTTGCTCAGGGAACGGAGAACCATTGGTGCCCATATCACCAGATGTGGGGCCACGAGCTAAGGGAGGGCTTTGGTGTCAAAGCCATAGTTGCGAAAAAAGTACAGAAGGGCCACATTGCCTACATCGTTCTACCAGAACACCCTCAAGTCGCCACTCCTATTCGACGGCACATCCCAGAGAAGGTCCCCTTTGATGATACTCCAAACCTTCTGAGCCCTCGACTTCCCAGCCATGGAAAGTCTATCATGGGCATAGCAGGCTCAAGTCCTTGAAATGAGAGGTAGTTCATCAAGCTAGGGCTACTCACAGACCTAGTGAGATGGACCAAGCACCTCTGAAGGGAACCAAAAGGTGATGGGCACCCAGGGCTGCTCACCAAAAGAATAGAATTCCTCAACCACCAGTCGAGTAGGAATTTCTCAAGCCTCTTCCTCGCTTGCCGACCCTACAGGATTTCATTCACAGCGCTATCCTCCTTACACCCTCTTCACATCAAGTGGACGTCTCCAGACTCTCTTCCACTCAGGGCACGTCCAGTAAGGGTGACGACGTTAAAAGCACCCCCAACGGTCTAATCTAGGGAAAGACCTAAAAGATCTCCTGCACACGTCCAATAAGGGTGACGACATTAAAAGCATTCCCCAAAGGTCTAAGCAAGGAACAGACCCAAAGATCCCCTACACACGTCCGACTCTGGACATGATGTAAAAAGCTGCCCAGAACGGTCCAATGAGGGGAATGACCCTAAAGCTCCCTCAAATTCTAACCCTCCGTCTTCTTCATAGATGATTATTCTTGTTATCGATATGTATATCTAATTAGTAGAAAATCAAATGTATTACAACATTTAAAGAATATAAAGCTAAAGTAAAAAACCAGTTAGAAAAACATTAAAATTCTTAGAACAGATAAGGGTGGTGAATATTACTCCGACTTATTTACCGAATTTCTAAGGAGTATAGTATAATTCAGCAAAACACCACGCCATATATACTATAAAAAAATAGTATAGCGAAGATAAGAAATAGAACTCTAATGGACACTGTTAGGTCTATGATGACCTATTCATATTTATCACCTCATTTTTGAGTCGAGGCTCTCAACACTGCAATGTATATCATTAACCGAGTTCCAACTAAAGCCATAGACTTAACCCCTTATAAATTATAGATTGGTAGGAAAACCAGACCTTAGTATCTTGCAAGTTTGGGGCTCTTGGGTACATGTAATTATGCCACTACAAAATAGACATAAATTATAAAGTAAAATTGTCAAATGCTCATTTATAGGCTATTCTGACAATTCTAAGAGCTATAGATTTTGTAACCATGATATTGGCTCTTTAATAGAGAGTCATGACGCTCATTTCCTTAAAAAATATGGATGATGAATGCACAATAATAAACCCATTGATTCATATAAAGTCTCAAAAATCCTATTACTTAGTCTCCCTCTACAATTGGTAAAAATAGTTCATTTGGACCTAGTATAACCATAGATGATGAAATTGATTCTATTAAAAAGCATCACATGCGGCAATTGGTTGATCTCCTTGAGGATATAGAAGTCATTGGTTGCAAATAGGTCTTAAAGAAAAAATTTAATGCAAATAGATCGACAGAAAAGCTAGATTGGTAACTAAGGGATTTACTCAAAAGAAGGGTATAGATTATGCAGAGACCTATTCTCCAGTAGCCAAATTTACATCCATAAGGATCATCCGAGCATTATGTTTATGCTCTGATCTGCACTGATCTCTGGGTGAGATCAACTCAAATATTCACAAAACTAAGTTAAATTGTGAAAGAGTAGAGAAAGTGGGGTCACTTGAATTATATGCTCAAGAATGACACATATTTATTCAAAATGATCCTTTCTTGAGTCCATTAGGAGTGCCAATTTTCAGATCTATATAAATTGCGTCAAAAACACTTTGAAATTTTAATAACTAAGAAATAAATAAAAAATGACAGAAAAATAAACTAAATTAAAGAAGAAAATAAACTGAATTGGGTAGAGAAAGAAATACTTACTTTCTGGGTTCCCAGAATTTGGAGTTTCGATATTGGATCAGATTGTTCTTTTGATTTGTGTCACCATCTCCTTTTTGGATGCAATTCTTATTGAAATTGATAGATCTGAGGTTCTTTCACCTGGATGTAGGGTTCCTAAGGTTGAGGGAAAATCTCCGCAATTTTAGGTAGAGTCTACTTAGGCTTTTTTAAGGATTAGAATAAGGCTTTTCTTAGTTTTCTAAGGTTTTTTGGATCTTCTAATGTAAAATCTGGATTTTGGGATTTTAAGCACTTTTTGAAGATTGTTTGGGATCTTTTCTAATTTTTTTAGAATTCCTATAGCCTTTTCCTATTTTTGTGTATTTTTTAAATATTTTCCCAATTTCTAGAATTTCTCCTATTTTCTAAGAATTTTTTGGGGAATTTATGACGTATTTTGTGAGTTTTGAGAGGGGGTATTTATAGGTTTGAACTAGGGTTAGGGCGGAAATTAGTTGTTCTAATCTCCTAGCTCAATTAGGATGTTTTTTTTTCATGATCTTTCAGATTTTTCTAGATTTATCTTCAATCAAACGCACGTTACTGCATCATTGGCCTGTGGGACACGGGGCTCAGCGTGATGCACAATGCGTTGAGCCTTCTGCAACCAGTACAACACGCAGAGCATTGGGTAGGTCTCCCAAGCCCCTTTTTCCAGAGTATTTTGGTCATTCCCCCTGAAACTCCCAAAGCTTATAACTCATGATCTGTAGGTCAGATTCGGAAGATTATTGGACCGTTGAAAAGCTCTCGGGTTGTACTACGGCTTATGATAGGTTGTGGGAATTTTTGGGATATTTCTACTAGGCTAGGTTACCTATGGTCTACTAGGGTTTTTGTGGTCCTTTGGAGTTAGAATCAAGGTTTTTACCCTTAACTAGAATTTTGAGGGAATGTCTACACATTGGTTGCATATTATCAATTAAAATTATTTTATATGAATGTTAAAATAACTTTCTTGAATGAATAATTAAAGGAAGACATACACATGAAACAACTAGAAGGATATATAATTTAAGGGCAATAACACAAAATATACAAACATTATATGGTCGTACACATTGGTTGCATATTCTAGGCATTATTTTGATAGTAATGATATTGGCATGATTAACCATACCAAATCTTGGCTAAGTCCCCACCTCTAGATGAAAGATATGGGAGAATCCTCAAATGTATTAGGCATTAAGATAATTGTTTGAGGTCATTTTCTATCACTTGTATGCCCAGTGCAAATAAGGAGATATCAGTTCGCGACCGAGGTCTGTAGGTACCAAAATGCCTGTGGAGTACGGAAGTCGTAGATCAATAAGCCCTGATCCAGAAGTGAAATTTTCGACAGTCTCATAATAGCTGAAGAAGGTTCAAGAACGTGCCCAAGAGTCTCCCGATAACACCTACCAAGTTCTGTCACAATCCGACGAGTTTAAGGCAGTGCAGATGACAAAATGGTATCGAAAATTCTGCCTCTATCATGCTAAAAATGGACTTTGAACTACAGCACCATTATCATAGCGTCAAATGGCCTCTAGACCATCCCTATTGAACTCAGAACGTTTGAAAACCTCCGGGTACCAAATTTTCGGCGCATTTAGACTCACAGTAGTTGTGGTTGATTGAAGATTGCCGGAGATGACTTCACAAGGGTACAAGAAAGATGAATTTTAATGGGATGGTGATTTGAGAATTTTTGTGGGAATAAGAAGAAACATTCACTCGAATAAATAACAAACAATATAGGTTCGACGGGGTAGTTTGAGAACGTGGTTTAAGAGACAATGATCTGCAGACAGTAATCTATCCTATAGGCTGAGCAAATAACAATTAATAGTAGGTCAAGGGAAAGAAAAAGGTTCAAGTCAGTAAGATAATGGCTACAGGATAAATCTATAATGCAGTGAAAATCACTATTGTTCCAAAGAGATAACAACGAGATGAGAGGGAAATTCAATATTGGTTATAACTATTCTTCCAAAGAGATAACAAAGAATATGAGAGCAGTGAAGGACCTCACGGCTCAGGCGATTGCAAATAGCAAAATATAGAGAACGGAAAAATCTCAGCAGCATGTGGACAACAACCACTGCACTGATACTAGTGTTGGAAAAAAAAAAAAAAAATTGGAGATAAAGAACTTCCAAAAAATCCAAGATATGGATGGGCGATTTTGTTAGAGTGTGTATATCAGAGAACCGAGGGTTTCTCCATAACAATTGGGAATTGTTTTCTTTTTATCTCTATTTTTCTATGGCCATGAAATTCCAATTTGTAAAGAAATGAGAGAAAGTCATTTTTCAACATTCAGCTTTCTTCCCTAAAATACCTAAAATATGG
Organism: Amborella trichopoda; assembly: GCF_000471905.2. Next base: position 5,094,405 of record NW_006494789.1, read on the forward strand.
CCCTCCGATAAAGAAATTATCCACTATCCATTAGAAAAGAAGTTTTCTCTCAAAAAATCTTTTAAAGATAAATAATAATTAATATATAATATTTTTTTTAATTATTAACATATATAAATTTATAAAAATGTCTAACATAAATAATTGAGAATTTATGTTTGAGAATTTATAAAAATGTCTAACATAAAAAACAATTGAGAATTAGGTGAGCCTTACTTCTAAAGTATAAGGTTGGCACCTTAAATAATGAAAAAAAATTGAAAGCAAAAACTATTATTGGCGGAGCATACCAATAAACGGATGAGAAGAATGCATCTCACGTAGACAAGTTGGTGATCCATCGCTTATCTCGTGGCTCACAAAATTAATGTTTGTGGCTTGAGTTTGGATCTTCCGTTGAAGTAAGAATGGCCCATCTGGTTAGGGGTCTCAATGGACCCGACCAAACTTGGGACCTAACAAGTAGACCCGAGGTCTACCTTGGGTCTAGGTATGGGTCAAAGTTTTGTATCCAAAAGATCCCGGTCCAAAACTTAGACCCGAATACTATTCACGTCCAAGTCCAGGTTCAGCTGGACCCAACTTGAAGAATATGGGTATTTGTGGTATTCATTAATGTTGTCATTACGTTTGTTTTTAAGGAATTTTCAGTTATTATGTACAGTAAGGAATGTGGGTATATGTGGGTATTCATAAATATTATGCAATACTGTAAATTTGCCATTAGTATGGGTCTATAATGATAAAAGAAAGTACAAAAAAAAAAAAAAAACTCATAGTTATAGGGTGGCAATGGATTTGACCAGACCTGGGACCCAAAGGGTAGAGCCGACCTCATGTCCGGGTATAGGTACAAATTTTTGACCTAAAAGGTTATATACGGGTCCCAAATCTGAACCCAAATACCATTGAGGTCTGCCCCTTCATCTAGTCCATTAGGTGCCTATAGACAATTAGATTCTCCCCTACGAATTTGATAATTGTCTGAGAGAAACATCAGAACATGGTTGTAGTCCATGTAAATGACTATATTAAAAATCTTTTCAGGGAAAAAAAGTTTTGCTTATTTAATAGAGGAAATTTACACATTGATAAGTCCTCGATGTAACCAGTGGAAGATAAATAGATAACCAGTGCAATTCTATCTATTGCAAAGGAAAGTAGCAAGCAATAATATTAGCATCACAAAAATATAAAGAAGGCTCCTGGGTCTAATGGCGTCAAAATCTGTAGACTGCTCTTACACATTTCTGTTTGCAGTCAGCAGTAGTAAGCTAGATGGTGTCAGGAAAAAACCCATTCTAATGGTTTCCTTTGCATCTGAAATTTTTGGGGTAGTTAGAGATATGGCTTGAGAATCAACAACAAAAATTTCATTGGATTCCGATGATGATAACGTGTCTAGCAACATTGATTTTCGTAAGCTCTTCCTGAAAAACGCAGGCTGCAGTCAGCAGAAAATGGCCATGTGACAGACTTCAAAAGGCCACTATAACGATCTTAACCTTACTCCCTAAAGTTGTAAGAACCCTCATAACCAGCGTTTAAAAAATCGCCGAGTCGAACCGGACTCACCCGGTTCGACTCGGATTTCACGAAAATGGACCGGATCGTTTCAAAAATCGGGAATCGTCCGGTTCTAGAGAGAACCGGACGATTCCGCACAGTGACTCGCCGATTCACTGTACGGAATCGGCGAGTCCGTGAAGAACACGGGTTGCACAGTGTTCTTCACGGATTCTTTCAAATTTGTCATTTTTTTATCATTTTTTTTATTTTTTTTGGCATGTGATCTGATTTGCAGGCTGTAAACAGCTTTATTCAGCTTTTTCAAGAATTAAATGGTGGAAAAATTGGTTGTTTTTGGATCACGAAAATTTCGGGGTTTAAGGTTTCCGCCTTTTCTGAAATTTCATGCCAAATAGGGCATGAATCTTTCAAAATTTGTAGGCATTTTGATCTTAAAGTTGTGAATCAAAATCTTTTGTTACTAATTTGTGATAATCGTTGAGAAAAACAGAGTTTTTTGGAGATTGAAGGCTTCGGTTCACAAAAACAGGTAAGAACTTTGGGTTTTTTTTTTTTTCCGCCATTTGATTTATTTCACGGCATATTTTGAACAAAATGAGTTCAATAATTAGGGTTTTTAATCTTTATTGTGTCTAGTATGATTTAAAATTTTCACTTTTACGTAATCTAGTCAATTACAGCAAGAAATTTGATATGAACAGTGAGATGTCTGCGGAACCAAATTCCGTTGTTTTTTTATTTTTTTTCCGCCTTTTGATTTTGTTTTGATGATATATTAGAAATAATGTGTTAAAAATTTAGGTTTTTGATTCCTTATATTGTTGTTTATCAGAAAATATACTCAATTGGATGTAATTTATTCACTTAGAGGTGAATTTTTT
>NW_006494789.1:5100917-5111282 GCF_000471905.2 Amborella trichopoda
TTTATTCTGACCGATTCACCCGATTCCTATCCGGATAGTCGATTCGCCGATCCGGATCGGTTTTTGGAAAGTCCGATCCGGGTCACCGATCCAGTTTTTAAACCATTGCTCATAACACATTTTGTTATATTTTGACATTGACAAAGGGTCAAATAAAGTTGATTTCAAGATGATACGCTGTAAATCGTAATCAACAGCTTACCGAAGAGAGTTTCATGATGGAAAGTAAAAGACTATGACAACCCACCACCCTTTTACCCTGCTTGAGGCGGGTTGAAGGAAAGTTGAAGGCAATGTTGTCAGATTCATTTAGGAATCTTATTTGGTTTGGTTAAAAAAATGAGGCAATTCGATATTTTGGTATGCTTAGAAGAAAATTTTTTATTTTTTTAACAATTTTTATATTAATAAAATTTTCTTTTATCTTTTTAAAAAGATAAACCTTAAAACTTTAATATTAACGAAATTTTCTCTTTTTTTTTTTTTTTTTTTAAATTTTCACGTACATGATTTTCAATAAAATTGTGAAGGTTTTCATTTTCCTCCTTCAGTGCCAAAACCAAGGCTTCAAGCTTTTCAATTTGCTTTTTCATTTCACAAATTTCTTCAAACCTTGCAATCTTGATCTTCTCTTATTTATCATCTATAATTTCAATTACTTCTTTCAATTTTGGTAATTGACAAAATAAGTTGCATTGTGTTCCACTTCTTTTTTCATATCCATATAGGATCTTGAAAATTCTTTTCTTTCGACTCTACCTCACAAATAAAGATAGGGCCATGGTCGAGTCCTCCCTTGATAATTTGTAAATTGGTTTTTCAATATTTTGCTTTTGATAAAATTCATTTAACTTGTTTTTGGGAGTTTCTTGATTTCTTTTCTGCAAAAGAAAACAAATTGCAGTAATTTGTTTGTAATTCTTTTTTTTAAAACACTTTTCTCCCATATTTTATGCCTTCTCATAACATCATCATGCATTTTTATGACATGACAAACAAGGACTTCAATGTCCTGTTTTTCTAAACACAATTTCCCTTTTTTATGCCTTCTCATTAGGCATCATCATGTCTTTCCATGGCATGACAAACTAGGACTGTGATGTCCTGTTTTCATTTCTTCAAAAATCATTTTTCCTTTGCCTATACTAGGCATGGATTTCCCATCATGCCTTCCCATGGAACGACATACCAGGACTACAGTGTCCTGTTTTTTTTCTTTCCCAAAAATTTATTTTTCATTTTTCCTATGTATACATAGACGTGGATTTCCCTTCAGAACTACTCATGTTCCCCTTTCAGAATTTCTTCTTCTTTTTCTTTTTTATCTCATTTTCTGAAAACTTTTGCAAAAATATGGCATCAAGAGCTCTCCAATTTTGTTTTCCCATTTGTTTAAAATCTCCATCATCTTTTTCCAAGAACATCACATTTAAGAAAAAAATTTTTCTCTTTCTTTTTTTTCATTGCAACTCACAAAACAACAAAATATTTTTGTTTATTATTTTTTTTAACCACCCTTTTTTAAAAAAAAAAATCAATACCCGGACATTGTTTCCATTTAAATTTTCTAATAATTGAAAATTGGAATTAATAGTTGAAAAATATTTGACTACTATGGTGTGCCATATGGAATAAACAGGAATTTGAATAAATAGATTTAAAAACTTTATCATCTTTTCCCTTGAATTTTGTTTCTGACCTACTGGATTAAATTTCCATACCAACTTCCTTGAATTTTGTTTCTGACCATTAAATTTTCACACAAACTTCTTTTTGCAACCGGTGATCTCCTTATCTCTTTTTTGGCAACCTGGACTCTCCAATGCCTGTCCTTTTTTCATGACTTCAGCTTTCCACGCCAATGCCTATCCCTTTTTTTTGTTTTTTCTTTTTTTCTCACAACCTCGGCTCTGTGGGTTATGGGCCCACCACGCTTCAGTTTCACAGCCTACGCTCTGATACCATGTTAAAATTTTAGGTATGCTTTGATATCATGTTGCAAGCTTTTAGATAAGGCACTGATACCACAGATAATTAAAAACATGCACTCATGGAGATAATCACAAAACTCATGCTTTTTCCACACACACAGATAATTAAAAACATGCACTCATGGAGATAATCACAAAACTCATTTTTTTTCCACACACACTCAAGTTGCTTCTATCTAGACACTCATTTCAATACATGGAGCCCATATATATAAGCGTTTGCAACAAAACTACCCACTACCCACGTCTTAGATAACTACCCATTACCTACATGAAGAGGGAGATAACTTCCCACTATCTTAACTACCCCTACATTCCACTTTTACTTACAAAGATAGAGATAACTTCTCACCATCTTAACTACTCATACATTCAACTATCTTAACCACCCCTACATTCCACTTTTACATATAGAGATAACTTCTCACCATCTTAACTACCCATACATCCCACTTTTATATAGAGATAGAGATAACTTCTCACTATCTTAACTACCCATACATCCCACTTTTACATAGAGAGATAGAGATAACTTCTTGCTATCTTAACTACCATACATTCCACTTTTTTTGCATCATCTTTAACACTTTTCTCGTTTGAGAGAGACCATAGTTTCAGTTTGCCGCATCAAGATTAATACAGCTTTGGAGGCCCTTTATTTCTCTCTCTACGCATTCTTAGATTTCGCACAAAAGAAAATGAAATCCCTGAGTTTTTTCTGCCGACTTGATGGATCTCCACATCTTCCAACGTCAAACTTCTTATAGACCGAGAAGCTTTTTTTCTATCTCATCCTTGTCATTCGTGCATCCCCTCTATCTCTCTCCTTGACCATTTCTTAGAACAACTTGTTCTCATATTTGTTTTGCGAAACCAAGGTCAACCTCCCTCTCAGCAACAAGTTTTTCTTACGTGATTAATATTATTTCTTGCTCAATACAATGAAAAAAAGTCAGAATCTTTTAGGCTTGTGTCAATAAATTGTGAAAATTGTACCGGACCAATTTTTTTTCTTACCAAAAAGAAATTTGTACAGGACAAATTTTTTTGTTACAAAAAAAATAAAAATAAAATAAAAATTAAAATATTCTGCCCTTCGAAAGAACATCCTTTTTGCCTTTGAAAAATCAGCCATTTGCCCAATCTCAACTAGATTTATCAGTAAACCCCTCCAAAAAACCATCAAAAAAAAAAGAAGAAAAATGCTATGAAATCCGTTAGATCTTAAATATTTACCTTTTTGTCCTCTGACCATTTGAATTGGCCTCTGAAAAATCCCAATATCAAACATCACTGTCTTACTTTTGAAATCAAATGACCTTTGAGTAACGGCCTCTGAAATATCCCTTTGAAATCTAATCTGAAACCCGCCTCTGAATCCACCTCTAATAAATGACCTCTGAAAACGGCTGATCTACTTTTTCTGAAAAAACGCCCCTCTGTTTTGTTTTTGCCTCTAGATGTTGATCTCAGGATTCAGATCTATCTGAAATCTCATCCGCCACTCTGATCTGATATTGTCGTTGACCATCTGAAACCCTTCTGAAAAACCAGCCCCCCCAAGTAAAAAATAAAAAAAATGCATTATTTTGATTTTATCTTTGCTCTGTCTCTTCTTGTTTGTAAGATTGAGTCTGTTACTCTATTACTCGATCATGTTATTTGACCATCTGAAACTCGACCTAAAAAAAAAACAAATAAATCCTCTGAAATTTTATTTGTATGATGTAGTTTGCTTGTTCTGTTACTCGATTATATCTGTTCTAGTTTGGGAGCTGTTGAATCTCTCTCGAATCCACACTGAGTTCTATTGGCTCTTCCAAGTGTCATTTCATTTTCTCAACTGTTTAGACTGTTTCTTTATATCTGGTGAAGATCTGAAGTTTTTGTTTATTGCTGAACTTTGATTTGTCCTATGTTATTGCCTTCTGTTTTTTAGGCTTGTTGATTCGTCGTTGCTCTATTGCTGATTTATGTGCATGTTGATCAAGCAATCTGAGCATAACAACTACTACTTCTACTGGCTATGCTATGCACCTGAAGATCTAACTGCTCGTTTTAACAACTAGTATTCAAACTCCAGCTACTCTCTCTCATAGCATCTTGAGTTTAAGGGGAGGTGTGAAAGGAAAGTATATAGTATATCCAGTTAATATGGAAGGTGTATATTGTAACAAGTGATTATAGAAGCGTAGATATAATATCTTGTATTTTATGGTAAGTTTGGGTATATATTAGGTATTTGTGATTTAGTTCTATATTTTCTCATCTGTAATTTGTTTATAAAAGACAAATTTGTATATTCATATGATTAATGGACACAAGTCTCTTCAGAGAAATCTGAGACACTTCACATCTCACACCGAAGTAGGCCGAATCACAGAATTACCTTTGTAAAAGACAATTTCTGCTGCAATTGAAGAGGCTAAATCAGGCCAAAGTGGGCCGAAGCGTTCGCGAAGCAAGCCGAAGCGGATGCACTTGAGCTTCATTTCACTTCGGTATAACCCCAAAATCCGATGATTTTGATCAGCTAAAGTGAAGAAAATTTGACAACATTGGTTTAAGGTCCTTACCTTTCTTAGACCAACTTTCTCGAACCACTTACGAGTTATAATTGAGTCCATGGTTTCATAAATTTAAACAAATCATTAAGATATATCAGAGTTTTCTCATCTTGTTCAATGCTTTCAAATATACTCTGAAGTGTGTACATTTAAAAATTATGTGATAGTTTCTCTTTCTAAATAATTCAAGTACTTTCTTTTCTTCAAGTTTAAAATTTGAAATAGTTTCTCTCTCTAAAAAGTTTGAGATAAACTTAAAATTTGATAAAGTTTTTCATTTTAAAAATTTTACGATAGTTTCTCTCGCTAAAAATTTCCAGGTCCTTTCTCTCTCCAAAACATAAAAGTTGATATAGTTTCTCTCTTTAAATATTTTGAGATAATCTTTCTCTTTAAAATTTTTGAGATAGTTTCTCTCTCTGAAATGTAAAAATTGAGAGTTTCTCTCTCTGAAACGTAAAAATTGAGAGTTTCTCTCTAAAATTTTTGAGATAGTTTCTCTCAATTTTTAGGCACTTTCTCACTCTAAAAGTTAAAATTTGAAATAGTTTCTCTCTCTAGACTTAAAATTTGAGATAGCCTCTCTCTCAAAAAAAATTTGATGTACTTTCTCACTATAAAATTTAAAATTTGAGATAGTTTCTCTCTTTCAGATACTTTCTCTTTGTAAAACTAAAAATTTGGGATAGTTTCTCTAAAAATTTATTATAGTTTCTCTCACTAAAACTTTAAATTTGAAAAAGTTTCTCTCTCTAAAATTTTGGAAATAGTTTCCATCTCAAAAACATTTCAAGTATTTTCTCTCTCTAAAATATAACATAGGAAATAGTTTCTCTCTAAAAATTTTGAGATATGTTAATTTCTCAAAACAAAATTAAATATTTTTCTCTCTAAATTTTGATACAGTTTCTCTCTAAAATTTGATTATATTTTTTCTCTCGAAAACTTGAATTTTGAAATAGTTTCTCTCTCTAAAATTTTTGAGATAGCTTTCCTCTCAAAATTTTAGGAACTTTCTCTCTGTAAAAATTAAAATTTGAGATAGTTTATCACTCCAAAAATTTATAAATACTTTATCTATCTAAAACTTAAATTTTGATATAGTTTCTCTCTCTAAAAATTTTCAAGTACTTTCTCTCTCTAAAACTTAAAATTTGAGATAGTTTCTCTCTCTAAAAATTTTGAGATAGCTTCTCTCTAAAACTTGTTTTAGTTACTTTCTCTAAAATTTTTATATAGTTTCTCTATCTAAAATGTTAAAAATTTTCTCTCTCTAAAACTTAAAATTTGAAATAGTTTCTTATAAAAACTTTGAGATCATTTTTCTTCTTTAGATTTTTTTTATTGTATTATCCATTATAATGTCATTTTTTAATTAAATTTGAGATAGTACCTCTCTAAAAATTTAGAGATAATTTCTCTCTAAAACTTTTCAAATAGTTTATCTCTCTAAAATTTGATACAGTTTCTTTCTATAAAAGTTTAAGATATTTCTCTCCCTAGAACTTAAGACTTGAGACGGTTTCTCTCTCTACAAATTTTGAGATAGATTATCTCTCTAAAATTTTAAATGCTTTATCTCTCTAAAATTTGATATCGTTTGTCTCTAACATTTTAAGATACTTTTCTCTCTAAAATTTAAAATAGGGGATAGTTTTTCTCTTTAAAAAATATTGAGATAGTTTATCTTTAAAAAAAAAAATTGGTATTTTCTCTCTCTAAAATTTAATATAGTCTCGCTTCAAAGTTTAAGATATTTTCCCTTTAAAATTTTTTTAATAGTTTCCCTCTCTAAAATAAGTAATAGTTTCTCTCTAAAGTTGTAAGATACTTTCTTACTCTAAAACCTAAAATTTTAGATAGTTTCTTTCTCTAATTCGTGAGGGTGTTTTTGTGGAATTAATTGTATATTATAAAGTGGATATTTCCGTAACGGGGAAATCTGGCTGAAAATCAATTTTGGAAGGTAAATAAAATAATGCATATTTCTTTATTTCTAGGTTGAAATGTTACTAATAGAAATACTTTTCGGTCTCAAAATTTTGATCCAAACGCTAGAAATGTGCCATCTCCATTGAAAAAGACTTATAGATATGTATTTCCAAATATCTAATATCAAAATATCTAGCTAAAGTATATAGGTGCTAGAGAGAATGTGTACATTGAATAGATACACCTCAAATTTTGGGTGGTCAAATTTGGGTGTCAAAGAATACAAATTATGATCTAGAATATACGTGATGGACACACGCTCCACAAGCATTTTTTCATGCCTCGTAAATTCATGCTTAGTAAATTATCTGATACATTAATTGATACTATAGTAAATGAAAAAAGTTTTAGCATTCGTTTGCTCATTCAAGAATTTTTTCCAAGTACATTTGGTATAAAATGTCTTACATTCTTAATAAATCTTATGTCTTCAATGTTTCTACGATTTTAGATCCACAAAACCTCCCCATGTGGCTTTTTACATGAGGGAGCAAGTGGACTTTGTGCTCCTACGGGAGCAGAGTATACACAACAGTAATAACATAATATTAGATTGGGGACTATCTACAAGAGACCATTCGTTTTGTACACGTAGGTCACAAACTATTCTCATTTATTAGCTCTCAAATTCGATGGCTCTATTCTCATTTATTAGCTTTCAAATTCGATGGCTTGGGTAGCTTTCAAATTCGATGATTTGGGTGGAGCAATGAAGTCCGATAAATATTTTTTTAAATTTTTTATTTAATCAATGATATTTTTACAATCACCTATTTTGAAATTTAAAGGACAAAATAAAAAGTAGGGCACAACTATTTCCACTCATTAGTTTTCAAAGTGGAAGGCTTGGGTTGAGTCACGAAATCTGATAAATTTTTTTTGAAACTTTTTGTCTAAACAATGATACTCTTACGACCACGCATTTTGAAATCTAAAGGACCAAAATGATTGTGACCTCGTTGTACAAAACGTAAATGGTCAAGGTAAAAACTAGAATTGCATACCAGATCACATCGTGCCCCCGGATTCGGTATCGCATGGATCCGTCCAACCTTCACATTGTGCACCCGGATTTGGAATAGCATGGATCCGTCCAACCCAAAAACGGGAGCCGGCTGGTTTGACAGGTTTGACACAGATTCGGAATCGCACGGAACTGTCAAATGCAAATCCACTTTAAAATAACCCTAAGAGGACTATTTAAAAAAAAAAGAAATAAATTGAATTCTATAAACATTTCAATTAGGCCATGCAGATTATGGATGACTTCTATTCAATACTGAAACATTATTTTTTCAGGAACATAAAAGAAAATATATTAGATGAAAAACAGGAGCCGGCCAGTTTGACATATGGATTCGAAATCACGGAACTGTCCAACCCAAAAACGGGAGCCGGCCAGTTTAAGACACGGATTCGGAATGGCACGTTCGGCCGGTCATAGAATCGGTTGACTCTTCAGTGACCATTCTTATCGAACTCCGACAAATTGCATGTAATTCATTTCATTAAATCTTTTTTACAAGCAACATTTCGTTATCTGAGTACGGTGGTGCCCAATATCAAAATAATTTCTTTTGTAACGTACCACCATGCAATGCCAATTGCGCCCTGCTTTTCCAAAAGGTTCGTAGGTAGTAACATGGTGTCTACAGTGGCGAGACAAGAAAAAATTTTTACACATAAATAAATAAATAAAAATTATAAACAAGAAAATAATAGATACCCATGGGACTGACATGGAACTAGGGATCCGCACTTCATAGGAAACCTTATGCTAATAATTAATTTATTAAAAAAAGATGAGAGGACATTGTCAAAATAATAATAATAATAATAATGCTTTTTTCAAAAATGCCTAATATTTTGGGGTTAAACATAAAAATTATTGAGATCTTACACATATTTTTGAAATAGCCTTGTCATTGGTCATCTATGTTTAATTTTTTTATTTGACAAAATTTATTATAATATCATAATTAATAATTATACAGTGATAATCAAATCTTGAATTATAAATTATATAATGTATTATTTGTTTTTTAGAAGATACTACAGAACGCCTATAAGAGAAAATGATGTAATTTCGTCTACTTTCATCACCATCCAAACTTCATCGTACGGTCACAGTTGTTCGGTAGTGTTTCAATTTTCATTTTCTTTTTATTAATCGAAATAATCTGAAATTTGGAGTATATATACATTTTAGTGAGGCGCATCTAATAAAAAGATGAAAAAATAACTCGCAAAATAAAAATTGATCAAAATACCCCCATAAAGTTTTGAAGGTATTCTGGTTAATTTATATTTTGTGAATTATTTTTTTAATATTTTTATTAGGTGTGTCTCACTAAGATGTACAATTGTTCCAAATTTCAAGTAATTTAGATTTGTAGAAAAAAAATTGAAAATTAAAACACTATCAGATAACTGTAACTGTACGATGAAGTTTGGATGGTGATGAGATTAGACGAAATTACTATTCATTCTCACTTATAGACATTGAGAAGAGTTTTCCTTTTCTAATAGTTATACATAAAAAAAAATTTAAATTAAGTAATATTATAAGACATTTTGAATTTATTCTCAGCCAACAAATTCATCCCACCTTAAGATAGACAATAAAGGCTAGGCATCTTTTTTTCCACGTGTGACCATCAAGAAATTGATGCAAATTCTAATTTTCTTAACTTGGGCAATGTAAAAAAATATAGCATACAAGTATTTTATAGTCCATTGGCTAAATAATTCATCATCTAAAAGTTATACTAAAAGTTTAAATTTGAAATATTTAATTTTAAGATTTTTATTTTAATTAGATTTTTGTTAATTTTAGATTAAAAATGCTTTAAACAAGTCTTTTACCTTAAGTCTTAAATATCCAATATGATATCGAGGAACCACATTACAAATTGAAGTCCCAAGCGATGACATCATCAAATGTCAAAAAGGTCTTTTTCCGTTCTTACTTATCCGTATAAATTAGCTTAAAGACCATATAGTCCTATGAGCCTTTAAAATCATTTATGTTATTATAAAATGTTTCTAAAATCATTTATGTTATTATAAAATGTTTCATTAATTTTAATTTCATAAATTATATGAAATAAACACTTTATAAAATCGAAATTTGACTTGGATAAATGAAACATCGCATCTATTATGAAGTTTTAATAAATGCATCGATATTTCATTTAAAGATAAAAATTTACATATAAAAGGTTAGATTTTTAACAAATTATAATTAAAATATTATCATTTTATCAGCACAACTTTGGATGCAAACTTTTTAAACGCTTAATTAATAAAGCAAACTTAGTTTACCATTAAGTATAAATTAAAATATGTAATAAATTAACTTATTTATGTTATAGAAAATCGTAAGGAATTAAAGTTAATGCTATCTTTTTATTTTAATAACATTTAAAAAATGTGCTTAACATTTCCTAATTTTATGCATAGATCACATTCTATCTTGACTCTTTTTTTATTTATTTTTTTTATTTTCCTCAAAATGCCATTGGTTCCAATTTGCAAGTCCCAAAAGTACTTATTTGAGAGACCATTGATTTCATTTTAATAAAACTTCTAAAATTTTATACTTTTTTTGTTTGATAAATTAAGAAACATTTTAATATAGGGTGCGGTTTGTATGAGATTGCAACTTTATTTGTAAAAATAAGGTTTACAACACTCTACACAATTATTTACACGTAGTTAAGTATATATGACTGTATCTATCATGTTACTATTTGTGTTCCTTTGGGTAAAGGTCGTAGGGTAGGGACGAGGACGACGACAGGGGTAAGTAGGGT